>CM021319.1:4109824-4136720 GCA_010645155.1 Tigriopus japonicus
TGGCGGAGTTGATTGTTGGTGGAGTTAACTTTGGTGGAGATAAGTGCTGGGGGAGTTTACCTTGGCGGAGATCACCTGGTGCAAACCTACAGGGGGAGATTAGTGTTGGGGGAGTTGTATGGGAACCATTTAGAAGATAGTCGAAAAATGTAGATTTTTTCCCTAGAAATGTTAACACTGAAATTTCAAGAAATTTCTAATGTACCTTTGTAATATTAATGAAAAGATTCCCAGGAGGCTGATTTCTTTTTTGTCCCATTTCAGACTTTAGGTGGCTTTGTTTCTTGCTTCCTATGGCTCTCTGGAGGCTCTGTGGTGACACTTTGCGTTTTGGGTGCGTTTGTTAGAAATCCTCATTGGTTGGAACGATTGCAATGGATGAAGGGGCCAATCTCTATCTTCCCAAAGAAGGTCCTGGAATAAATTGTCCTTGGAAGTCCTTGGAAACATCATCTTTTGTCTTCAGTCGCGCCTTCAGTTTCACCCCCAAGCGAAAACGAAGGTGTTCTTTTTTCCTTACACTACATCATTTTCTGCTTTGAAACACGCAAATAAACATGGCATTGCTTTTTTCCATTTGAATTAAGTACGAGACATGTGAGACGCGTAAATATGGGAGAGCAGCAAAGACCAGTTTTTTTGCTACTACAACTTATGTCGATTGAAAAAGATCCCGATTGTTTAACACACTAAACAAAAGTTCAGGCAATTTATATAAATTCATCAAGAATGACTGAAAATACGGAGGAATGTTTTCGTCAACATCAATATTTTTGTACCTCGATTAATTCAAGCATATTTTTTTGTTCAAAAAATAATCCAAGTTCTATTTTTATCGAGTATTTTTACATCCAGCTTTTATTGTGTACACAAATCGGGTGGATTGATATCTTCTCACCAGTTTGCTTACCTTTTTCATTAAACTTATACAAAACTTCCAAAAAGAACCTTATTTTTGCCAACAAAAGTTATTTTGGAAATCTTCAAAATTCACTTTTTAGGCTAACGTATTTTAGGTCAACAACATGTCCAATATCAACACATCCAATATTTTGCTCAAGATTAAAAAATGAGAAGACAAGAAAGTAGGTAGGGCTTTATTTTTTGTGGTTGCAGATTTTTACTACTGCTACAAGGAATGTGATTCCCTGTAAACAAATATATCAGAAACATAATTTATACTTCAAGACGGATTTCAAAAATACACACTAGGTCCGATCACTGTACTAAAATGTGAGGTTTTTGCAACAAATATAATGTTCCGTTGAATTTCCATTGTACTAATCGGACCTAGTGTGTATTTTGAAAGTAATCCTGGTTGAGCCATCCTTGGTTGATCAGAAATAGTATTTAAAAGTTATCCAACCCTGCTTTAAAAGTTGTTAGAGGTAGAGCTCTAGTTAGAGGATCAGTTCCTACATATTTTCGACGAAGACTGATGGGCCCGATTGTGTAAGAAGAGCCCGATTAAGAAGAGAGGAGGACTTCATTGTTCGGACTAGCCTGGATTCCTTGGAATTTGGAAGTGCTCTCAGAGGACAAGGAACCAAAACCTCTGCGTCGCTACAGTTGATCTCAAAGCCTGAGTTAGAACAGAGCCCATGAATGCTCTTGAAAACATAGTGTCAGATACCTTTCGCACCATCTCTGAGTACCGTACAGCCCTAACTTCCGGAGTCTCTCTCAATGACGATTTCTCCTGACAGACACATCCGACCTTTTTGCAAACCTGCCGAATGTATTGGAGCCCAAATTAGTGAGGTATATTCAAGATGAGGCTGAACAATTAACTTTTACGGAGTTAGCATAGTAACACTACCTTTGAACTTGAAAGTGCGACAGATCCAGGCATAAGTTTAAAATTCCTTACCTACTTTCAAATTTACGAGTGAGAAATTCGTTTTTTTGCGATGTTTGGAGTTTTTTGCGATTTCGACCTTCTTCTGCCCATTATTTTGCGATTTTGGGTTGTTTTTGTAAAAATTTGTAACTAAAAGCCCATTTTTATTTGCACTTTTCGCCCGTCCTTCTTTGCAACTACTTCAAATCGATATATTAATAACTGTCCAGGATAAATTTAGTGTTGAACTGTGGCCTTGGCATCCCTCCAAAAGCTCTTTGCATCAAAGAAGGGAGATACAAGTTAATAACCGTTCTTCTCCATTCGTACTTGAATTTCCCACAAAGTAAGGGGGCCAAATTGAGCACTCTTATTTCGTCTTAAAGATACTGTGTACTTAAAGTTAGAATTTAAACGCGATTTAAATCTGTAATGCTCATTCAATGTGTGACCACAATTTTCAGAATTGTTGGTTTTCAAAATGTTAAAACGTCATAAATACCAAATGATTTCAAGAATCAAATACTAAAGCCTGTTTGTTCATTTTTTTTCAAATCCAAATGCAACACAACACATACAACAAAATATTTGCTTTTTTAGTTGTGTTTCTTGATACATAACTTAACTAAATGTGATTACACTAATTAGATTTGATTAACTTAATTAAATTTGAAAACTTGATTTAATAACTTAAAAATGAAATGAAATAAAAAACTTTTTTGAGCTTTTACAGTTGCAAAATAATCACAACATAAATTTTGAGTTAACCTGACTTAGTCTTACCGGGATTTGCAGATGCATGTTTGTCGTAAGCTGACTTAGTTTGAAAATGCAATGCCATAAAAACCCATTGAACAAAATTAGAAACCTAATCCCATTCAGGTTGTCCTTGTGTTCTTTTAAAAAATACGACATTGAACCTTTAAAAACATTTGTAGAAAATTCATACCAAGACATGATTCATTCATTAATTTGGCAAAATAAGTTGCATTCATGTTTGCATTTATCATAGAATTACATAAAGCATTCTAAAAAATCGGAATTATCTTCAATCAAGTATCCAGGAATTGCAAATTTTGTCTTTTAGTGAATTTCTGCCGTTTTCTTCCTCCATCTTTTTGACCGTTCTAGTGTTTGTGAATGCCTTGCCGTGACATGAGACATGAGCCATTCAAATGCTATGTTAGGCAGTACTATTTTTTGACAAGGTTTATTTTAGATATTTGGCAGCCCAATCAGTTCGCACATGAATTAAGGGGGTTTTTGTAACTATTTCCTCCTTTGTAAACTCATTTCTACCTGGAAGTTGTGAGGAGGAAGAATTCTTTGTAAGACCTTTGCGTTGGATGGGAATTGGGTGAATATTGTGCTTTTGAGTCTTAATAGGAAAAATTCCAATTTCTTGAAACAAAGGCAATTTTCCTTTCAATGCAGAAATGTTCTGCCTTGGTTTTGAAATACTGGGAACCGATTGTAAAATCTTCTGGTTACGCCCAATGTGCTTGAATCCATTTGAATATGTTTGGTCTGGTTGTAAGCATTGTGAAAGACTGTTGTTCCCTTTGCTTGTTGTTATGGTCTTTTGTAAAACGTCCCGTGAACGAGACAGATTTTGACTTCCATCTGATTTTTGTAAGTCAAGAGAGTCAAACCTACTTTGTTTGGATTGGCTGATTGCATTTGAATTGAGAGTTTGAGAGAGCTCAACGGCTTTGGAATTTGAGCCACTAAACCAGGTCCATTGACGAAAATCATTATTCAATACATGGTCTGTAGAAGCCCCACGATGAGTCGAACGTCTCAAGCCTTGGTTTTTTTCTTGCAGAGAACTTGCTTCAGGATCTTCCAAAGAAGGCATTCCTGCTTTTTGTAGATGTTCCAAATCGTGCCTAAGATTGGATCCAAAGATGTTAACTCCATATATTGTTGGCTGGCATCGTATTTGAGAAACATTTCGCTGTTTGAAACGGCCTTGTTGAATTATATTATCGTGTTGGTTGATGTGGTTCTGTGGATTATTATGATCTTGCAATTTGATCCCACTCTGACAATTGGAAATTGCATGGTCCGCTCTTTTTATTGGTGACAAACCAAAAGCGGCGATCAAATCGGATAAATCATTAGATTTGCTGAATGTTTCTTGCATAGAAGGCTCTGATGGTTGAATCAGTGTCTTGTTGGAAATTGACAGGTTATCCTTGTAATTGGATTGGGGTTGGCTAACTCGAAGCTTCTTGGGAAGACGGGACTCGTGGTTAACATTAGATAGTCCAAACATGGAGGGTCTTTCACTTAAATGCAGTTGGGAACCTTGAATATTCTGTTCCATAAATGTAGATCTTTCAGAAGCTGTTAAGCTTCCGCCTGATGTTCCCGTGTTCCTCTTTGGTCCTCTAAAAAAGGAATGTTTCAATGCCTCATGAGCAGAGCTCCTCCAAGAGGGGTTCCAAACCATCAGCGTGTATAAAAGGGAAACAAGGCGGACGGAAGAATGAGGTCCCAAAACCTATGATATAAGACAAAAAAGATTTGAAAAATATGTTCAAAACTTGGACGTACAGACTAAAATCAAATTTATGATAAATTGAGGACTAACAATTTAACACACAAACCCACCATGTGCACCATAAAAAGAGGCAAATTAAACAAATTCATTGAGAGAATTGTGTGAAGTTTATTGACAGATGGAAAGCAAAAATCCAGATGCTCTTCCAATCACTTCACAGTTTAGTAGTGACGTGTTTCGAACTGGGAAGACTGCCATTTTTGACTCGGAAGTTTATCGCTGTTAAAAAGGGCAGGTTGTGTTGAACTTTTTGAAAAGACCTAAACAGGGACCAATTTGGCAACACTCGAACTAATTCGATTTTGAGTTCCATCCATAGTTGTAAAAATGGATTTCGAGTTGGCAGTGCTGCCATATTTTATGGTAGATAAGGTCTAATGCCTGTTAAATAATTTAGTTGTGGTCAGCTGTTTGACCCTAAAACTAGTGGTGGACCGAAAGCACTTTCGGCCGAAATTTCGGTTTCGGTTTCGGTAATGCCTTCCGAAACCGAAAGCAGACACGCACTATTGTGTCCTTTAAAGAGCAGCTGACTGGGATGTCACAGTACATAAGACTGGGAGGTCACCTTAGTAAACAGCCCCCAATATTGCACCTTGACACAAACGTTTGACATATTTTCGAACTTCTCAATGTATATTGGACATGTAAGAACAAAAATTTTGCGTATTAAAGCTCAAATGTTGCACGTGTTTTCCATTTCACTGGTTGCGCTTAAAGGACTCAATAAAGGATGGTGTTTGACAACCGACAATTTTTTTTTCAATAGTTTTTCGTCCAAAACCATTGAAATTTAAGGGTAAGAATAGATTTAAACGAATTTGCATTCAACTAAATTTAAGTGTCCCGATTTTTCAAAATTTGCGACAATCCAAAATCGAACACAATTTAATTTTTAAGGTGGATTTTGCATTTATACAATTTTGTAATCAGCTACTTTCGACTTCGGTTTCGGTTTCAGTTAAGCCCTATTTCGGCCGAAACTTTCGGTTCTGGTTATGAGCCCTTTCGGTCCATGACTACCTTAAACCCAAAATGGCAAAACTCTGCCAAAAATGCCACTCGTTTCAGTGAGATAATAGCCGTGACACTCGAAACACATCAGTACAGCTTAGATTGTTCTAATATAAAATCTAATCTAATCGCAACAATAGGATGTTGAAGGCTCAACTTTGTATTAATAATTGATCAGCCTCACTACAACGTGACATGAAAGTTGTAGTTTGAACCAAATTATTTTTACTATGTAAGAATAGATTTAAACGAATTTGCATTCAACTATCCTAACTAATCAAAAATATTCTAGAAAGTGGTTGGGGCACACAGGTAGTTTGATTGTGCCAATCTGTCCACGCCTTGCCATTATTTTTAGGCTCAAAGTATGATTCCGCAAGAAGCACTGGAATCATGGAGTGGGAGGCTAGCAAGATTAATTCAATTACGTTCTTCTGCAAATGCGACCTTGCATATGTTGACAAAAATACGTATTTCAACTTTCAGCTCAATCGATTATCGAACGTTGGAGACATTCATCATCATTCAAAGTTCAGTGCAAATCTTACCGAGAATGAATGAACTAGCCGTTTTGTGGTAATCGTTTTCACCCTTTTGGCATTCTATGCTCTCTCCAGTACATAAGTTTGACAAGGCATAACTTTTCACTCTAGCATTTGATTGGACTGAAATTTGAAATACGTGTTCTTCTCAATGCAAGCCAGGTCTCACTTGCAGAAGAACGCAAATGGTTTGTTTCTACTAGAAATCATAATTCTCATTTCTAGCCTCCCACTCCATGATTTCCGTGCTTCTTGGATTACAATAGAACTTTTCAGAGTTCCCAGAGTGGCAATATCAGAGCAGGCCAGCCCTGAAATTTCTTAGCAGGCAGCAAGGGCGATTCTGCATCAGCGACTAGTTGAACCTTGCCCAAATAAGTCCAATCCTTGGTCCAATGCACTGATGTTTGTACTATAATCTTCCACTTGCAAGGGCAAGTTTTTACGATATTCGTCGGAATTTTTTGCTTTTTCACGCACCGTATGGGCAACTTTGGCCAGTATCAGTTGCAAACAAGGCCGACAAAATGACGACAATGGCCTGCTTAAAGGAGTAAACTCCTCTAAGCAACTTTCTTGTCAAGGTGTAAGCTGAATTGATGACTCAACGATTTGCGTTGTGTATTTTGTCCTGAGTAAAGAAGTACTTAGTACAGTCTAATGCATGCTTCCCTTCTTTACTTAAGTTCTTACCTTAAACCTTAAACCCTCGTTATTTTTCTTACTTAAAAAGTCTTACGTGTGAAAGGTGAGTGGGTGAGATTGTTGGAAATTTGAAATTCATCGCATTGGCCAAAGATACACCTTCAGGCCAGTCATTGCGGCTGGGAGAGCCCAAAATGGAACATATCTTGAAGAGTTGATCAACCTCGGAAGTCCCTGTGAAATAGTTCAAAAAATTAGAGCTATTATGGACCCTTTCCTGAATATACCTTAAGCAAAAAATGGGATCGTAGTTCAATACCAAATAATTTGTGACAAAGGATATTTTTTTCTAGAATTGCCTCCTTCAGAATTATAAGGTGATTCAGTTGAAAACTTAAAATGAATAACAATCGATTGGTTTTCAAAACAGGGGCTGAATTGACAGAAAAGGGGGCTGAATTCATGAAATAAAGGAGATGAATTCATAAAAAAGGGATTGTATTTCCAGAAAATGGGGTTGTATTTACAAAAAAGGGAGCTTTATTTACAGCACAAGGGGTCTGTATTCATAAAAAATGGGCTGATTTTTCAGAAAAAGTGGGCTATATTTAACAACAAGGGGGGGGGGGCAGTATTTGCAGAAAAGGGGCTGTATTTACTGTAAGAGGGGCACAGAGTTGAGTTCCGAATGGCTTTTTAGGTTTGGATCGAAATACCCAAAGACATCTTGGCGGTCTTTGGACTCACAATTCAATGGGGAACAACTTTACCTTTGTTGTGTTGTATAAGTTTAGGCCCAGGGAAAACGTTATGTACCTAAAAACATATTACTTGTTACATTTTTTATTATTATTTTTAATAATTAATAATTAAAATACATTCATCAGCAGCTGAGTTATTTTGGGTTGAATGGGCTTTTGTGTTTTTGGACTTGACCCCAAAAAGCCAAAAAACACTTGCTATATCAAAAAAGAAATTCCCAAAGATTTCATCTGGCTTTTCAATGGCGCGAAATAAAATGATCTTTCGAAGTTTGTGTCAAAATAGCTAAAATTAAAATAAAATCTCATTTTTAAAGCACTTAAAATGCATTTTGCAGTTAAAAAAGTATTTTTCAATGACAAAGACCCTCAAAGTTGGGCAATACTTTTTTTAATACAAAAATTTAAAAAATAAAAATAAAAAAAACTGGTTGATGTTTTTAAGTGTCAATTTTAGTCAATTTTGAACATGGTCCTACAAGAAATCATAAATTTAGATTTGAATCTGTTAGACATATTTATGTGTACTTTTGGCTGAACACAATAAAGTGTACTCTACAGGGTGGCTGATAAGTCTGGGACTGCAGTTTTTGCATTGTAGATCGTTCATTTAAAACAATTTAGCATTTACAATTTATCACAACAACTGCAAAACGATTGGAAAAGAGCCGTGTTAAACATTTTCAAAATAATCTTACTTAGCACATAAAAATTGGACACATTTGTGGAACCACCGATGCATGTGTAACACGCACAAACAATTCAGATATCAATGCCCATACTACAAGGGTATTCTTTAGAGCCCCAACATTCTTACAGAACGTTTCATAGGCTCTGGACTCAGGCATGAATCATAAATTGAAATCCATTGGAATGAGATCAAGGCTTGAAGGCAATCTCATTTCCCTTCTTTTAACGGCATGGATTTTTTGCTACTCCTGGCATCTGGGCTTCTGACACTTATGGAAAGATATTCAATCTTTCCTTGCCCTTTTACAGGTTGTACGACTTAAACTGAGACTCGGGTTTTGTATCACTACTCACTTAATATCCATTCAATCAAAAATGTTGTCACATTATTACAATCCCAGATGCCTTACGTTGACCAACAAATGTTCTATTTTCAAAATGTCCACCTTTGGTCTTCACCACGGCCTTCAATCTACTAACTGCAACATCAGCACAGGCACGCACCACAAACTGTTTGACCCAAAGCCTCTTCAGAATTTACCAAATGGAAATTTCCATCCGATTGAGGTTTGGAGATGAACGAGGACATTCATCCTTGCCTCAGAAATGAGAAAAGACAGCTTCACAATAACTTTGCCCAACCAGTGCGGTATGTCGAGGAGCCACATCTTGTTGGAGGAGAACGAAGTTCAGAGCCCATTTTCGCACATTTAAAATTGTCGTTTAAAAATTGTTTAAAACAAGATATCTTGCCAAAAGAATGCACAAAACATTTTGTTTATACGAAAAAAGTGTGAAACTAAAAATAAGCCAGTGCACTAAAGGCAGCAAACTTTCGGTCTTAATTTAGAAGGGACACCCTGTGGAGATGTCTCTTATATCTTTATAATGATTTATTGTAATTCTAACAAATTTTCTAATCAAATTGCTCATTTGCATAGTTTTCAAAATCTCCTGATCTGATTTTCCCTCTTTGTGGAGCTCAACTACTGTCGTTTAAAGGATTTTACAAACTCCATGGTGATGTAAACAGTAACTTGTTGTCTCAAATTTGTTTACCATTATCAGAAGCCATTGTTTAAACAATTTTGGAGATAAAATTGAAAAAGTCATTAAGATGTTTTCATTTAAAAAGATGGGTTGTATTGTGCGTGTTGCACGTGCGTCGGTGGTCCCGCAAATGTGCTAATTTTTATCTGCTAAGGAGTGCTATTGTAAATTTGTTTAGCATAGCTCTTATCCAACACTTTTGTGTTCGCTCAATATAAACACAATTATAAGTGTTTTATTGTTAGAAATGAATGATCTAGAACGCCAAAACTGTGGTCCCAGACTTATCAGCCACCCTGTAAGTAGTTTTGAAATATGTTGTCCAAAAATCTTATTTGAGGTGCATTGTGAGTGATATTATT
Source organism: Tigriopus japonicus (assembly GCA_010645155.1). Lineage (NCBI taxonomy): Eukaryota > Metazoa > Arthropoda > Copepoda > Harpacticoida > Harpacticidae > Tigriopus > Tigriopus japonicus. Next base: position 4,119,295 of record CM021319.1, read on the forward strand.
TCTTTGTTTTGAGCTATTTAGCCATAAACTTCGAAACTCAAAAAATTATTTTCTTGCGCAACATTGAAAACCTATGTGAAATCTTTAGAAATTTGTTTTTTGATATGACAAGCATTTTCCGGCTTTTTCGGGTCAAAAGTGGACCATTCAACCCAAAATAACTCAGCTGCTGAATATAGGTTTTTCTGATAAATAACGTTTTCTTTGGACCTAAACTTATGTCATATAAGAAAAGTAAAGTTGTTCCCCATTGAATTGTGGGTCCAAAAAATGGCAAGGTAGACAGACGTCTTTAGTTATTTTGATCCAAACCTAAAAAGCCATTTGAAACACCGTGGGTGCTGTATTTACTAAAAGGGGCTGAGTTACCTGGAAAAAGGGGCCTTTTGGTAACAAGTTCGCTGGTTATGCAGCCAACTGCCCACAAATCTATTGGCGAGTTGTAAATGGTTGATTGGAGCAAAACCTCTGGAGCTCGATACCTAAAAAAACAGAAAATTACACATTTTTATTTACTTTTTTTTTAAGGGGGGGGGGGGCAGATTTTTTTAATACCGCTACAAGGAATGGGATTCCCTGTAAAGAGAGTTAATGATCAATATAGATTATAAAATTACCGTTTATATGAAATTTGATCTACCAATGAGTTACTGTTGGCAGATATGTACAACCCTTGAATAGTGGGTTGGTCAGGAATAGTATTCTGAACAAATTCTGAATAGTCTGAACTTCTCTTCAAAAATGATTTTGAAAATGAATTCTTACTTTGTCCCACTTTTGATCAAATATGGAAAAAGATTTTTTTATGTTCAACATCAATCGCACTTCTTAAAATTCCTTTTATAAAGAAATTGAACTGAAGATAACAAAAATCGCTACTAGATACAGGCAATACGTACAGGGGCAAAGTTTCTTGATTTAAGACCAATCATTAACTTAAACTTGTTGTCAGAGTTGCAACTTCCATCTTAAAGTTATTTTTTCTTCGTATTTTGAGTCTTTTAGAGCTTAGCTACCATTTCATTGTGTTCAAAAATAAAAAAGTCACGCTGACAATCACAAATTGAGGCTAAATATTGAGGCTATAAAGGAACCACAAATGTTTTTACCTCAAGATGGCTCTGATTGTCACTTTTCTCTTTGATTGAAGCTCAACTTTTTAAGCATGATGTGTTCAGGCATGGACCTCTAGAGATATGGACGTTGGTCGGAAGCCAGATTTGATTTTGCCTGACCGGGAGCAGGCCGATCTAAAAGCAACTTAACTACTCAAAGAATTCCATAACATAGTGAATGAAATGTTTCTTTTCAAACCCAAAAAACATGTCAGAGTTTTTAGTTCATGACTGGTTGAACCATTCATGCACAAATGATCTATAAGTAACTTACAGTACTATATTGAAAAGGTGTATATAGTCCTTTAAGCGCAACCAGTGAAATGGAAAACACGTGCAACCTTTGAGCTTTAATACGCAATTTTTTTGTTGTTATGTGTCCAATATACATTGAGAAGCTCGAAAATAGGTCAAAGGTTTGAGTCAGGGTGCAATATTTGGAGCTGTATTATTAAGGTGACCTCCCAGTCTTATGTACTGTGACCTCCCAGTCAGCTGCTTGTTAATAGACCCAATAGTTGACACTTCAGGCTTACTTCAATGTAAGTTGCTACACTGTTAGTGGAGATAACTTTTCAGTGTGTAGGACCAATGTTAAAATATCTTTTTGTTTACTTCATGGCAAGAGCCTTCCAAACTATGATCATGTAAAGATGTTTCTAAAATGAATTAAACTTGACCTTAACTTCATCTTGGAACATGATTCTAATGGGTAATCATAGAACAGAGGGCAAACTTGTCTTGAAATGCTTCATTGATATTGTTTTCCACTAAGTTATATGTACACTGTTGCAAGTGCTTCATTGGTTCAAACCATCATAAGTACAAAGTCAAATTAGTCTCATTGTTTAAATTGCCCATTGTGCTTTAAATTATGTCAACTGACTCTTAACCATGTTTGATGATGCTGAACTTCATGTGCTTATCCTCTCATGTAGATAATTCTTTTTTCTCTAGAAGATTGCCATTTCTAAAAGTAGGTCTTTTACATGAAAGCCTTTGAAACCTTAACCTTAAGACTTTGTTTCCTTTAGTTATAAATACAACAAAATTGAGTAATGTCTTTACAATTTGCATGGAAAGGTATTTTGGTTGGTACTTTAAATACACGTTGAAATGTTTACTTACAAAGCACAAGTGATCTAAACTGCATATCGATCTGATTATTTTTGTTTTTGGATAGTGATCTGTTGGAAAAAATTCAGAGAAGGTTTACAAGGCTGTTACCTGAACTTAAGGGACTGACCTATGAAGAAAGGCTCACTGTTCTTGGGATCAAAAGTTTAGAAGAGAGAAGGAGGGAACTTGACCTAATACAGTGCTACAGATTCTGGAAGGATATTGACTACTCTCCTGATCCTATGTTCACTCTGGAGCCAGAAAAGAACATACAAACTAGAAGAAGCCACAAGCCAAACTTCATTGAAAATCATTCAAGGCTCAATGTTAGAAAACTATTTTTCAGCCAAAGAGCTACAAGACAGTGGAATAAATTGCCACTTGAACTGCAATGTGCTCCAACACTTGAATCATTCAAAAGGCAGATAAAACAAAAACTGTGATAATTGTTGCCCGACATAGAACTATTTGATAAACTTTGTTGACCATATCCTGTCATACACTCCTGTGTTCTAAGGATTAAATATATACTATACTATTAGCTCTGAAATTAACAGGTGTCAAAATGAGTGTTGTTGCAGAGAATAACTATCCAAATCAAATCGTTTGGTTTGGATTACATTATTCCTCTCATGTTTCTAATTTAAAAGGAGAGCACTTTCCTTGAAAGACATGTAAAATCACTTCCAGTTTTCAGACACATCAGCATACTCATTTAAACTTGCACACAATTGGTATTAAACACATTTTGCAATTACAATTGTAAGAAAAGTACTAGCTGTACCAATGAAAGATATTGCTACTTAAAGGTGTTTCATTACTTATGCTATCATTTTCTCCATAGCTTTGCTTTTCATTGGAATCCAAGAGGCAATTAGACAAGTATTTTTGTGCCATGGAAGATCAAGTTTTGAAATAGGAAATATCTTTCAAGCAATAAGATTTTCCCAACTTGAGTGGACTTCCTAAGTCTTTGTTTGAGAAACTAATTTATCAAATAGTTTTTTTTCAAATTTTACATCAATTTGAAGCCATGGTGTTTTTCACAGCGGTAGCATTACACCATTCCACTTAGTTGTCTGATCATTCTGGTCAAAGGTGAAACTTGTCAAATATCATGAAAATTGGGGTCTCTGTTGAGCTCTGTGGTTTGGGCTAAAGCCTAAACAATTCGGTTAAGGTTTAGTATTTCAGACTGGGCGTGCGTTAAACTTTAGGTGGAGGGTGGAGAGCACAGAAGGAGAGAGAGAAAGGAAACTCAGTGTGGCCATGTCTTGCTAGGTCTTGCTCAAGTTGCGCTCAAGAGTGGCCTGGACAGTGGACAGTGTAAGCTAGCTTAACTAAAATCGGCTAAACAGACCCGCATGCAAGGCAATTTGGCTGGAAAGACCTGTTGTCCTGGACTTACCACATAAGCCAGGTGATTGAGTTACCAGTAAATGTCATTAATGGTTGAATGGGTCAAAAAGCTGGACTGAACTTTGGACTGCGCTTAACGATGTCCATTATTTTCCATTAGGCAAGGTTGAGAAATTGACCTCAAGCACTTATTCCATGATTGAAAATCCCTTACTCTTCTCACGATATGGGTTGCAAGAACACTTATTCTATGATTAAAAATCCCTTACTCTTCTATTGAAATTGAAAGGAAGTCCTTCATTTCAGCAGTTTTTTTAACAACACATTTGGTGAACCTTCAGTAACCCCTTGCCTTTTCCTAGTCAGAGGAGTGGGAACCTCCTATCCATGCCTGCTTCTTTACTATGACGCACGCCCGGTCCAAAATACTGGATCTTAACCAACAATTCTTCCCTTGTATCCCTACCGAGCTGGAAATAAAGAAGCAAACCATATGACGGAAAAGTATCATGATAAGAAGTCATTTGGAGCACTGATTTACACTTTTCAAAATAATTCTTGAGATCATTTAAAACCACCAATTCTGCAGTTTTAAAAGTAACTTGATGCACCTGCTTGGTCACTAGGGTTTAAAAAAATCCTTAAACATAACCACTTTTGTGCACCAAGATGATATTCTTGGCAATTGAGGTTTTCAATCAGGTAACAATCCTTTCAAAAATAGACACCTTGTTTACAACAACTGAACTGATTGTTAAGCGATGCCATTTCACATCTTGCCAAGCCAGGAGAAAATCTAATGTAAAATTTACTCAATAATCCAAATCTTAGTAATTTTGGATGAAACTGTCAAACATTTGCAAATTGACATTCAAAAATGAAAGAAAATTATTTCTTATTGTCTGATGCCATCAAAAGAAGAACCTTGATCAGCACAGTTTTTTTTCGCAAGCCTGGGCATGTTGTTTGCTCACTAGGCCCCTAGTTATGGCGGCAAATTCAAACCATTTTGACATCGGCCTGCTCTTGGTCAGGCCATTTTTCCGACCAATGTTCATATTTCTAGATGTCCGTGGATTGGCACATCCAGGCCCAGAGCACTTCACCATTGCGTTTTGAATGAGCAGAGATGGCTAAGATTAATTCATTTACCCCTTTACCGCATGCCGTCGGATCCAAATGTTGAAACGTGAAAACAAAAACAAACTCTCGAGAACGCGCGAGTCATCAAGGTGTCCAAATCTAAATAATATTACTTCACTCTGATTTATTGACTTTTCAAAGTTAACAACGGTATCAAGTTGCACAAATGTCAATACTTCATGAAGTCTTTGAATGTATTACTTTTTTCTCGTCAAACATCGTTCGGATGGCAGTTTCCCTTCACTAAAACATTGTGAGACCCGCAGAATCTAGTAACCCTGGCGCGAGACTCCGTCCAATCAGAATCGAGGTCCCGTTGAGGACGGTCTAATCAGAAGATTCAGACCTTTGCGCATCTTTTATATTAAGGCTTTACTCAGCACTGCCAACGGCCATGTTTTGCCCCTAGTGATATGAATTAAAACTCTCACTTGAAGTAACCTTTGTCATGACCCATTGGTTTGCTTTTTTCAATTTTTTTAACTTAGAACATCAATTCATTTGTTTAATACAAGGTCTTCATCAATAAATCAAATCAAATCATGGGAAACATGAGTTTCGAACATGCAATACAGATACGAGCAAGGCATGCTCTTGAATGCATGCACGAGTATTTTTCGACTTTTTGTTTAAATCTTTCACGACAGCCTTGATAAGTCAAGCCTTGAGATCAGGGCCCGTATTCTCAACTCTTACTTGGTACTTGAAGTCTTACTTCTATGTAGTAACTTTGTACTTGAAGTCCTACTTCAAGTACCAAGTACGAGTTGATAATACGGGCCCAGGACTGGCGACGTGATACTCACTAGAGCTGTGCATCGGATCCGAAAGGTCCCCAAAATCCAATCCGAACTTGATTTCTTTAATCCGAATCCGAATCCGAATCCGAGAGCTTCCATTCAATCCGAACGAATCTGAATCCGAAAATTTGCTACTCAATCCGAACGAATCCGAATCCGAAAATTTTTGCCCAATCCGAACGAATCCGAATCCGAAATACTTCTGCCCAATCCGAACGAATCCGAATCCGAAAATTTGGCGCAAAATCCGAAAAAAATCCGAAAATTTGGCGAAAATCCGAAAAAAATCCGAAAATTTGGCGAAAATCCGAAAAAATTCCGAAAATTTGGCGAAAATCCGAAAAAAATCCGAAAATTTGGCGAAAATCCGAAAAAAATCCGAAATTTTTTTTTGCTAATTCCGATTTAAATCTGATTATTTTGTTATTTTGGCCTAAATTGGAAATAACACTTTCAACTAGAAGTGCCAAAAACATATTATTTTAAATATAATATATCTTTTTAATATTTCCACGTTTAGCCTTGATTTTTTTTAACATTTTGGCATTTTCCAGGAAAAAATAAGCATTTTCTTGTTTTTTGGCAAAATATTTCAGGACAATTAGAGCAAATTAATGAATGCTCTTTGCACAATAGAATTTCCCAAAATGAACCAAATATGTTAAAATGTTTATGAAAAGGTATTGATTCAAAAAATCACAATCATATCAACAGTCAAATGCAGAAAAAACTGCGTAATTGAATGGGGTGAAAACATTTTTATCTTTAAATCAGTTTGGTGTCAAGTGGGCTGATATTTACGCACTTAATTGCAATCCAGGGGTGAATACTTGGCAAAATCTTTACTTTATTCAAATAGGATGGTTTTGCTTTGAACACGTTTTGTAACTTTTTGATGCTTTTTTACTACAAAACCTTTCTATGATTCTCTTAATATAGAAATATTTGATCTCAATGCTCTCATTTAATTGGTAAAATCTGAAACATTAAAATACCTTGTGGAGTCATTAAAAAATTCAGAGTTGAAGGCAGGAGATTGCATTTAAATCATCAAACAAAAAAGGTCTCATAATGAAAATATTGTGAATTGAAATAAAAAAGTAAAATGAAAAATTCGGATTGGTTTCGGATTACGTCGGATCCGAAATTTTTTTCGCAAATCCGAATCCGAATCCGACAGGTTTTGGCAAATCCGAACGAATCCGAATCCGAAAATTCGCGCTAAAATCCAAACGAATCCGAATCCGCAAATTCTTGCGTCAATCCGAACGAATCCGAATCCGATCGGATCCGACTTTTCGGATCCGATGCACAGCTCTAATACTCACTCTATCAGATAAACTTGAAATATCATCGAGTATACGCATTTTGTTTAAAAAATAACTGCTTTTTCAAGATATATTAGCAAGATGATAATTCTCGTATTGCATTTGATAGTGTGTAAAAACACTAAGCTTTCTTAAAAGGAAGAAACATAACGCTCTGTCCAAACTTTGACGAGCACAATTCGGTCTACATGGTAAAACGAATCGTTAGGGTACAGAAGCTAGTTTTTTAGCCGCAAAGATCGATCTCAAGATCGGACTTATAGTACTAAATTACGATCTTGAGATCGAGCTTTTGCGTCTAAAAGACTAGCCTCAGGAATATAAGGATGAGTCGGGCCAGGATTTTTCGGTTCCAAGTCAGGGTCGGATCGGCGGCTTTTTGGATCGGATTGGTTCGGTTCGGAATCGAAATCAAACTGTTGGATGCGGATCAGATCCGGATCAGTGTGAATTCTGATCGGATCGAATTCGGCTCATAAAAGGTCTTTCACCGAGATGTAATAACATTTCGGCATTTATTATCACGGCTTTTATGATCGATGACAATTCTAAAATGGAATATTTTTTCGACAGAAAGTAATTATATTTTTGAAGAAAAAAAAAACTCGGGGAAAAATGATCAAGGAAAATTTCAAGGAAAGATTTATCGAAATTTTGATATTTGACTCCTCAGACGTTGGTTGCGAGCCCGGATAGGTTTCTAAGTTTTTGGCTCCGAGTCACGCCGAGTCGACCTCAGAACCGATCCAATTCGATGATAAGCCGCCTCATGGCCGATCTAGACCCATCCCTAGGGTTATTGCCTGAAAATGAAAAAGTGAACGCTTACCATCGTGTAGACACATAATCAGTGAATGGAGGCGTTGATCGAATTTCCCGAGCTAAACCAAAATCAGCAATCTTAACTATTTCTGGTCCAGATGCCAAGATATTTTCTGGCTTCAAATCCCGATGAAAAAAGCCGAGACGGTGCATGTAGGAAAGGCCCTGAAATTAATCAAAATCAACCTTTGCAAACACAACAGGGATCATTTGTCTTCCAACTAAAAGTTCAAAACCATCCATAACCACCATTTGTGTAATTTCTAGTATCCAAACAAGACAGCAGTATCTGTTTAATTAAAACTTGCTGTAATTGTCAAAGAAACAGTGGAGAATGAGCACCTTTTTTTTTATTTTAAAACTCCAGTCACACTCCACAGGAGCATGAAGTAGTTTTGAAAGGAAGCACGGTACTTAAATTTCATTATCTACCATATATGGAAATTCCATAACGCATTGAGGTATGTTTTGAACCCCAGGAAACTAATAGGAGCAACTTCGATTGTTTTTTTTTTTCTAAGTCAGGTCTAGATTTAGGTCTAGATTTACCCAATTAAGTTACCTAAAGTTTAAAATCTTATTCAATGCGTTTTTAAAGCTAACTTATATTTTACACAAAAAAAAGGCTTTTCTGCAATGATAAGGAAAAATGGTTACGTTCCCAGCACACAATTTGTAAAATTGGGTTAATTTAAAAAAAAAAAACCTTTGGGTTTTCGAGAAAAATCTAAGTGGCACCATAAACGAAGTTGTAGATTCCTTCCATTTTCATTATCAACCACAATTAAGGACAGTCAAGATAATTGAAATAATTGTTTTTCTAAAATTTGGCAACTTTTTTTGCTTTTTAAGCGTCTAGTTTTTTATCAGGATCCTACTTTGAAAAACGCAATTAAGTTTTTTATCAGGATCCTACTTTGAAAAACGCAATTATCAAAGTTGTCACGTTTTATTTCATGGGTTCAATACACACACCCATTGACATTGTGTTTGGGATTTTTTGTACACATTTGATAGGAGTTTTAACCCTGGAAGGCATGAAAATGACTAGTAAAAGAGGTGACGTTAGAAAAGGAATAAGACTGAGAAAACCCCCAGCAGAAAATAAAGAAACAATAACAAATGAAAACTTTGAACAATGAGACACGCACAAAGGTTGTTCAAGTGAGCGGTTTTAATCATACTGCTAGGGTTCGTATATTCAAAGAGTCTAGGTCCCTGGTTTTTTTGATCATTGTTTAGTCCTATTTTTGCATAAAAACGTGGCTTGCTTAGACACTTTTATTTCAATCAGCCTAAAAGTGAATTTTGCATATCCTTTACCCGACTCCCAAGCATCTTAACGTGAAATATCGATCATTTCCATGAATCTGCACTATTTGAATGCACGCCAAAATTCATATGACTTGGATTTGCCAAAATGGGCCGAACAACTCAGCACAGCCAAAGCCCCTGTTTTACCGCTAGTTCTATGATTTAGAACGCTCACTTGAGCAACCTTTGTGCATGTCCCATTGTGCTACCTTTATTTGTTGATCTATCACCTGTAAAATTTGAAACACTACGCTTCTGATCCAAGATTCTGGCAACGGCTCAGTCTGTTCTCTCATAACACTTAAGAGATCACCCTTGATGTACTCAAACACAAAGTAAAGTCTGTTATTTTCACGAATCACTTCCCGCAACTTGACCAAATTTGGATGATGTAACTTTTTGAGGCTTTTAACCTCTCGTAAATCCATGACTTCATTCCACGAGGCGTACTTGCGTTTCATGGCTTTGATGGCAACTTTTTCATGGGTTTCCACGTTAAAAGCCTCATAAACATGACCATATGTGCCGTCTCCAATAAGGCTTGCAATTTTGTAACGTTTCAATCCTGAAAGATATTTGCAATAGTCACTGACAATCAGATATTTAGATTTTGATCTTGCTCATTGGTACTGAGGTAAGTTTTTCCAGTTTTTGAGGGGTTGCTTCCCGGGAATCGAATTAAATGCAAGATTTGTTGTAAGCTATCTCAGCCTGTGGCGATGGTTATTGGTATTCAAAATTTTCATGATACGTTATTTGCTAGGCGCTATCACCCCGTCCTGATTATGTGCCCAAAGAAAAGGTTTATTGTATTCAATTTTCTTCACTGTGGGTTTAAATATTTGTCTAGATATTCTTTTTTAGATGATGAGCCAGGTGAGGAAAGATAAAAGCCTGTTAAAAGTTAAGTTATGTTATTTACCTTTGGATGCCTTTGTCGGGACGGAAATGGTGGTCAGTTTTGTTTCGATTTCTTCTCCATTTTCAAGTTTTTGATTCTCAGCAATGGAACGGCTCAGATTGACATTGACGGGCATGTTCAATTCAGTCCCACATTTGGCCATTTTCATCGGTTAGGAATGAGATGTTATTTCCCTGGTTGTTCACAATGTTTATGTGGGCTGGAAAAGCCATTTTTCAATTCCAAAGACATTCTAGACCAAGTTTTGCGGTGTATATGAGGTGCGCATGGTTAATTAGGTTACGGGCTATAACATGATGTAAGGTCATTTAAAATGTTATTCTATTTTTTTCTTTTAGCTAGCTTTGAAAAAGTCTCATGAATGTGGCTAGGTCAAATTTCAAAATATTGTCGAAATAATTTTAGCCGTTCGTCTGAATTGATGGAACACAGAGGTCGACAAAAACTAATTCGCACGATAGATTTGCAAATTTTACAACACCTTGTTACTGTATCTAATCTTAGAAATCAATCAAAGGTAAGTTTCTAAGCAAGTTTTAAGTAGCATTATTTAGTTTTTGCCCGTGACCTAATCAAATAGGTATGCAGCATTCCATTTACATTTCAAACCTGAGGCTAGTTTTTTAGCCGCAAAGATCGATCTCAAGATCGGACTTATAGTACTATAGTACGATCTTGTGATCGATCTTTTGTGTCTTAAAAACTAGCCTCTGGTCTCAAAAGTTTTTCGAAATCAAAAAATGAACTCTTCAGCCCAAAGCTTCGCTCTGCTTCGTTTTTACCATCAAAATCAGGCGCTGGACATAAGTAAAGGAAATGGCTTTATTTTGGTTTACCTCATTTGCATTTGTAAAAATAGTTCTGAAAATGAAAGCAAAATTTTAGGAGCTTTCCCATTCCATTTGTAGTGCGTGAGATCAGTCACGTAACGATAATTTTCCAACTGCTCCAGGTTTTCTTGAACCCATTCGAGATAGGTCACTATCCCTAAATTTGCACAAAACATTTTGCAAACGGCTTCTCTAGTAAAGTTAGAAAACTCAATTTGAAGATTGAATTTCCGATGCATTAAGAAAACTTGCCAAATAGTGCGTCTTTAAAATTGCAATTGGATTATAGAAAAAACTTCCCAAGCTGGCAAAAAAAGAGCAAAAGATCTATCTGGTCAAATTTGACATCCTGCCCAACTTTTGTCTCGCTTCACAACTCATTCATTCTCTTTTATTTTGATATTTGACTTCTTGTCAAAAAATGGTTCTGGTGGCTCAATGCATTCTACAAATGACTGTAGAATTCATACTTTTACTTTCAAAAAAAATCGATGCACTCAGCAAAAAGCACAAAGCAAAAATGATGCCTGAAACTTAAAACAATTTTAATAGAGAACATAAAGGCCCCTTTCAGAATGAAATGGCGTCGAATTTTCTTTTGCCTTACCAAATATACTCGTAAGTTATCAAATTTGTGTTGGAAAAGTTAATCAAATAATCATGAAATAATTTTTAGGATATTGGAAAGTCAAGTTCAGCGATTCAATTATCGTTCCATCGCTGAACCTTGGCAATGGCAATGCTAATTTTTTGTAGCTATAATGTTGAAGTACTTACTTTACACACTAAAAGTAGCAAGTAAAATGCTTCCTTAACGCCTTGAAAAAATGATTACTTCACATTCTTTGGCTTACCTCACCAATTTCAGCAAACATTCCCAAATACCAAAAACTACCAGGTACCAACGAGAAAGCTGAACGATCAAGAAAATACCTGGGAGCCTGCGCGGTTTAGTAAGATGGTTGCAATACCTTGTCTGAAGTTTCGTCACCTTTAAATCAAAGGAGTCTTCTCCGTTTTCAACGTTTTGAATTTCCTGCCATTTCTCGCAAATCAATTTGGCCCGCCGAGCTCTTCATTGTATTTCACACACTGTATTTGTGTAAATTAGGGCGAAGCAAGGACGATAAAATACTTCTTTATTACTTTAAATATTTGTGAGACCTAGAATCAAAACATTGAACCCTACCACAATTCATCGTACCTGCGCTGAAATAATCTCACAATGATTATAAGATGAAATTGGGATGGTATTGGAAAACTCGATCAAACACTCTTTTGAGCTTTCATTAAATGCCTTAAAAGCACAAAAGTCAATAATTAATGTAGTTATTCGAACTTATTTAAGATGCAACCATTAACAAAATATCTTCCTTAGGATACTATGACAATAAAAAATAACATTAAAAGGCTTGAAACGCTTTCATGGAGTAAAGCTAAGCACTCACACATCAAAGAATATTCAGGAATGGGCAAATGGATACATGGAACACCATTTTTTCAATTGCTTAACATTCAGTTCTGTTAATCAAACACCAAAAACTGTTTAATATAATCATGGTCCTCATCTTTGAAAAAGGGCGTCACTACAATTGAACAACTCCTAATGATCAAAAAGGGTTCTAATCAAACGCCATTGCTTTGAAATTTTGCTTCTTTTTGTGTTAGCAAAAAGACAAACAAACACATACGTGTCAAATTTTGATTTCGAAAGTACTTTGGAAGATCTTTTTTAATCGTGTCCAGCATATCAACTAAAATAATCAACTAAATATATTACAGAAGACCAAAGTGCAAATCTCCATAGCTCTAGGTTTTGTAGTTCTCAAATATTTTTTTTCATCCCACAATTGTTAAAAATTAATGGAAAGATTAATATAAATCAGATTACTGGAGACAATACAGGTGCATGCCACTTTTTACATTCGTAAGTAAAAAGCAGAAAGACATTCCTCATTCCATTGATGAATTAATGCTAAGAACACAAAATTGGATTCAGAAAGGAACATGCAATTAGAATGGCACATTATTATGTTTCTTTGCCAAAATATTACACTGACAGAAAAGTTTTGACACCTCCGCAAAATTTAAACTTCCAGCCATTCCTGACGACTCAATACATTTTTTTGTTTTTCTAAAATATCAATATTCGGCTTGTCAACGAACTGAGCGAAGTCTTTACAACAGAACAAACCTACGATCAGCATCTTAAGCAACGGTGACCTCAATTCATTTGATATCCTTTCCAAAAAGATGCATTGTCCAGATTTTTCAGTCATGGAGAAAGTCGAGACCCGTTCTTGGGCCGTTGGGATGATGGAGGCCAGTAAAACTCAAGTAAAGGTCGCCAAGACCCTGGGGGTCTCATTGAGCTCTGTAAAGCGCTGGTGGAAGCGCAATAAGGATGGCCAAACCCTTAAAGACAAGCCTCGGTCTGGAAGACCATCAGCAATTTCCAGAACTGCCAAAATTGTCATAACCAAGAGGATTGGAAAGAGGAGGCAATCAACGCAAAAGTTGACATCAAGATTGACTCGGAGTGGCCATCCAGTGTCTTGTGAGACTGTACGACGCCATTTGAAGTGTGAGATGAGCCTCAAATCTCTGGCCTGTCCCCGAAAACCCCGGTTGACAGAAAAAATCAAGAAAGCTTGTTTGAAATTCGTCCCGGACCATGCTCATTGGACCGATGACAAGTGTAAAAACGTCATATGGAGTGATGAGAGCTTCTTTTACCTTTTTCCAAAGTCCAACTCTGCCACCGATCAAGTTTTGGTGAGAAATTCAGCAGAACTTGTCCCCAATGAACTTCAGAAGCACAGCCCCAAGGTTATGGTCTGGGGGATGTTTTCATCCCGTGGAGTATCCAGATTGCACTTTGTGCCCCCTCAATGCAATGTCAACCAAGAGTACTACCGGGAGAAGATTCTGGCCGAGGAAGGATTGGAGGCCATCAACAGGAACAGGACAACAGGATCGACTCTGGAACACCAAATTGTGCCAGACATGTCAAAAGAAAAATCAAGATTCAGCGCCGCCTCATTGCACCCTGATGAAAAGCGGGAATGGCCAGGAAATTCTCCAAACCTCAATCCCATAGAAAATTTATGGTCCGTCCTTAAAGAAGAGGTCGACAAGCTCCCACCCCAAACAACCATGGAAGGATTGAAAAAACAGTTGGAAAAAGCTTGGGCAAACTTAAACAAAGATTTACTCTTGAAGTTATGCTTGAGTATGCCTAAGAGATTGGCCCAGGTCAAAGCAAGAAAGGGGGATAAAACCAGCTATTAGAACATCAACTTTCATTAATTTGTTTTTCCTGTAGAAGCTCATAAACATAGTGTCAAAACTTTTGTGTCACAGTCTATACATTCGAATTTGTCCCGAAGCCTTAACTATTTCTTTAGTATCCATTAAGTTGGACTTTACCACCAGTAAGTGAATTTTGTAAGGTGACCCATTTTTTTTCTTTTTTTTCTTCATCTCTCTATTTTTGAACCTTTTTCATGATCAAACGTTGGCCTTTTTTTATCCCATCTACATGCGGAATCATGGTTACCAGGCGGTTTCAGGCCGAGGTGGACAGTTCCTCAAATCGGCACTAGGACGCCACCTGGTTTAAGTGTTTCCAGTTTTTGAGGTGGTGACTTCCCTTCAGCGCCATTTAAGATAATGCAATGATCTGCCTTTTTGGTGGTCACTTACTCGACCATGCTAACTTAAATTAAGTGTTGAATGCAAGACGTAGAAACCAAAAACATTGAATAATTTCTGTTCATAATGAGTAATTTTGCGTTCAAAGTTTTGGAGAGACTGGAAGAGCTTTGATCATGGTAGTTTTTGCAACGATTGTGGCGCAGCCTGAGCAGCCTACAAAGCTCAAAAGTCGTGCCAGTCCTTTACACGTCTGCCGCAAAAGTGACCTCAAGTGGCAGAGTCGGAACTTCAATAAATATATATTGGATATAGATTGTTGCTAATATAGGGTCTTGTAGAAATATATTCTAGCATTACTGCGCTTGTTATCACAGTTTGTAAGATCAATGATTATTTTTACAATGGAACTGATTTAGTTTTAAAAAATAAGCATCTTGGAAAATGGTTAAGTTTTTAAGCAACATTTATCCAAATTGAATGAGTCGACTCCTCAGAGATCGGTTACAACTCCAGATCGGTTCTTGGGGTTTGGGATACCGACCCATCTTTTTAAAAAACGAGTTTTCTCCCTTTACAACATATTCAAGTTGCGACCAAACGAGTTTTGGTGTCAGTTTCCAGTAGTGCACTACCGAAGTAGAGACAAACACGGTGGCTTGAACACTGGTTCAGTGCTTCCCCAAAAATTAAGAATCCCAGAGTCCAGCAACAAATTTAACATTACCTCAAATATAAATTTCTGAAATTACCTGAAAAAACATTGACTCGCAAAACATTTACAAAATTTGATTTTTTTAGGTTTAATTTTTTGTTACAAAAAGATATTGAAATAATATTAATGATTTGCAAATGAGCAATGCGAACAATAACGTTTTGAATTCAGGTTTGCATGTATTTCTTTTTCCATGTCTCTTGCTTTTGAATGTTTTCAAATTTGAAGTTTTCAATGGGGAAATAGGGAAATCAATGGAGATGCCTGAGTGATCTTGACGTCATAAGAAAATTAGTAAACTTAGCTCAAAGAGTTCGGGTGGGATGATAAAATAAAAAACATTCTCGATTTTTTGTTATTCTTTTATACAACAAAACTTCGTCTCTTTCCCACTTTTTCCCATTCCCAACAATTATGATTATACAATGAATAAGATGACTAAGCTATTAATTTTGCACCTTTATATGATATGAAATCAAACACTCATTTCTGATTGTGGTAACGCAAGTACAGAAATATTTGGATCAAGGATATCTGTAATTGGACATGACTTGGGGCACAGCGAGCCCATTTTACTGGATGAATTTGGAATCCCTGAAGAAGTTGGAGGTGAGCCGTTGCGCACAAATTATGTTATGTCAGAAAATATATTACGAGTTTTTGATGTGATTCCACGGGTATCCTCATTGTTGTCAAATTTCCAGAAACATGGAATTATTGCTGGAAAATATCTTGAATATTGGATTTAGGCAACCACAAAGAAAAAGGAAAATGTATCTTGGTTATTCAAAGCAGCAATGAAATACAACTTTTTTAGGCACAGAAACAGCTTTTCCCACAGTCTCTACAGGAGGTTGCATCACGAACTTAGATTTAAAATACGTCATCTAACGGCACCTTCAGGCCCACACTTACTACTTGTACAAGTAACCACCTTTAACTAACATAACTGTTACTACCCTTATCTAACCTTGATTAACTAAGATTTGTAATAAAAATCTAAATCAATTGAATTTCACCGTGAGAGTAGTACTTGTTGATTCATCGTCGTTCATTTTGGCTTGCAAGTCCCACTCAGTTGTTCAAAAGAGACACAGCTTTCTACACCATGTCGGAAACAGGAAAAACTTTGGAAGCCATTAGATATGATCGAAAAAATAGCCGGCTCTATGTTTTGGACCAACTACAACTACCAAACCAACATATCTACATGCCAATACAAAATGTTGAACAGGCATGGAGCGCGATTAAGAATATGAATGTAAGTTTATTTTCATAAAGTAGCCTAATGGGTGAAGAAAAAATGCATCTGCTCATTCGACGGATGTCTTGGCTATCAATTTACGTTCATGTTAAGCCTGTTCTTGAGTTTTTGAACAAACAAGACTTGTTTCAGGTTTCTTTTAAGCATATCAATTGTAAGATTTTGCTATTGAAATATGAGTTTTTATCCTATTGCAGGTTCGAGGCGCTCCAGCGATTGCAATTGTAGCTTGTTTGGGGTTGGCTGTCGAGATCAAAGGATTTCGAGAGAGGGTGGCAAGCCTGAATTTCAAAGAAACTGTGGAACAAATAAGAGACAAATTGTCATATTTAGAGGAATCGCGACCAACTGCCGTCAACCTTAAGAAAGCCTGTGACGAAATAAAAGGTAAATTTTTGTAAGGATGAAATAATAAAATCCTGACAAATAATAAAATATAAAAGGCAAAAAGCGTTCAAGTTTTCTAATGATTATGCCTATTCATTTCTATTTTTGCAGGTCTTCTCAAAAACCCTGATGGAAAGTCTCTAGATGATCTGCTTCAATCTATTGAAGAATTTTCTTTTCTATTGTTTGATAATGACATCAAAGTGAACAAAGCCATTGGAAGTTGGGGAGCAAAGGCCATCTTAAACTTGAACAAAACAAACGACGGTAAATACTTAGTCCGAAGACTGAAGACTTATACATTTTTTTTTCAGTTGTTAGGAACACTGATGTTGCATTTCATCACGAATCAGAGCATCTATTACGCAATTCTGTAAACTGCATCACTTCATAGAGGCCTATGAAGAGTTGAAATACGAGAGCGGGCCTGCAGTGAAAGTTTGTAGTGGGAAAAAGGCAGAATCAGCTGCTTCTACACAAGAATCTAGTTGCAGTTGCCCAAACTAGTCAATCCTGTGAAGGTACAGAAGAGAAAAGTAGTGTTTTGAGTCAAGATAGCTTGTTTATTAAAACCTTCTGTAGTTTATTACGTCTTGGAAGCATGTAGGCGTGTTTGCAATGTAGCACCATTAGCATTAGAAGTCCAAAGATAGA
>CM021319.1:4136749-4150799 GCA_010645155.1 Tigriopus japonicus
TAAAAGTTTCCTCGAGAAAGGTCGGGGAGGAGAATCGAACCTGGGACCTTTCTCACTATAGGAAACTGCGCTAACCACGACGCCACGTCTCCTCCCCCTCCATGCTGTTTGAGGTTTGATGGTTCCTTATCCTTTATATAATTTATATTCCAAATATCCAATAATGCCAAATTCAGTGTCGAACACTATTTCCTTCAAAAGATGAAGACCAAGTATTATTTCATAAACATTTAAACCATAGGTTTTTTTGCCTTCTAGTGTGATGAAACATGAGAGGAACAAGCATGCAGTAACACATCATATTATGATCTGTCTTGTTAGAGGAGTAGTACCATTTCGTGTCACGGCGTCAGAACGTATTTGTTCGCGTAAATGTCTCGGTTTTTCTCTCTGAGCTACATGTGGCTTTGCAGGTTTTATTAGCAATTGCCAATGCCGCCCACTGGGGTATGATGTTCGGAGCCATGATGAGAGTTGGACGCAGTTCACTAATTCGGGTTTAACTGCGTTCGTTCGTCCGGGGTTGTATCACCGCTAGGAGTACGAATTAATTTATAATATTTAAGTGATATAAATGCTAGGCTGTGACTGAACTCCGCGTTTTTCTGGCTATTCATTCCGTTTTTTCTCTTTCCTTGTAGTTGCCGCTTTTGACGTCAGCGTTCTTACGCATTGCAACACTGGATCGTTAGCCACTGCCGGATATGGGACTGCCTTAGGAGTGATTCGATCCCTTCATGAATCAAGAAGACTGAAAAAAGTTTACTGTACCGAAACAAGGCCGTATAACCAAGGTTCACGATTGACAGCTTACGAACTACTGTTTGAAAATATTCCCAGTACATTAATTTGCGATAACATGGTTGGAGCATTAATGCAAAGTAAGGTACGGTTTCTTTTCAAAGATTTCATTGATTGGAACACGAATGTAGACTAGATGGGGTAGCTGAAATCGTCCGAACGCACTTGTCCATTCTTCCTTTGCTCTCGCTGAACACAAGTTCCAATTATCCCTACGCAACACTAAACACGAAATTTGGCAATAAGACCAAATAAACAAACCTATTGATAGGTAAGGACCCTTGATATTTCAAGGAAATGTTAGAACATTATAATAATAGAGTCTGGTCATAAAGTGCGCCATTTAGTACATTTAATGAGGCAACAGCTCACACTACCCATGATAGACATGTATTTGCAGCTAGTTGGTGCAACTAGATGGTGCATTTCATGACTTTACTCCTTCATTTTTGTGCACTAGGCATAGTGTATGGAGTTGAGACCAACTGTGATTACGTCATGAGGTTGGCTTTAACACTTTTGGGTGTTGTTTTCAACTCTTCCAAACAATCTAAATCTTCAAAGAGCTATTTTGTCCACATTTACACTATCCACATCTTATTCTGAAGCACAAGGTTTTCGTTTTTTTAGAGCGCAACTTTATGTGTTTTAAAATGTGATTATTCTGCCTATTAAGGATTTTGACACAAGCGGAAATTAGACGCCTATAAATGGCGCAGAAATGAAGGCAAGTAAAGGGAAAAGTCTTTTGTGTTGAGAGAAATATTTTGTACTTGCCCCCTCTTTTGCACCATCTATTGGCAATTTTGATAAGCTTGGGTTAAAATCCTTGATAGACTCCTTAAGTCAGCCACATAATTCAGAATGATTCATATAAATCACTTAACATCAAAATATTGTGAAGACAAAGTTCTAGGGAATCGTGTCCGATGCCTACAGTGCAAGTTTAAGTACACCACAGAATTTGGTTCATAGTGCAACTTTTGGGTTTATTTTCCGTTGTGAATTTCCACTCAGCTGTTACTTGAAATAACATTTTGTAAGCTTGGAATTGAAGATATGAGAGTTTGTAGTTTAAAAAATCACTTACTTTTTTTCTTTACGTTGCTTGCCTAAGCTTGTCTCTACTTATTGAAGATCTTAACCAAAGCTTTAAAATTTGCACTTGTGGAGCCAAAATGGGGGCCAAGTCCCTTGATTTCTGAGCTATCCTAAACTTAGACTTGGTGTAATAATTTAAGCTCACACATGTGAAAATTGATTTTTCTTCATATTTTAAGTCTTTAGGAGGTCAACTATGATATCATTATTAAAAAAACTAAAACGTCATCTTGATCGACCATAGAGTAAGGCTTGAGACGCTCTATTGTGACATCTAGCATCTCTAAGTAAGGCCAAAGATTTCGCCAAATCACCAATAGTTGCTTCTAACCTAAAGATGACACTTTGTCACAAACCGTCGGCGATTTTTTCAAAGAGAGGACACTCACAAAATGTGTACAGGGTGCGATGAATTGTGCAACAGCCATCTAGAAAGCATAAATGTGGGTTTTCTTATAAATGCTACGTAGGGGTCCTTTAACAAACTTTCTTTTGACTTTTGCAACAACAGCTTTGCGCATTTCGCCATCAGATTTTGTAAAGTGCGAAAGTCTTGAACAATTATATTCTTTGTTCAGACACAATCAAAAAAAATCGACACAATCAGAGAAATTATTTTCAGACCTGGTCAAATCGAACATAAGATTTGAAGGGAAAAATCTGATTGTAACTTTTAATTTGATTCGCCGGGATGTTTTCTTAGAAACAATGTTCCATGATAAATTTCACTTTCTATTTCTTTACCCAGTCATTGTCTGCTGTTA
Organism: Tigriopus japonicus; assembly: GCA_010645155.1. Lineage (NCBI taxonomy): Eukaryota > Metazoa > Arthropoda > Copepoda > Harpacticoida > Harpacticidae > Tigriopus > Tigriopus japonicus. Next base: position 4,139,416 of record CM021319.1, read on the forward strand.
TCGTTGGTGCAGATCGTGTGGTCGCTAATGGAGATACAGCAAATAAGATTGGCACTTATCAACTGGCCGTGTTGGCTAAATACCATGGAATTCCGTTCTTTGTTGCCTCGCCATTATCCACAATTGACTTGAGTTTAAGTGATGGATCGCAAATTCCCATTGAAGAACGCAATTCTTTGGAGATGAAAATGTGTGGCTGTCCCATGAAAGCATGCATTCCCCCAGAAGGTAAGATTCTCTAACCCTAATCATTCTCAAGATTTTGCAGACCAGGATTATCATTGCATTATTTAACTGAATGAATTTGAGGGGAAAATTATGATTTGCTTGAAACTGATAACATCATCAACAACAATAATAATGATATTCAGATTAAACAAGGAATCATTTTCTCTTAACTTCTTGCAATACAAAACAATTTAAAAAAATGAGTTGAAAATCCTGAAGCATGTATTGATACAAACTATTATAAATATTGATTATATTGTTTTCAGTTTTTGCGACATTTTCCGCAATTTCCCAAAAGGAACCTGTTGCCAACATTAAGTCATTGGGTTAGAGTTCTAATTTAGGATTAGTCACAAATTCAACATCGAGATTCCGCTATTTTGGGTTAATGGAATTGTTCCAAGTAGTTCTTTAGGTTAAAACACGTCAATTGTATGTGGCAACTAAGCTTACAGCATATACAACTAGTGCACAGTAATAAAAGAGTACGGTCTTAAAGTTCATTGTTTTTCATTCTCATGCACTTCCCATGATTTACTCTCAGAGCACAAGTAAAACCTCTACGGTCGCAACAGTTAACCTCAAATCCTGGGTTAGGACTGAGCCCATGAATGCTCTTGAAGACATACAGTCTCAGATACCTTTCATGCCTTCTCTGAATACTGTACAGTCCTAACTTCCCAAGGATTTCTCCCGACAGCTTTAATTCGATCCCCAACAGGATTTGAACCTACGCCGTCTGGGGAAGCACTTACTCTCGGCCATTTCAATAACGCCGTCAAGTACGCGATTAAATTCGCAACAAGAGGACGTGGGTGGACTTCCTGTACGAGTGATATGACAAACTAGAGAGATTTACGTAATTCCAATTTTATTACGGAAATAATCTCAGGTCAAAAGCACGAAGTGCGAATGGTACATGCAAACAAACATCAACATCTAAGAAATCAGCTGAAAAACTCTGCTGACGCTAGAAGCAAGTGCCAAGACATGTAAATGTGTGCAATAAGAATTTTTTTTAACCCAATTTGAAAGAAATTGTCCTGAAAGTAGTGCCTCTTTGTCTTTTCTACAAATTTTCTTAAGAAGTCCAGATTTACAATTTTAAATTTTAGGCCCGACAAATATTTGTAATTATTCATCCAGATTTTACTCAAAATATCCTCACATAGGTAATTTCTTTTTTAGACAGTGATAAGCCTATTGTTCATTAATTTGTAATGGAGTTTATTACAACACATTTTGCCATATAGATATTTTTTAGTCTTCAATTTTCTTTCTTCTAGATATTCCTGTGTGGAACCCTGCTTTCGATGTAACTCCGGCTAGCCTTATAACAGGTGGCATTGTGACTGAATGTGGAATTTTGCACCCACCCTTGAATTCGCCCCAAAACTTACAAGAAATGGAAAAGGGTCAAAAGTTCTTGCTTAAATAAATTTGATCGTTACTGCCTCTTCAGGCACCAATTTCTAAAGGGAAGATGTTGGTGGTCGATTTGCAACAATTCATCGAATGTGAAAACAAAAGGAGGAAGTTCTACCTATTTTCCCAAAAAATAACGAATAAAAACCGTTAAATTAACCAAAAAGGCCGAATAAAACTACTCCATTAGACTAAAAAGTTTGGTTGGCTGTTTTGGCCCGAAAAAAAAAACTTTTTTAGGGTTTACACCTCTTTTTGACTGATTCTTGCATTTTCTAGAAATTTTAAGAGAAAATAAAATTTCTCTTCGGAGTTTTTTTCAGACCCAAAACACTTTTTTCGAAAATTTAATCAGACCTCGGAAATACAATTTGCTTGAGAATCAAGTCTCGATTTCCCAAAAAATCACCTGCAAAGACGTTCATCACTGTCGTAATCGAGGTGAAAATCCTCGTTCATGTTTTCTGGTGATGGATTTGCTACAGGCGCTCTTGAAAAATCTTTCAGGAACTCTGTGGTCTTTGCCTTTCTTGAATGTTTCGCGAAAATAAAGACACACACTTTAGCCTTTGACCTTCAAATTCTGGAATTGACCACAATGTTCAAAATGTGCTTGTCCAGTATGGTCTCTAAGGGTTGGTGATCGGCGATCAGGTTGAAGTGTCTTTAGGCTGAAGTGCTCCAGTCCCATGAAATGGAACCTACACTACACGTATTCATTGCCACCTCAACTTTGAACTCCATCATCAGCCTCGGTTTGAGTTAAAAACCGACTGCCACACTTGATCAATTTTCAGTGGTCGTCCTTATCCTTCTGAAGCAGGACTTTTCACAATCCATTTTTGCAAGACTCATCTATCTGCGGTGGAGTTGGTTTCGCAATTCGAAATTGAAAGATCTCAGTTTTCAAAGTTTTTTTCAGCTTTTTGCCAGAATTTTTATAAGGAAGTAAATATTTCCATCTTAAAATTGGTCACTAATCTTGAAAGACGCGAGCACAAACGCAATGATGCTAGAAAATATGTTGACAAACCCCTGTTTTGATTCGATTTGGATCCGATTCAGAACCGACCCGATCCAAAAAGTCGCCGAACCGATATTGAGCTGGAACCAAAAAATCTGGGCCCGACCATTTCTACCTTACATATGGTTTTTAAAAATAAAGACCACTAAGACTATTAAGGTCTTTTATGGTTTCTCTCTTATAAAATCAGGAAATGTGCTTTCGTTACATTTTACATTCTTTAGTTTTCCTTTTCGTACAAGGAAGTTTGCTTTTGACGTCATCTGGCGTATAGCAGCATGCCCGTGATGCAATACATTGGAAGGTGGTTCCACAATCACATTCCTCGGATCCTTGAATTATCCCATCACCGCAGAAACTGTCATGAGACAACACAAGGCAAGAGGTTCTCTTAGAGGAAGCTAAATTTTGGAGAACCATCGTCTTTGTACACGGGGAAAGGATTTCGTGATTCAATTTATGGCCATCGTTGGAATATTTTGACATAAGAAAGCGGCCATTAGTCCACTGGGGGAAAATATTATTGTTTCAGTCTTGGATTCGTTGACTAAAGAACCATTGTAAGAGGTTATCAATTAGTTACCTTATCGATTGGGATACAGTCTGAACTTTCTTCAGGATCAGGATCATGCTTTGCACCAAAGCTATGCATGAGCTCGTGGACTAAATTCAGAACCCCCATTCTCAGAGGAATACGGTCTTCTTGTGAGCTTCTCAAGCTTATAAAAAGAGCATTAAAGCTGTATGCATTTCTTTCCGTCTTGATACGAACTCGACTTTGACAGATGCCCCCTACTCCTTCAGATTTTGGATTGCCTCGCCAAGAAAGGCCCAAAACAAGCTCGTTGAAGGCCCGATTTGTGAAAAGCACTCCAAGACAGAAGCCATCGAAGTTATACCGAGAAAATCGTTTCAAAAAGTCTTCCGGCATTGCAAAATGGCCTGTTAGAAGATTAACTGAGCTTGATGCACTTGTAAACAGGGTTATTTCGGAAATGGAGAACCCAATGCATTCGCTTTGTCCATTATTATCAAAATCCTTGGACTGAAACAGGGCGTTTGCTTCTCGAATGTGCCACAACATTTGAATGACGGCATTCTCGACGGATTCTCCCCCTATCTCCTTAAAAAATAGATGATCCGCCACAATTGTAAGATCGCACCATCTCCTAACCACAGATTTGGAGTTGTCTTTTCTCGAAGGGTTCAAGCCATTTAAGGGATCATCAAGTGGTCGCCTAAATTTTCGGAGTAATACCGGTTTAAAATAAAGGTAAAGCTCAGGTGAAATTGTTACCCTTTCATACTTGTGCAATAATGTTTTGAGTCCATTTCCCAAAATATGCATTTCCCGTGATTTTCTTCCGTGTGGTTCCAAGTAGTGAATGGCATCTTTCATGTAAACTGTCCCGTAGAAGTTCTGTCCTATGATAAAGCCAGAGATGCTTGAAAATGTTTCTCCCAAGACGTAACCAAGCGCAAATTGGAGATTGAATTGCCCAATCGGAATTTCTTCTGAGACATTTGCGGCTCCGAAAATGGAGATGTTTAAGCTTTCCCACGCGCGTTTCAAAAAACTTTCATCCTTGAAATCTCTCAATTGTAAACACAAGGTAAGGTTAGTTCCAAACGCATCAATGGCAACCCTGTGATCACAATGGATTCCTTCTCTCATCACAAAACGCTTACGACGTTGATTTTTCCTGTAAATATTATGTAACGTTATTTCAAAAAAAAGTAAGTGGGTCGCAAAATGAGTCACTTTTCCAACCGGTATAATAGATTTCGCCTTGTCTTAAGTTTGATTTTTGACGAAGAAATCAATGGCCCATCAATGAATTGACACTCGACTCCTTGATTACAATAATTTGGAAAGGAGGGATTTGATGGCTGCTTGTGCTTCCGATATGATTCTTCTGGTAGTAATCCCTTTCTATGATTCTCTTCATTGATGTGAATGAAAGAATCACTTGACAAGCCATCAAGGTTAAAATCCAATTTGGTTTGTGTCACATGATGTTTTTGAACAGGTGAACTCTGGAAACGGCATGAGGATAAAAAAATAAGGTGTGAGGTCAAATTTTTAAAAATTATAATGAAAACTGCTTGTTTCAAAAATTGCACTTTTTGAAACAAAAATTTCCGTTGCACAACTAGTTGATTATTTAAAAATGCACAAATCTTCAACAAATTTCAAAGTTATGCAAATTTACAGTTTTAATTATGATTTACGATTTCTTAAATGATCACTATAAGTTAGTTTTGAGTTGTAACATATATCAATCTTACAACCAAGAAAGAACCATAAAGAAACGAAAAAATATCAATTATTTTTGCGACACTGAAATTCAGATTGTATTGCTTGGCAATCGCTCCAACATATAGCCCGAGCATTTTATGGCATAATTTGATGCATTATAAAGATTCAAAGTAATGATCTTCAATATGATGCTCTGACACTTAAGAGTGTGTTAAGATGTCTTAGCACTTGAGCAAACACTTTCATTGAGCACAACTAATCTCCGTGTGTTGGCTTAAAAACTTTTCTTGGGAAGCGGGAACGGTGATAGGTTGGGAGAGGAAAAATGAAATCTAACCTTTATTTAGCATTTCTGAATATTTCTAACTAATTCTTGATTTTTGCACATTTTTTCCAGCCTGCTTTGATGTTTTGAAATTTCCACATTCACCCAAAATTCCAAGGCCCCAAGGCCGCTAAGAAGCCACTCGTCAGCGAACTTGATCCATTAGAGAGCGCACCAAAACTGAAGGCTTTCATAGCTTTTACCACTCTGACCTTTTCCATTCTTACATATCATTTTGAGTATTCAAAAGTTAAGCTCTCAATCAGTTTGAGTAGGACATACCATTGATATCATATACCTTTCGCCAGAGGGCACATGGTTTTGGCTATTTATAACTATTCTACCAACATTAGCCATCTCCACTTTTTATCCCCATGGATTTCGAGTTTTTTGTCAAAAACTGACTAACCAAGAAGTTAACTTTTTGGCAATTTTCACCTCCTTAGTGATAACAGAATTGATTGGAAACAAAGTTTGATAACTGTACACTTACCGAACTAAGGATCTTTCCAAACGCTTCGGATCTTTGGTCGGATTTGAATCCAAGAGAAAGCAAAGCAAAGCATGAAATGAATAAGAACAATATCCACCCTTCCATGTCAGTGGCCAAATTTAAAGTGAATACGTATTCATCGAGTGTTTCCATTTAAAGAGATGTCCTTTATGGGTAGTTTAATTGGAATTACAGTCAAAAAACGTTTTATTGAACCTCTTAAAGTGAATGTACATTTGTCAGAAATATTCGTGAGGATCCTTACGAAGCTGGCTTTGTCGTCGTTTTTTCCTTGTTCTTTCGTCTTTTGGCTTCCATGCAACCAATGGCAGTGGAACCACAAAACAGTGCTCCTACTGTGCAAGTGGTTGAACACGTTCCCGGAGCAAACATTGCACACAAGGAGCATCCTATTGAAACACCAGGACAAACTGATCCGAGGGCATTACAATCGATAAGCGGACTCAATTCACTTGGAGAAGCAGCCTGTAAAAGAAAACGGAAATTTGTCACTGTAGATCTAAGTTTCCGTTTCTCCCGATCATTAAATCTCTTACGTGATTTGAATGCAGTCAAAGTTTTACACAATCATAAAACGAATCTTGATGAATGGAAAGTTATGACTAGGGCTGGGATAAAAGTTTGCATTTTTGAGTTTGTCATTTTTTCAATCTTTGCTTGTGCTAGAACACTTGTTCCTTTTGAAAATCCTTCTGAAATGGGCGTCTCTTTTTTATCCGTCCAAATTTTCACTAGATTTAAGTTGTGGAGGCTAAGAAGCCAAAAATTGCAGCTTACTACGAAAAAGTCGAAAAATTGCTAAATTTGGCTATAAATGCTTAAAATTGTATTTTTTGGTGCCAGTTGCACTTTACTACTTTATTCGAGTCCTAGTGATGACCTACACGTTCATTCAATTCCCTAGAAACGAGGACTTCACTTACTTTGCCAAGAGGTGTAACGCGTAGATCTGTGGCAGGGTTCTGACAAGGAAACGAGGATTGACAAATAAGAGGATCTCTAGTGGCTGCTCCCAAATCGTAACTTGCTACTAATTGCTGCATTCTTATCATGGGTTGCCTATCCTTAATTGCGAAAAGGACCTCGCGAAAGGTCTGGACGGCTGATTCCACTCCAGCAGCCATTGTGAGGGAATGATCGTTGGAGAAAGAGCTTTCGAGAGTTGGATTAGGATTTTTCGGATCGGATTTTGAGCCCACAGTACAAAATGTTAGTTGGAGACAACTGTGAAAGTCTCGAATTAACGCATGTTCTGCCAATTGAGCGGCTGTGGCCTTTTGTGCATATCTCACGGACCAATCTACGTGAATGTTATTGCCGTTAGAAGTTGGAGGCTTGTTTACCACTCGGCCTTTGAATTCCTAGAAAGAACCATCGTGATTCATGATTTGATGCCATGATAAATGTGTTATTCATCTTACCTGCCCTGCGCACACACCGACAAAACAAAGGACAAAAAGACTCAAGTAAAAGAATTTCATTGTTCCTCTGTCAAGCGCCTGAGCCCTACTGAAATGATTCCCAAATTTGTTATGACCCCTGTTTTCTTTCATGTCTCCCCACCCACCCTCACCCTTTGGTTTCTAGCTTGCTTGACCGTCCTAAGCTACCCAGAATTGAAATCCTATGCTTAGCTTTGGCCAAGCCGAGTGATGACTGGCGTTCTGTTGATGGAGTCTGAGCTCGGTTACAACTAGGATCCTGAAGCGATATGTTCTAGGGTCCTTAGTTACAACAGGTTCCAAGTCAAAGGAGTCTTTTGAAAATAACGCAAGGGTTTGAAAAACAAGGATAATGTTTCCTCTCGTAGGTCAAAAGTGTAATTTTGGTGTCGCTCACCAACTACCGTTATTCACTCTCCGGTCAAATTACGGTAGAAAGCCCGACCCTCAAGATGATTTCTCTGCACAAACAAGTTAAAAATAGATTCTTAACAAAGAAACGTCCGGTTCAATTGAAAGAATTGAAATCTTTTTGACCAGTCGTGTTTGTCACTTCAAATCAGAAACATGTGGAATTTCGCCATCTATTTCGTTCTGTTCAAAATTTTCGATTTCTCCGGACTGTCGTTGGCCCTGGGAGACAAGGTAAATATAACTTTATATGACTTGATCCGATATCATTCAATTTTTCCTTACAGGATCAACAGGTATCGACGGACGGTGACGTTATGCCCCTAATCCGTCAACAATCTATCCTCGTAACAGAGAACACGCTTAAGGATGAAGTGTCTGATAATTGCTTCATTCGGTCAATTTGTTTCGTTGGAACCATGGACAAAAATGATGTTCCCAGGTTTTCAATGGTAGACGGAACACGAATGTACATTGATGTGCTCAAAGCCATGATTTCCGACCCTACAGTTGGTTCTGACATGAATGAAGAAACCTTTCCCAACATCCATAGAATCATGTCGAGGTAAAAGTACTGATTAAAGAGGGATTTCTGTTATCCTAGTATTTTTGGTGCATTTTCTCATCCCTAGCCATGCTATTGGGAAGGATACCCGGAGCGAGAAAATGTGTGCCTCTTTGTTTCCTTGCACCATGCCTGTTGACGAGACTGTTGAGGTCATTTTGAAGCCTCCAATGCGTCACGGCCGCGCCACTTGCAAAGCGGCGGGAACTCTTTGTCCTGGTGTTTCGATTGGATGCGCCTTGTGTGGAATCTTCTCGCCTGGAACCTGTGGGTCCCAATGTATCGTGGCTGGTTTATATTGTGGCGTTAGTGGGTACGCCTGCAAGGCCGAACAGATGGAGATGGTGGCTAAACCAAAAAATTCGCCACCAACCGCATCCACCAAGGAGCAAGTGGATCTGACTAAATTTTTGTTTGGACCCCGCTATATTTAAGCAAAGTAATATTACAAAAAAATAATCCTTTTCAAAAGGGGCACATGCACATACTCCCAACAAGTTTGCGTAAAAATCTCTTCAAGTGAAATGTGTTTATTTCAATCATCACAATAAAGCAAAAAAACGACATAGAAAGAAACAAGGTCGTTATAATTGTAGAACCTGCGGTTTGATTCCCATTCTATCGAGAATATCTTGGGCCATGCAGAATACTGGATTGACTTTCTTTAGTTTGGTTTCTCCTAAAAGGGAAATTCCAGCTAAGCCGAAGAGAGTGTGAAAAGGGTCAGGTAAATCACCAGGACGATCCGAGATACCACCCGTCTCCTCGTCTTGACTGGCCAGGATGAACTTGCGCATTTCCTCCGAGTCAATCCAGTGTAGCCTGCCCAACATGGCCAATGAAGAAAGGACCCACCAACTGTAGCAAACGTCGGGTAGTTTTTCTGGTCGCCCATTTAGGCCCCCACAAGGTAATTGCCTTTGACAGAGCCAATGACCAAGCAGATCGGCATCAATCCGATGCAGTTGTTTGGTAACCGACAAAAAGCCAACGCAACAAAATATCAATCCAGCGTGACTTTCGCTGCCTGGTTGACTTCCAAATCCTCCGTCAAAGTTCAAACAGGAACACACAAACTCCACGGCACTATCTACATCAATGGCATCTAATCGGTTGAGCAATGCCAAGCACAACACGGCGCAAAACGAGAATCTGTTGTCAATTTCGCCCCATTTGTCTCCGGCAAAGCTGCCATTTTTGTTTTGAAGACTCTGAATATATCGCACCACGCCTTCTTGGTCTAAACGATTCAAGGCATCAAATGTGGCGGCAATTTGAACAGCACTCAGAGTATACAAGATATGCGGATCGTGTCGCTGAACTGGGCAAAAACCACCCGATTCGGCATCATAGCATTGGAGCACGTATTCCATAATCTATAACATGATAGGCCAACTCATTCGTAAGCGAGAACGGTGTTATAGGTAGTGGTGTAACATTACCTCCTCCTTATTCAATTTTTCTTTGGAATGCATCAAGTCAAGGGCCGTTAAACTCCAATACACGCCATTCATTCGGAGAAATTCGGACATGATGTATTCGTAATCATCCTCGTTTTCGCTATATTTTACCACAAATTGGGCGTGTTGCTTCAACAAGAGATCCTGAGGGGCATTTGATGAGCGAACCATCGGCTGCCTAGCCCCTCCGGTCACACCCGTAGAAGTCACTTGGGCCATTTCTGAAAGGGTCAAAGCAGAGCCCATTTTAAATAAACGAAAACGAGAACACTTCAAATCACGTTGTTTTAATCTATGTAGTCGGCATGGTGAAGACGCGCAATCACACGCTCCACATTGAGCGCAAAGACGGAATGAGCCGGAATCAGATTTCGGTTTCGAGTGATCACATCCAACAGTTCTAACGCGGATATGGGTACGCGATCCGAGCGCGGTCGACTCAGATTAGGTTTGGAGGGCAAAATGGCCGGATAGCCCGTGTATGAACAAGCTAAATCCATCAAAGCTTGCCGCTCGGCGTGAAATACCAAAGGGCGAACAGCCGGCACCAAAGGATCCAAGTCGCAAGATTTCCCCAACGTATGATGATCGATCGTATCGGCCACATCGGAAAATCCGCCGCGGGTGTGCTCGACGCGATTCTGGGCGTTGATCAGAAATCCATCGGGGACGCCCACTCCGGCCGTGTGCGGGAACACGCCATCGCGGAGACGATAGCCATTGCGCTGCATGACCAAGGCCCAAATGAGCCGGCGCAAGAGGCGTCCCACGGCCTCTTCCACCAATCGCACGGTGTCGTCTTCGACCGAATCAAGGCCTTCCTCCCAAGCCGTGAGCAGCATGCGACCGTGCACCAACGAGCGATCCGGTAGAGCGGGCGATTCACGGGCACAAAAACCCAGCGATCGCTCCTCTTCATACAGGTCCAACTCGTCCAAATTGGGCGCCACCGCGTTCACGTTGACCGCTTGAAAGCGTTGCTCAAAATGGGCGCCCCGATGCCCATTCGGAGCTCGTCTGACCGTGCTAGAGGGACCGGGGATCTGGCCCCGACGAACCCGCACGCCGGCCAACGACGGACCCGCGGTGGGCGTGCCAGCGGTCGCGCCTCGAGCGGCGGCGGCCGACTCGGCCGACGAGGATAGACTGGATCCGGCGGCGGGCGTGAGCGACGAATCTTCGACGTGACGGGCGCCCGAAGGCTGGGGATGGGCGTGGTGGCCCGTGAAGTTGGCCAGAGTTTGGCATTTGTTGAGAATGGCCAAGAGGAATTCGTTGTGGAGATGGGTGTGTTGGGCCAACAGGAGTTGTCGCGCTTCTCGGTCAAAGGCTTCTTTGGTGATGCGCTTGCGGAACCAGTTCTTCATCTGCGTGAAGTATTGCTCTCGCCCGCCGTTTCCACCGCCGGCATGGGCCGTGGCGTTTTGGCCCAGGGCCGCTTCCAACTTTTTACGGCAACTATTCAACTCGAGCGTAGCTGTCATGGTCAAAAGTGGTCCAACAACCAACCAACCTGATCCTAGCTAGTATCTCACCCGAAAACACTCGCAACAACTCTTCGGCATTTCGAGGTTTGTTTGGCGTTTGGGCGCAACAGCCATGAAAAATGGATTAGCAACCTCTCAGACGGCCCGAAAGTTGGTATGAGCCCTATATTTCTAACAAATCTTCGTAAACAAACTTTTCAGCGTTGCCAAAATCTGACATCATCATGCCAGTTTTAAAGGTCA
>CM021319.1:4150877-4186285 GCA_010645155.1 Tigriopus japonicus
ACCTTTAAAACTGGCATGATGATGTCAGATTTTGGCAACGCTGAAAAGTTTGTTTACGAAGATTTGTTAGAAATATAGGGCTCATAGAAAGTTGGCCGGCTGTAGAATTTTGGGCGGATCAACCGTCCGTCTGTCCGGTCAAAACGCTACAAAGGTGGTGACACTGTCTTCAAACGAGGCACTGACCCTCGACCGAAGGCTGGACTTTTGGATTACCGCTAAATACTTTAGAGTAAAATATTTTAGAGGATCAAAATGCATTTCTTGATAAAAAGGTGAGTTTATTTTTTCTTAACACGCTGTTAAACTAAAGCTTTATCAATGGGTATCTTATTTTTTCGTTGACCATCCGGTCACGCTGTGTCCCACCGGGCCTGTTCACCGGGCAACGGCCCAACTCTGCCCCTTCCTATCAGTAAGTACACTCAAGTCAGCTGCTCAGTGATGCTTGGGCAGTTTTTGCTGCCAATTTGAAAGGCCAGGCCAGTGAGCCACCTTGTATTCTGAAGGTGTCGGGATTGTAAATTGAGCGGCAATATAATTTTAAAGAGAGAGAAGGAGAAGTAGCGGAGGGTGCAAAAAAAATGTGACCTGAACTCGCAGAAACGTGATGGAAAGTATCCCCTAAAGAAAAGAGCTAGTCACGAAATAGAATCGCCGAAAAAACTTACCATAGCCCTGAGTGGCAGTGTTTCCAGCGATGTTTGGCAGCTTGAGCTTGAAACTCCGTAGCAACCCTGCGGCTGGGCGTGAACCCAAAAGAACATTGTCGTCCCTGTGTTTACGTACGGGCTTTGGTAGCCTTTTGACGGGAGTTTTTTCCTTCAGTGACGCCAACGACTTGGCCGAAGAGCTTATCTCCCCGGCCTTGTGCGTTGTCGGACACCTCGACCGAATTATCGGTGGTCAGCATCATCATTAAAGCAGGTTAGATAGATAGTATTGAAAAAGTTCTAAAGAAAAAAAAAACATGAATCACGAACTGAAATTATGGCGAAACCTCTGTCAAAGAGACATGATCCTCTTTTTCAAAAGGATTGAGAGAAATTGAGTTGGAGAGATTTGATGAGAGGAAATCCCACCGCCATTGTTAGTCGTCGTTGGCCAGCTCGGACCGACCTCAACTGGATTTCAATGCTCACGCTTGCTTTCAGATTCTGATTTGACGGCGGTGCCATTCAGCGCTCACTTTTCAAGGGGCTGACATTGAAGGTGGCGCAAGCGAACCGCCTCCTCGTGTTGTTGCGTTGACGTCCTTTTATCCATCCGTTTCGAAGTCGGAGGAAGTCATTGATTGATCATCCGAGATCCCTCACACTATGGAGCAACGCGTCTCGAGCTTACAACAAAGGCTTCAGGCCCGACGTGACCTGTACAGCGGCGGATCGGTCGGGGGTGTGACGAGCGCTTCCCCCGCCGTTTCCGCCAATTCGAGTGGTCCGCCCGCCTTACCGGCCACCCCGGGTGGGGGAATAAGCGCTCGAATCGGCGTGACCACCGGTAAGAATCGAGTAAAACTGGCACGGCTCAGATAAAAATACCGAATGAAGGTGCGGTCTGAATGTTAAATAACGAAATTCGTAAGGACTGAACTTCCGCCATTGACAAAAGGTCCATTCCTAACTGTCGACCCGTTCTCGATGGCGTATTTATTTGAAGATCCTTTTGGGCGAATAAAACGCTTAACGAGTTAAGAGACCTTTTTTTATGCAAGGACTTGCTCACCGAGTATAGACTTGTTATTTTTAGCGACCTTCTGTCGGACCATGATAAAGTGGACGCTTTTTTAGCTTTGCTTCTTTAGCTTTGCTTAGAGGGCTAACTAGCTTTGCTAAGCACTATCATAGCGTACTGAAAGAACGGCTTACGGTTAATAATATGTCCGAATCTCATTCGCACAATTTATATGGTTTTTTTATCTTATTTGTTTTGCTCTCTCTGCTCTTCACCATCACTTTAAACCCCCGTATTGGAAGATTTGTTGCTACTTTTAAAAGATGGATATATTTTTAGATACATCACCCAAGAACGTGAATGATGCACTGAACCTTTTGAAAGCCAATCGCGATGTAACGAAGACTCCAAAAATCGGAGAACCTGCCATGGATTCGAATAAACGAGTCTATGGAAACGACAAGTAAGCGACATTATCTCAACGCGTTAACACGAAATGAGTGTGCAATTAATCTATCGCCAACAGTTTGCTAACCCTCTTTCTTCTTTTCCTGCTGCCAATTTGAATTGCCATAATCGAACCTCTCCTTCCCCTCTATTACCATGCCTCAGTAATATTCATACCCCTCCTCCAACTGCCCCTAAACCTACTATTCCAGCTAGATCGTCAGTATCCAGGTAATGTTTTTGTATTTCTTGGCTCTTCATTTGAAATGCAAAATTATGCTATAACTTGTCTCGTGTGTAATCTGGCTACATAAACGTTTTCCGATTATACTTTTAAATCATCACTTTGTTGTAGAGCGGCCAATGAATTGAAGGATCAACAAACAACTGCCATTCAGTCCAAGAAGCTTCGCCAATTGGATGGCTACGTTGGATTTGCAAACTTGCCAAACCAAGTCTACAGAAAGGCTGTCAAAAAGGGCTTTGAATTCACTCTCATGGTCGCAGGGGAGTCTGGCTTGGGGAAATCCACCCTGATCAACTCAATGTTTCTCACCGACATCTATTCTGTAGAGCATCCGGGGCCCTCAGCGAGGATCAAGAAAACAGTCAACGTAAGACCGACCTTCTTGGAATTTTTTTGCTGGGGCAATTTCCTCAACACATACAAACTTTTTTTTTGCCTAGGTGGACACGAACAATGTCCTTCTACAAGAAAACGGGGTCAATCTGAGTCTCACCATAGTCGACACCCCTGGGTTTGGTGATGCTGTGGACAACTCTGATTGTTGGGATCCCGTCATTCAATATGTAGAATCTCAATACGAAAACTTTCTGGATGCGGAAACCAGAGTGAACCGAATTGTTCTTCCCGATACTCGTGTTCATGCGTGTCTTTACTTCATAGCGCCATCAGGGCATGGATTGAAGCCTTTGGATGTGGAGTTCATGCAAAGATTGCACGACAAGGTAATAAGAATTCATGCTTGAGGATGAATATTATATAGTTTGTGGTGTAAACTTTTTAAGGCAAATTTAAGAACTCTTTAGATTCACAAGATATCGCAAACATGTTTGCTCCGCATAGAGTATGTTTCCTCTATTAACTATAACAAACTTCATTTAATTTGCCTTATGATTTCAAAAAAGCAAACGGTCGTGTAAGCTCTTTTAGTTGAATCATTAATCCTCTTCCTGGTAATGAAAAATTTCACTAGTCATCGTTTTTGTTTTTTGGATCACCTTTTCTCCCTCGAGGGGCTGTTGATTGCATTTCATTAACTTAACTAATTTACTTTCCCCTGTTACTACCCAGTAGTGATGGACCGAAAGCCGAAAGAGGGCTTAACCGAAACCGAAACCGAAAGCAGCTGATTACAAAATTGTTCAAATGCAAAATCTGCCTTAAAAATTAGAATATGCTCATTTATTAGCTCATGCTCATGACATTATTATTAGGTTACTCAGAATTACTATGAGCTACTTGAGAAGCGCAAGAAATAAATTAATTTTTACCGTGCCAAAGTCCAAGGTTGCAATATGTTTATCTTTCTAGGTAAATATCATTCCTGTCATTGCCAAATCCGATACCATGACTCCAGAAGAGGTGACTCGATTTAAGAAGCAAATATTGAACCAAATTGTCCAAAGTCGCATCAAAATTTATGAGTTTCCCGAATCTGACACCGATGAAGATAATGAAAGACATGAAACCAAGAAGATGAAGGATCGAGTTCCATTTGCTGTGGTTGGATCGAACACCATTATCGAAAATTCAGATGGTAAAAAAGTTCGTGGACGAAAATATCCTTGGGGAATTGTCGATGTAAGCCGAGGAGATTCGAAAGTATTCCGAGTGTAACCAAATTAATCAATTTGATTCATGCGTTCTTCTAGATTGAAAATTTAGACCATTGCGACTTCATCCCACTTCGAAATATGCTAATTCGCACTAATTTGCAAGACTTGAAGCAAGTTACTAATGATGTTCATTACGAGAACTATCGTTGTCGAAAACTTGCCGGAGTAGCAGGTGGATCGGTGGATAAAATTCCTAACAGGGTAAGAGAAAGGATTCATGACAGTCTCAAGAACTCTTGATGTTGAGAATTGCTGCTGACGTAAAAAGTAAAATCAGCCTAACTTGGCTGATGATGTCTTACTACTTTGTGCAGGGGTGTCTTAGCCAATTAGAATATTACAACTTGAAATTAGAATTTACCTGTTTCGTTCCTTTTAGGCATATTCAAGGATTTCACGCCTTTGAACCAGTTTTCACACTATCTTGTGCAGTTTTCGAGATATTTGATTTCCCGAAGTTATTTCCCCCTTTTTTTACGTTTCTTACCATCCTTTACTTTCGAAGAAAAAAATCCAAAGAGTAAAGGGAGTTTAAGTTTTTCAAAATTTGTACCTTTATTCGAAAACAATGATATAGATGAAAAGAAGACTTAATTTGAGAATTTTCAACATTACCCTAAATTTTAGTGAGGTTAAAAAAACTGAATGAGAAAGTCTCAAATAGATTGGCCCGCCAACATGATCTAGTACAGGGATCGGCAAAAGTTTCTGCGCCAAGGCCCAGCATGTTTTACTTTGCGAAGTCAGGGGCCTCCAAACAGATCCTGGTAGGTTGATGGGCCCACATACAGTATTTACTATCACAGAGCTCAGGGCCCTCGAGTACAGAACTATTAGAGTCTCTCGGGGCCCACTATTTTGGACTTTTCCCATAACTCCTGGGCCCACCTACGACCCTCTTGGGCCCACATGTGGGCCCCGGCCAATTGGTTGCCAACCCCTGATTTAATAGAAGTAACAATTATTTGCTGATTTACCTTTTCTTGGACTCCAACGAGTAACTTTTTGGCTATTTCCACAATTTGAAAATCCACCACTTGTGAGATGTCAAAGGTGTTTTCGTGGTAAGATTTGTTTCAATTCAACTGCTTACTATTGTAGATGTGAAAAATAATTTGAAAGAACTTTTCAGAACCTATATAAAAGTTTTTGCTTTTTGAACACCTTGAAATTTTGATTTCTTTTCTCAATTGTATTTAATCCGTGTCAGTTGGTTAGATGGAAAAGCTATAATACATGTTTTCATCCATTTTCTGATAGAACCCAATGGCCCAGATCGAAGAAGAGCGTCGTGAGCATTGCAATAAGCTACTCAAGATGGAAAAAGAAATGGAAGAAGTGTTTGAAAGGAAAGTTCGGGAGAAGAAGCAAAAGTTGTCCGATTCTGAGAACGATCTGGAGAAACGTCACAAGGAGTCCAAGGAGAAATTGGAGCAGCAAAAGCGAGAATTGGAGAATAAGATGCTGGCATTTGAGCAAGAAAAAGCTGCTTGGGAACAGGCTCATCATGTCACCATTGACGAGTTAAAACGGCTTTCAATGGAAAGTCTCGACGGAGGAAAGAAGAAAAAAGGTGGCGCCTTAAGCGGAGTCTCATTCCGTATGGGACGTTAAAGGGTGGGTTGATCAACAACGAGGAATAATAATAACAACAACAACGAGAACCATCAAACCAAAATGCCCCTTGTGTTCAAACGAATGCTTACTTCCCTTTCTTTTTCTATTGTGCGTGTTACTTTAATGTATTAATGTTCATTGATGATGGTGACAAAAAAGGAGTCATGCAATCATCCAAGTCACAATCCCACGTCATTTTAGGCCAAAACTGAGGTCTGGTATTAATAAATATGACTGATCTTTGCATTTACTTATGTCTTACTTCAATCAAATCAAGAAGAAACAACCATTTTTTGTATTGAAACTGGACCCAAATGGTGGTCAAAAATTGCAAGCATTTATAATTGAAATCAGAGCGCATCTTGAGCGCAGTAAGCATAATGGTTGGTTTTTGGAAGAAGCACTGAATTTCTGGAGTGGGAGGCTAACGACGAGAATTGTGATTTCCTGCTGGACTAATTCAATTGCGTTCTTCTGCAAACGAGACCTGTGGCTTGTATTCAGGGTTGCTGCAATCCCGCCCGGTTGACATTAAACACGAAAAACCCGCCTGCGCGGGTTTTTCATTTCCTTGATCTCTTGAAGAAGATATGAATTATGAGGACATGTTATAAATAGGCCACGGATAAAGTTGCTCATTTTTGTTTCAAGTTGCACTCAATGCGAGGAAAGTTGCTAATAAGTTGCCATTTTCTGGTTTTAAAATGTTACTTGTTGACATAAAAATATCAAGTTTGGCCAAATATATGTCTCAATTCTGAACAAATGTTTTCATCGCATATTTGTCTCTTTTAACATAAGGCTTCCTTGAGAAATCGAGACAAAAAATGCCAAAAGTTGTTTCTTGCGAAAAATCGAGTTATTTTTATGTCGTATATCGTCAAAAACTCAGTTCTGATATGCTAATGTGGTCCAATATGAAGAAGGTAATATGAAAAGTTAAGAATATGAATAATAATATCGAAGAAACCAAAAATATCAAAAATAACGCCCGAAAACCCCGGGCGGGTTTTTCTCCGATGCAACCTTGCTTGTACTCAGGAGACTAAGTATTTCAAATTTCAGCTCCATCGAATGCCGGAGTGAAAAGTTATGCCTTCTCAAATTTATTTTCTGAAGAGAGCATAGAAAGAATGAACTTGCCCTTTTGTGGTAAAGCAATTATTAGTTCAGTCATTCTCGGTCGGATTTGCACTGAACTTGGGGTGAGCAAAACTGTTGACGTTTGATTGAGCTGAAAATTGAAATCTACATTCTTGTCAACATAGGCTAGGTCTCATTTGCGTAGCATAACGTAACTGAGGTGTTGCTATTGGAAATCATGATGACTCTCGTGAGCCTCCCAGTCTGGAGAAACTCAGTGGTTCTAGGTTTTAGGAAACAGTCTCCAGATGCTCAATTTTGCTATGTCATAACAGCGAGTCGTCTGACGTTCTATCTACATTAATTGCAGAGTTCTTGCCCCTTGGAAGTGCCAATCAACTTTGGCTTCGTAATTTTTGTACCCGATTATAAAACTTGAACTCAGATTTTGCATCTTCAAGGTCTCTTGAATGATAGCAGGATTCATACATACGTAGATATGTCATAGCAATATGGCTCAAATAAACTTCTGCTGCTCGCTTCCACGTGGCATACACAGTTAGCGAATTCATCATGAATTTGCACGCCCTTTAGGTCACTTAAAGCACCGAGCATAGGTGGATAAATACGCATTTTCGATAGATCGCTCGAAAGGGGTGTCACCTGGGCACACTCAAAAATAAAAGTTCAATGTGATTACTTTGACCAATAAGGAACCAACGTCCAACCAATTGGGTACTGGTCTGTTTAAGAAGCATCCCTACAAAATGTCTTTGAAAAATTGGTCTGCCATTTAGGTATTAACTTCAAGCTCATAAGCGTTACTGTGTTCTCCTAACTCGATGCAAAAGAAATTTTTGGAACAGTGGTTCTTAAACTGGGGGCCAGGGCATCCAAAGGGGATACCGAGATCCTCCAAGGGGGGCCTGAAGGTTTTTTTCAGAAAATGCCAAAAGGGGGTAAAGTTGTCGAAATGTTTACATATAATCTTACATACTGATGTCCATTATTCCTTCTTGACAATGCCCCATTTTGATTTGGGCATTAATTTTGATTAATTTTTATAATCAAGAAACCTATACTGAAGTACTGGCTGAGGACGTTTGACGTTACGTAATGATACAACGATACTCAACCATAAGGGGACGTGGCTTCAAAAGGGTTTGAGAACCCCTGGTCTAGAAGAATGCTTATCAAAAAGCCCTTAAAACAAAGCCAACAAGTTCAGCCATTCCTTCTATCACATCTTAATGTAAGGGGACGAACATTACCGTCATACTGTTTACGATCTGGCTGAAAAGGAAAGCGATAGGTGTTCCCCAAGCAGGGAACGGATTAAATACCTTCTGATGTCTGATGGCGTCCATTATCCATATTCATACTTGAAATCAAAAGTAATTGTAAATACAATCAACTTCGGATACAAGGGACCCGGATATAAGGGATTTTCGCTTATAAGGGACTGTTTAGGAAGGTCCGTATGATCGATTTCCATGCAATTTCAGTCGTATATGAGGGACAGACGGATATAAGGGACGAATTTCGGTGGTCCCGTCGGGTCCCTTATATCCGAAGTTGACTGTAATTTTAATAAATTTTTCCGGTCCAAAAAATGAAGAAGCTCCTAAATTGAAAGGTTGAAATTGACATCGCCTGAAGAAGCTTGTGTCAAATTATCTTCACTCTGATCAATCACTCTGAAGGGCCCGCCGAAAGAACCAACCAAGGTGGTCGCATAAATTCCCATTGATACTTCCTAGTATTTACACTTGATGGAGATAGAGCATTGGCACCTGTTTTGTAGAGCTGGTTTTTGGTAAGGTTTCTGAAGGTTCAAACCAGTTTTCATGCATAATATTGATCGAACATTTGATCCCTCTGGTCCCTTCATTCAAGGACAGCAAGATGTTACGCAACATGCTCTTCGATCCTTTGCCATAAGTCATGTCGGAACCAAATCAAATTTGAACCCATAGCTCGATTTGAACCCATAGCTCGATTTGAACCCATAGCTTGATTTGAACCCATAGCTCGATTTGAACCCATAGCTCGATTTGAACCCATAGCTCGATTTGAACCCATAGCTCGATTTGAACCCATAGCTCGATTTGAACCCATAGCTCGATTTGAACCCATAGCTCGATTTGAACCCATAGCTCGATTTGAACCCATAGCTCGATTTGAACCCATTTGAGCCCACAGATATCCAAAGATGCGAGATATTGCCTATTTTGGAGGACAATATTCACTGATAGCTGACCAAAGGCTTCCAAAATTCTACTGAAATATCCAATGATTATTCCCCCTGGGAATGTCCAAAAGGCTTAAATTTCAATTTCTCGAAAAAGCTTGTTCATGATTCGCAAAAATGGTCAAATTTAGAGAGGTAACAACATTCCAGACGGAAATATGAAGTGATTTAACAAGATAATAAATTTGACATATAGTTAATCAAGCTATTCTCGTCGCCATGTACTTCTACTACTTCAATGTGGACATTGTCAATCAAGGTTGTCCAGGTCAACTTCAACAGTAGCCTACAAAACGATCAGGAGGACTGGCCCAGAATGTCGCATCTATCAATATCTGTGTTTAAACCCCTTTGACAAAGTGTGTCTGGCCTGACTGGAACTCTAAATTAAGGGGAAAAAACTTTTATCAATCATTCAAGACCACTTTTGTCAGTTTATGACCACATACGTACAAGAGGCAAGGACATTGAAATTCAAAACAATCGGGATGCAAGTCAGCCACTTCAACAAAACTAAAGCTATTCCAAAATGAGACTAGTAAAAGTGCTTTCGGCATGATTGAGTCTGATTTGTCAACCCCAGTACAACCTCAGGTGTGGAGATTCCATTAAGAACCACCATTTGATGGTGGGTCTGGTTTAAAAGGAATTAGTGCCTTATAGACAACCCAAGATCAAGTGCCCGATCAAAAATCATTGAGCAGCAAGGTATGTGATCTCTAAAGTGGTTGGCAAAAGAGAGCAGAACTCAAAAAAATGGCCAAATCACTCACCAAGAAGGTTTACCTTGTACCAAACGAAACTGAGAAGACCAAGATGAGCAACCTTAGTTTGGTCCATACAAGTAAACCAAACAAGCCTTTTTGACTGGAAACTGAAAAGGGCTCAGATTGTTTTAGCCAAAGACACGCTAGAATGGTTTTGTGATGGGTGGAAGTGAGTACCTTGGTACGATGGGAGGCTTTTTCAACTGAATCCATCAACAAACTCTTTTGCCGACAAGATCTGAGCAAGGATGATGTTGAGGTCATCTCAATTGAGAAACTCAGCCCGAAAGTGACGGTTTAAGGATTTTTTTCGCCACGAGGTGACGCCAGATTGGCTCATTGTCCACCTTATACACATATGTCAATAACGACTAGTACCATGGGGAGATTTCGACCAAGACTGGAGCCTAAACAATGAGTAAAACTGCATGTTGGTGGCAAGTTGAAAAAGAGAAAAAAAAATTGGAGAACACTTCTTCTGACACTTTTTCGAAAAGTTTGCTCGTCCTCATGTGGCTGTCGTGAATCAAAAATGAATCTCATTTTTTGTTGTAGTGGAAGAAAGGCAAGTGGGCAGACAACTCATCAAACCTCCATAGGATAAGAATTCATGGCAAATTATCGAAAAAGTTTCATGAAGTTCCAGCTGCCACCTTAGTTGCTGATCTTAAAAGAAACATGAAAGATGTGTGAATATCAAGCATTTAAATGTGTGGAGCACTTTAGATTCTGAATGTTTCGAAAATGTGCAAAGATAAAGAAAGTTGTGGGCTTAAAGGTGTATATATTGGTAATTGATAGTTTGAACTTGTTGCACCTTTGGCCTTTAATCGATAGTCGTTTCTCTGGGGTGACATTACTCATCTGTCACAATGTAGTTGTTATTGAAGTTCGTTTGGAACTCTTTTAATTACTTTGGTACTGATTTGGCCTTTTGTACAGCTTCACAATAGGAAAGATTTGAAAAAAATAAGGAAACTAACAGGAAAAGAAGGATATACCAGGTAAATTTCAAGGGACCCAGGTATACATACACTGTATGTAGTTATCACTTGTGGAGAGCAAATTGGGCAATGAATCTGACTTGGAACAACCACGTGCTAGCTTTGATCTTTGCCAGAAAACGTCTGCTTTGGACCATAACATTCTTTCGTTCCGTGAATTAGCCTTGAAATGATTAGTTCCTGGATTGCACCCAACGACCCGGACTTGTTGCCGTCAGTTAGGTGGCGTAACGCCAATGTTACCTCCATGGAATTGCATGTAGGAACCATGCTTGAACACAAGACATGCAATGAATGCCCTTTAATGAAGTTTTGATTGCCTTATTGAATCACCTTGCCGCCTCATTCGACAAAGTACTTCAACAAAGTAGTACCTTCGAATTGTTGCTCCTTTTCTTAAAATGCGCGAGTGCATCTCAATTCATATTGGACAGGCCGGAGTCCAAATGGGAAATGCTTGTTGGGAGTTATATTGTCTTGAGCACGGCATTCAGCCCGATGGTCAAGTACAAGTTGATGACTCTATTGGCCAGTTAGATGATTCATTCAACACCTTTTTCTCCGAAACCAGTGGGGGAAATCATGTTCCAAGAGCCATTTTTGTTGATCTCGAGCCATCGGTTGTAGGTAAGAAAGATGTGTCCTAATCTCAACAATTCATCTTTTCAAGTGATGTCTTATTCACATTGATATGCTGAAATAAGTGATTACATGAGTTGAAGTGATTCTGAGGGTAGTTCATAACTAACGTTTCTTTGATCCAGTTTCTTCCATAGTAACCCATTTGGATTGGGTTGCAGAACTTTTTTATGTTTTTAGAGGTTAAAAAACACGCTTATCCTTGGTGATTTTCAGATGAGGTCAGGTCAGGTATCTACTCTGCTCTATTTCATCCCGATCAATTGGTATCTGGAAATGAGGACGCAGCGAACAATTATGCGAGGGGTCATTACACGATTGGGAAAGAAATCATTGGGACTACTCTAGATCGAATCCGTCGAATGGCAGATGCATGCAGTGGTTTGCAAGGGTTCTTGGTGTTTCACTCTTTTGGTGGTGGAACTGGCTCAGGATTTGCTTCACTCATAATGGAACGGCTTTCCATGGATTACGGGAAGAAATCAAAACTAGGATTTTCGATCTACCCTGCGCCTCAGGTTTGTCTTTGAGAAAGTGAGCTGATGATTTCTCAATTATGGTTTAATTTGATCAGGTATCGACAGCGATTGTGGAGCCCTACAATGCAATATTGTACACGCATACTACTTTGGAACATTGTGATTGCGCATTTTTGGTGGATAATCAGGCTATTTACGACATCTGCAGATCGAACCTCAACATCAACAGGTTTTTATCAAAATTTGAGTAAAACTCAATTTTTTAGGCGTTTCGTAACAAAATGTACGTAAGAGGGAAACTTGTTTTTTGAATTATGCACTAACAAACACTGAAATAGCTAAAGAATAGGTCTCAAATTTTGGAATATTTATTGTAGTATGTAAGACAGCGTTCTTATGGAATCAAAAGCTGTAAAAGATACCAACTTTGAAAATTTGCCGATCCTAATTTCCTGATTTGTTGCGGTTTTGAACAAACTTATAGGTTTGGCATTTTGACGGGTATACGGTTCATTTTTTTTTTTGCCAAATAATGAATATATCCAAAAAAATGTCATTTTTCTAGTCGCCGAAACTATTTCATTATGCATCATTCACTTGACAGACTTTCGAGGATCGAAAGTCCATCCTGAAAAGCAAGCAAAATTTGTGCTGACTCGAGTGACTCGAGACGTTTTAGTGCTGACCATAATTTCTAACTTCAGGCCAACCTACACCAACTTGAACCGCCTTATTGCCCAAATCATATCGTCAATAACAGCTTCCTTGCGGTTCGATGGTGCTCTAAATGTTGACCTCAACGAATTCCAAACAAACCTTGTTCCATACCCTCGAATTCATTACCCATTGGCCACTTATGGCCCAGTGGTATCTGCAGAAAAGGTAAGCATTTTCAGGGGAAAAATTAATTTCTTTAAAAATTGATGTCTTTCACGCAAAATTTTCGTTCAAGAATGGTTACATCATAATTCTTCATTAAATTCAAGGCATTCCATGAGAAAATTTCCGTCGACCAGATAACAAGAGCTTGCTTCGAATCCAACAATCAGATGGTTAAGTGTGATCCCAAAAGTGGAAAATATATGGCGGTTTGCTTATTATATCGTGGCGATGTTGTGCCTAAAGATGTCAATGCAGCCATTGCCGGGATCAAAATGTCTAAAACCGTTCAATTTGTTGACTGGTGTCCAACTGGATTTAAAGTTGGAATCAACTATCAACCACCGACGGTAGTTCCAGGGGGCGATTTAGCCAAAGTCCATCGAGCTGTGTGTTGCTTAAGCAATACAACTGCAATAATGGAAGCCTGGGCCCGGTTGGATTACAAATTTGATCTCATGTATGCTAAAAGAGCATTTGTTCATTGGTAAGCTCATTGAAAACTCTTGATCTCCGTTTTTTCTTACTTTTGACTTATTTCAGGTACGTTGGCGAAGGAATGGAAGAAGGCGAGTTTTCTGAGGCCAGGGAAGATTTGGCCGCACTGGAATTGGACTATCAAGAAGTTGGAACAGACAATGTTTCTGATGACTATGACAATGAATAGCGAAGCTTATTGTGAATCAGAGATATATCAATGGAATGAATACAAAAATATGTCAAGAACATACATTTTTGCCGTATTTCCTTGATTTTTCTTTGTGCTTGTGCTGATAACTAGTGATGCATCTTTCAAACTTTTTATGTCTTGTATTTTCAGATGTGTGCTAAAAAGTATCGATTTGCCTCGCTAAATGTGATTTCCATACTGATAGGACAGCTCTCCTAACTAAAATTGACCTTCTTTGTCTTAAGTCACCTGGTCTAAAATAATACAACTAATTATTCATCGTCAAGGGATGATTCCATTAATCTTTGTAATGAAATAATATCCGAATGAATACCATATTTTATTCTCTTTTATTGGGCAAACAAGAAAGAGGGTTTGTCACTCTAGGAAGTCGCGCGGTAAAAAGTCCTGGCCCTAAAAAGGCGTGGCGATGGAAATTCGGCGACAGAAGTTCATGGTCTGAAAAATACCGCACTAAGAGTTAACAGCTTACTAAGACCTTACTATGAGCTAAACTAAGCTAAACCTTACTAAGAGTTAAGATTAAACCTATAAACTTAGGTGATCTGTGTTTCCGACAAAGAGTAAGCTAAGGGCACCAAAAAATATCAACGGAGATCTTGCGTGACCAAACTCTTGTATTGATTGCCAGCATGGTTGCCACGGCGTGATTTATTTTCTTTAGGTCGGGCAGGGAAAATTGTAATTTTTTGGCCATCAGGGGTTATGAATCAAACTGAATCAAAGAGCTTTTGTTACAAACAGTTTTCATTATACTACCATCTAGAACTTTTGTTCACAAACAATTTTTCTAAGGGCCCCTATTTTTAACGGGGTCTTAAATTCAAGTACCAATTAAAAAGGGATTCGCCATCAACATGTCCCTCATGAAGTTCTTTTCAGCGAGTCAGTAAATTGCATATACAGCAATCATAATTGCTTTTGTTACCTTCAACATTTATCCTCCAATTGGGTTTGATAGATTGATGTATATTTATCCTCAAAACTCCATCAGATTGGACTTTGAGAAGAAAGAAAGGAACTATATATCAAAACCGACCTTCCTTTAGATTTCTATCATTTGGGCGGTGTTGGAGGGTTATGGAAGGCACAAGCTCGATTTCGGAAGGTTCAAAAATTCAATAATGCTGTTATTGCATGAACAAGTAACACAAATTACTCATAAAAATTATCCTTAAGGTCAGACTTGGTTTCTTTGCCTGGTTTTAAGTGCAAGGTCAATATTAGGATCAAGTCTCTTTCTTCTCTTGATTAGGGCTGACGATTTTCTCGAACATTTCAATTCTCGAGAATGAGAATTTCTCGAGAATTCGAGAAAAATTCTCGAGAATTCTCGAGAATTTGAGAAAAAGTGAAAATAGCGAAAACATGTACATTCAAAGCTTCCAAAGCACTTGAAATTGTTTTTTTTTAAGTTTATACCAAAATCAATATGAACATGACTGTGAAAAACTATGATTGGACCTCACGGACAATAATATCTGAAATTTCATTTCTGACATTTCTGAAACGTTCTACTGACATTGTTAAAACTTCGGACATTTTCGCATTTTTGGTCAGCTGTAATTTTCAAAACAGGGGTTTCTTGTACACACCACCACAGCCATTAGAATCTCGAAAAAAACCAGACACAGAATCTTGCCTCGAATCTGGACAGAGAAGATTTTGTTTGGGCTGGTTCACGAGTTATTTTCTTGTTCGAATGTATCATAAAGATGTTTATAAAGTTTCAAACATTGCTCATGGCTCCTATTGTTCTTTTACTTGAAACTTTTGTTTTGAATGAAACAGTTTTGCCATCAATTCCAAAATATGACCTAGAGTAATCTAATAAAAAATTCTCGAAAATTCTCGAGAATTCGGAAAAATTCTTGGCACTTTTTGGACCCACAATTTAATGGGGAACAGCTTTACTTTTATTGTATTGTACAAGATTAGGTCCAGGGAAAAAGTTATATACCTAAAAACCTATTAAATATAACATTTTTTAACAAACTATTTAATCCATATGTAGAGACCATTTAGTTACTTAATGAATTCAAATTAAATAAAAATTCATTCAGCAACAGCTGAGTTATTTGACTTTGAATGGTCCGTTTTTTGACCCCAAAAAGCCGAAAAACGTTACAGTTATATGAAAAAAAAAATTCCCAAAGATTTCACATAGTTTTTCAATATTGCAAAAATAAATGATTTTTTTCAGTTTTGGAACTCATGTCAAAATAGCTCAAAATATGAAAAAATATCACTTAAAATGCACTTAAATAAGATTTTTGGAAAGTTATTTTCATAACAATTTAGGGTACGCTATGATGTGTGTTGTGCCAAAATTACAAATAAAAATGTCTAACAGAGTCATATCCAAAATTACGATTTCTAGAAGGACCATGTTCAAAATGGACTAAAATCGAAACTTGAAACATTAACCGATTTCTTCAAAACTTTAAGTTATTACCCAACTTTGAGTGTCTTTGATACTGCAAAAGTTTTTTATTGGAAAATGTATTTTAAATGCCTTTTAAGTGATATTTTTTCTTATTTTGAGCTATTTTGACATAAGTTCCAAAAGTCAAAAAAAACCATTTATTTTTGCAATATTGAAAAGCTATGTGAAATCTTTGGGAATTTGTTTTTTCATATAACTGTAGCGTTTTTCGGCTTTTTGGGGTCAAAAATGGACCATTCAAAGTCAAATAATTCAGTTACTGCTGAATGATTTTTTATTCAATTTGAATTCATCAGGTAACTAAATGGTCTCTACATATGGATTAAATAGTTTGTCAAAAAATGTTATATTTAATAGGTTTTTAGGTATATAACTTTTTCCCTGGACCTAATCTTGTACAATACAATAAAAGTAAAGTTGTTCCCCATTGAATTGTGGGTCCAAAAAGTGCCATGGTATCTTTGGGTATTTTGATTCAAACCTAAAACGCCATTCGGAACACCGTGGATAGCTATCGAAGAAATGGCGTTGACATTTTGTCATGTGTCATCAGTGGTTGTTTTCTAGCAACCATGCTGGAAATCAACACAAGATGGCTCTGCAAGCAAGGTCATTGCTGATATTTTTCACTGTCGAATTGTGTGTGACAAGCATTTATCAGTGCTTCAAATTACTATAACTTGAATAAAGTTTAGTCGATCAAAATGAAATTGAGTATGCGATGTTTGAACTATCAATGCAACTACTTTAATTGGACTTTTCTCTGACTGGCATGTTCAGAAAACCACAACTATCGCAATTCCCAATTATTGTCACATTAAACATTAATCAAGAAAACGATTTTTCTGAAACTTTTTGTCTTTATGGAAACACATGTTCCCACCCTTCAGTTATGACTGGAGCTCGAACAATTCTTTCTTAGCACGAATAGGACAAAACACTCATTCTTCTGGTAATATATTCCAGTTCGTTCAATCATGTTTTAATAATTAATCAGCCTTTGCTGTCCATGGTAAACTTAGTACCTGGAAATGGTATTACTAGATGGTTTATCTCTACGAAGCACGCTTCCATTACGCTTATCTGTCAAGTCGCGTATTGATTTTTTATAAGGTCCTTCGTTCAGTGATATTTCATCTGTGAAAGAAACAACGTCATCTCAATTTGAGGTAGCTCCACGAAGAAACTTTGATCATGAGGGAAGTAATTTCCATACACATTGGTCAGGCTGGTGTCCAAATGGGAAACGCCTGTTGGGAATTGTATTGCTTGGAACATGGCATCCAACCAGATGGTCTAATGCCAAGCGATGACTCGATTGGAGTTGCAGATGATTCCTTTAACACGTTTTTCTCTGAAACAAGTGGTGGAAAACATGTTCCTCGTGCCATGTTTATTGATTTAGAACCAAGTGTCGTGGGTAAGCAAATTGTAGTAATCATAACCATAAGACAATGAAACCGTACGAAGTTGCAACAAGTTTACGACTTGCAATTAGTTAAGCAAACTTGGTGAATGTCGGTTCAGTTTTTTCGAGTTTTTAGAGAATTTGTCGGTATTTTCGATCACTCATGGGCGAACAGGGGGTGAACAATTTTGTTCAAGCTCTTTAGACGACTTTGTACGTACTGTAGCCTAACGCCTGACATAATTTGGTTTTGATTCAAGATGAGGTTCGTACGGGAACCTACCGGCAATTATTTCATCCAGAACAATTGATCACCGGCAAAGAAGATGCAGCCAATAATTACGCTCGTGGCCATTACACCATTGGAAAGGAATTGATTGATGTATCAATGGAAAAGATACGTAAGCTGTGTGATCAATGCTCAGGTCTACAAGGATTTCTGGTATTCCATTCATTTGGAGGAGGAACAGGGTCGGGATTTGCTTCTTTACTAATGGAAAGGTTATCACTCGATTTTGGAAAGAAGTCGAAACTGGGCTTTTCGATTTATCCTGCACCACAAATTTCTACTGCGATTGTGGAGCCATACAATGCTCTTTTGTACACTCACACAACCTTGGAGCATTGCGATGTGGCCTTTTTGGTTGACAACCAAGCTATTTATGACATCTGTAGAGTTAACCTTGAGCTCACAAGACCGACCTACACCAATCTAAATCGTCTGATTGCTCAGATAATCTCTTCAATTACCGCTTCATTGCGATTTGACGGAGCTCTAAATGTTGATCTGAATGAGTTTCAGACAAATTTGGTCCCATATCCTCGAATTCATTATCCCTTAGCTACCTACGGGCCTGTCATTTCGTCATCTAAGGTAAGAGTTTCAAACAATTTCAGAAAGCACTCAGTTTTAGACTTTTTTATCTCTTAGGCATACCATGAGAAGCTATCAGTCGATGAAATAACTAAGAATTGTTTTGAGCCAAATAGCCAGATGGTAAAATGTGATCCAAGAAAAGGGAAGTACATGGCCGTGTGTCTTCTCTATCGAGGTGATGTTGTTCCAAAAGACGTCAATGCAGCTATAGCTCAAATGAAGGTGCAAAAAACAGTTCAATTCGTTGATTGGTGCCCAACCGGGTTCAAAGTTGGGATCAATTATCAGCCACCAACCGTGGTTCCAGGGGGGGACTTGGCAAAAGTTCACCGCGCAGTTTGTTGCTTAAGTAATACAACCGCAATCCAAGAGGCTTGGGCACATCTGGACCACAAATTTGACCTCATGTATGCAAAGAGAGCTTTTGTGCATTGGTGAGTGAAAATTATTCCGGCACGCAAGGTCAATGCTAAGGCATCCTCCATTGTTTCGGAAAATAATGTTCATGGGAAAAAAAGAAAATAGCGAAAAGAAAGAAAAGAAAGTCATTAATGATATTCCACAATGACCAGGCCCTTGGGTCAAGAAAAACGTAGTTAAGTTCAAAATTAAAAGAAAGGTTAAAAGCTCAATTGTAAATAAATTAGGACCTTTGAGTAACCATAGATTGTAAATCATGTGACAAAAGAAGACCAAATTGAAGGAAGTGCAGATTTTGACCGTGATTGTTTAACAATGGTTGTCAGTTCAATTCATCACTGAGTTGTCATTTACCTAACAAATACTGGTGTATGTTGAGTTCGATTTTGGTAAAATGTTTCAACATTGGTCCTTGTTTAGGTTTTTAAGTCAGAAAGCTGTAAGAAATAAATGACGCAAGCTCTATTCTGAATCACCATCCTAATTTTGACTCCACATTGCAAGGCCTCATTGTGATTGAATTGCTTAGATGATCAAAACAAAGAGCTTAGAAAACATGTCTACTTTTCTAGTTCTTTAAATCAAAAATGACTTTGACATCTTGTTTTATTTTTTATTATGTTGACCACAACCATTTTGTGTGTGTTTTATTAACCCACTCCTTGTTTCAGGTATGTTGGAGAAGGAATGGAAGAAGGTGAATTTTCTGAGGCTCGAGAAGATATTGCTGCACTTGAGCTTGATTACCAAGAGGTCGGCAGCGATGCGCTATCTGATGAAGAACAGTCTTATGGCGACGAAGGTTGATTTTTTTTTCGTTTCATCACCTTGATTAAATATATGTTGTTATTGTTGGCCCTTGACAAAACCATATTGTTTTGCTTATCTTTAAGTAAACAACACATTTTAAACAATTGTTTCGAACCTTTTTACAGCCGGTGGTTTATTTGCCAGCATCTGTACGAGGAGGAGGGCGCTTTGCCTACTAATTAAGGCAAAAATTGTTGTTGTTTTTTTGAAAATATGAAATGCTTTTTTTCATAGTGGTTAAAGCACCCTCGCGTCGTCTAAGAGGGGATTAAAAGATGCTGTTAGGCTCTATTTTTTTTAATGATGTTGATACTGACAATCTATTTCGGGAAGAAGGGCCTCTGGCATATTTTTGTTCCATTTTCAACAAATTTGTTCATTCAAATTAAGGCTAACTCGTTTGAGCTCTTATAAAAATTGTTCAGGCAAAGGTAACAACGACTGGGTATTAGAAATTTATCCTTGAGTGATTTTCATGTTGAAGCGAATAGGAATGCAAAAATTGTTAGATTTGTACTTTTCCACCCAAAGTTGCAGTTTTCCTGCACCAAGTTGCATTTTTTTTATTTCAAACTTATGAATATTTTGACCATACGTAAGTTGCAAAAAATTAAGCAACATTTCGGCTTCATTGTGGACCAAAAATAGGAGGTAAATTTTGCCAAAAGTTTGTCCGACCAGCGAAGTATTTGACAGTTATCGAAAATAAATAAAATGTGTTCGAAAATATTGCAAGTGGATGATATTTCTATTTTAGGTGGACTAGCACAAGCAGCTGTTTTTGATGAACGTCGAAGGCACATTTTTGCCGTTAACTTGTGAGGAGTTCTTAAGATAACTTCGAGTCAAAAACTTGCTCGTAAAATTTCAGCATAAAAAACTTTGCCAAAGTTTCACACACTTGCACAATACTCTTTCTCACCTTAGAGGTGATTGAGTGGATTAAATTAAAAGTAATTTTATGCATAAAGCTGAAATAATCAAATCCTTAGAATGGTCACAAGATGTCTAAATATGCGAGAACTCTCTATTTTGAAGGACAATTTTCACCCATGGCTGAACAAAGATTGCTTGAATATTGTTGAAATTTCCGAAATTCATTCCCCCGAATGCTTCCAAATTGCAGTCGAGGTCTAACTGGAAACGGCGCTTAGGTCTTAAATTCCCTGGCTGAATTTGCTTACTCATGTTCCCCCAAAATGGCCAAATTTAGATGCAAACTGACATTAAAGAATGAGGTAACTCACTGAACTTGGTTAGTAATTATTCAAAGATGTTCTTATCATTATGTACTTCAACTCCTTTGTAAATTTAGATTATACCACAGATATCCTTATATGCAACATACTGGCATGTCCGTTGCTTTCAAGTACAAGTCAAGGAGGTTGTTGTACAGCATTAAGTTACAACTGACAATCAAGTACGCTCGAAAAAGGCATTCAGAACAATCTATTTTACCACCCACCGCGGATACATTCCCTTCTTCGAAATCTTAAGTTGTTCAATATTTATGTAAATATCTTTATTTGAAACACTTGGGGTCTGGCAGAACAGTAAGTCACCACACTTCAAAAAGCAAACAAACAATGAAAAGCTTTAATCTGATGCGTCTAGTCTGGATTATTTTTGGGGCATCAGTATGATGTGGTTTTTTGACAAACCCAGCCTTTGGAAATTCAATATGTAATGCAACTTTCAGAACATCCAAGTTTTAAGGGACTGTTGGTAGCTGTCCTTCAAAACATGGTTGTATATTGTATCTAGAGATATGCTAAGAAAAACGGCTTCGTTCAGTGAAACAAATTGCGATAGAGCAGTTTGGGTCAACTTCAAAAGTGCCTCACAAACAGGGTTGCTTTAATCCCGCACGATTGACATCAAACCCAAAAAAAAAACGTTTTTTTTGGGCGAATTTTTTTGGGTTTTTCTCTTTTTTACCATAACTGCCCCTAATTCGTCCCTGAAAATTGTGCTTAGCTCAGTCTGGGCTCTGTGAGCCCAGTAATAAAAACCCTGGCGGTTTTTTTCTACTACAATATGATTGGTGAACTGGCTACTAGTGCATTTAGAACTCTGTGGTTTGCGGGCAAAATGTCTGAAACAAAATTTCGAATGTCAAAACAGTTTCAAAGATTCTAGCCAACCGTTAAAAATTACGGGACGTCGATGATATCTTTGTTTCTTTTTGTTTTAAGAATATTTGAAAATGAGTTAAATCCCAAAATTTGACAACTGATTTTTGAAATGCGGAATGAGAAAATGCCTGCGAACAATTTTGTTTTGAACACTGGTTTAAAAAAGTTTTTTGAAGAATTTGGAAAAAGAGATCCGTTTCCCAGCACGAGAATGATGATTCATTAAATGTTTTACGGTTGATATCTCGTGCCCATGCATGCAGGTTTCAGGCTTTCTCTCTGGGGCTTCCGCTGTAAGGCTACCCATAAATCTTTTATTAGTGCTTTCTTTAAACCATGGAGATTGCCAAGGGACCGAGGTAAACAAAGCCAAACCACTCGAGCCAACCGTTTAGTTGAATTTCTCAATTCAAGAACTATAATCAGCCGCATTGGTGGTCTGGACCAAGAATCAAGCTTTAGAAAAATGAGAGAAGTTATATCCATTCACATCGGCCAAGCTGGTTGCCAAATGGGCAACGCTTGTTGGGAGCTATATTGCCTTGAGCATGGGATTCAACCTGATGGAATGATGCCCAATGATGACTCAATTGGAGTGGCTGATGATTCCTTCAACACATTTTTCTCTGAAACGAGCTCAGGGAAACATGTGCCCCGGGCAATTTTTGTTGATTTGGAGCCTACCGTGGTGGACGAAATCAGAAACGGGACCTACCGTCAACTATTTCACCCAGAACAACTCATCACTGGCAAAGAAGATGCAGCAAATAACTATGCTCGAGGCCACTACACTATTGGCAAGGAACAAATTGACGTTACCATCAATCGAGTGAAAAAATTGGCCGAACAATGCTCTGGTCTTCAAGGCTTTTTGGTATTTCATTCATTCGGGGGTGGAACGGGGTCAGGATTTGCTTCTCTTTTGTTGGAGCGATTGTCAATCGAGTATGGAAAGAAAGCCAAATTGGGGTTTTCCATTTATCCTGCTCCCCACGTAAGCATCCGAAAGTTTAGTTGGCGGTTGGAAGATCGAAGATTTCTTGAAGGGTTTGAAGTGAAATTGTTAATGCCTAGCAAAAGTTCTGCCAGAAGTTATTATTTCAGGCTGACCGGCAGATATTTTCCACCTTAAAACAGTTTCAAGCATTTTTAAATGTAGTTTTTTTTTAATTTGTCACAAATGTATAAGCAACAGTCAAACTTGAGGCCAAATAGGTCATTATTTTCCATGAGGATAAGCAAAGCAAATTTCTTACGAAATGGGAAACGATGAAAAGAAATTTGATTATTTGTGATTTTTGTATTTTCTGGAAGATCTTTCGGTTGATAATAATGTAACCTTGGGTTGACATCTTGAATTTTGTTCAATTAAGGCCGTACTCGTAGCTCCTTCAAATGCAGTATGTTGGCGTTACGTACAGTTGTGAAAAATCGAAGTAAAAGAAAAATGAAAAATAGAAAATAGGAAAGGAAGAATTGAGAAAGAATTGAGAAAGGAGTAAGAGAACCGTAAAACTTTTTTTGCGATTTGATGTGTCTTAAATGATCCTTGTTAATCATTAAACGACTTTTTCCTTAGATTTCCACCGCCATTGTCGAACCATACAATGCCTTGCTTTACACCCATACAACTTTGGAGCATACCGATGTTGCTTTCTTGGTGGATAATCAAGCCATATACGATATCTGCAAAGATAACCTTGATTTAAACCGACCAACGTACACCAATCTGAATCGTCTAATAGCTCAAATTATATCTTCAATAACGGCATCTTTACGATTTGACGGGGCCTTGAATGTAGATCTCAACGAATTCCAAACGAACTTGGTGCCTTACCCTAGGATACACTACCCTTTAGCCACATACGGACCTGTTATTTCCGCAGATAAGGTCTGTAAGCCTATGAGTGGGCACGACAACGTGGCTCTTTTGTTAATAACAATTCACGATTAAACCTTTTTTCTCAGGCGTATCATGAAAAACTTTCCGTGAGCGAAATAACCAAAAATTGTTTCGAGCCCCAAAACCAAATGGTCAAATGTGATCCACGAAAGGGAAAGTACATGGCGATCTGCTTGCTTTACCGAGGAGATGTTGTGCCCAAGGATGTGAATGCAGCCATTGCAGAAATCAAAGTCAAGAAGACGCTGCAATTTGTCGATTGGTGCCCTACCGGATTCAAAGTGGGCATCAATTACCAACCTCCCACAGTTGTTCCCGGTGGAGATCTGGCATCTGTGCAAAGGGCTGTCTCAATCCTCAGTAACACCACTGCCATAAGAGAGGCATGGGCAAACCTAGATCATAAATTTGATTTGATGTATGCCAAACGGGCCTTTGTTCACTGGTACGTGGGAGAAGGAATGGAAGAAGGCGAGTTTTCCGAAGCTCGAGAAGATTTGGCGGCATTGGAACTTGACTACGAAGAAGTTGGCAACGACAATTACTCAGACGAAGAAGATGATGATGGCTATGTACAAGAGCGAGGTTATTCGTCCCGTAAAGTATCTTCACGAAAGCAGGCCAGTTCAACTGTTCAAAGCACCAGAGAAAATAGCCGTTATCAAAGCCGGGATAAGAGTCGAAGCCGAAGTGTTAGTCGAAGCCGTGATCGGAGCAGGGACTATTCACGTAGCAGAGATAATTCTCGTAGCCGAGATTATTCTAGAAGCCGAGATCCATCACGGAGCAGAGATCCATCACGAAGCAGAGATAATTCTAGGAGCCGATCAACAAGTCGCAGACGCTAAAAACCTCAGAATTGCTGGATTCGTTTTGTGTTTTTAATTGGAGTGGCAATTTTTCAAAATTCGGTTGCTTTACCATGACATATTTTGTTTGCAAATTGAATAAATGTTTGTGTTGTTTTCTTGCCTCGTACGGTATAACTTTTCGAAAAGCAACGTTATTTTGGATTTTAGGAGATTAAAGGAACGTTTTTTCTTTGTTGCAAGAATATCTCACTTGGCATTGTCAAGAGATGCCATTAACTTATTTTTCTAGCAATAATAAAATGGCGATTATTTGGCGGAAAATTGCAAGTTTAGGAATCAAATTTAGTAGTAAACCTTTTTAAAGTTTGAAACATGACATTTGGCTAAGGTAGGGTTGGTTGGGGGATCAACTTTTTCGATTTATCCCCTTCATCCAGGGATGAGCCGGAAAAATGGGCTTAATCGGGGTATAAACAGGCGCGGGTTAAAAGCAATTTTGGGCCATTGTTGTCGCTTTGATAACTTTTTCGCCGACCCTGAATAATAGCTGATCAAAACTAATATCCTAATTAGACGATATGACTAAAATAGTTCATGAAGCTCCCCAGTTCTTTCTTTGGGGCAAATCGAACAAATACAATTTGATTCGATAACAGTTGACAAATACAAAAAATGTATATCTGGCCTCAGCTTAACTCAATATTTTGAATATTATGTTTCTTAGTCAAGGCTTTTCATTGAGCTTTGGAAATTGGTGCTGTACATTCAAATTTAGCTTTAATGTGAAGTTTTAAAGCCCTGAAAAATTGCTCAAAGGCAAAACAACAATAAAAATTTACTTTTAGTAAAAACAAGCACCCATGCAGCACCGTACAGTATGATCAAATGAAGGTTGGAGATCAGAGCTGTAAACTGAGGCCTGAGTCTCAAAAAAAATTCAAATGAAGAACGCAGTCTCAAACAAAGGTTGAAGTTGTGCTCTATGAAAAAAGAGCACAGTCGTAAAGTGCGCCATCTGGGGCTTTTTATGTGGCAATAGTTCGCACTTTCCATTGCAAGTATTTACAGAAAGCAATTGTTAACTATCAGTTTTGGCCAAACGGAAGTGGCCCAAATGTTGATTGAGAACTCCCAAGAGATTTGGAATGGTTTTTTATTGAATCAATGGGCTTTAAGATTAGCGTGAAAAGTTTGGCAATCGAAAAGAAATTGTTTAGAACAGAATTTCAGGCATGATTCATGCTAAGATTCAGCTGGAAACATGTGTAGCTTCCTTTGGGGGCCTTCCATCAACTTTTTAGATCCTTTAGTTTGTCCAAAATTGATGCATGACCGTTGCTATCTACAAATACAAGGTCATCATAAAAAGTGCAGGCTGTCGTAGCATAAAAAGCACTAGATGTCTCACTACTATGGCTGTACTCTCTGAATGCAATGCCCGACGTAGTCAGTGTCAAAAATTCTCATTCTCGTTTTTCTCTAGGTTGAAAATGTTCATTCTCATTTTTTCAACCCTGATTGTGTGCCCGCTGTACTTGCATCATACAGTTTGAAAAAAGTTGATACGTAAATTTCGTTCTGCAGTTTCTTGACAACCTACGTAGATGTTCTACTAGGTTCACTTCTTCTGTCATCCTTTTGCACAAAAAACGCATTGACATTAGCCATTTTCGATACCGGAAATAACCTCGCCGTAGGAAAACGTTGGGTTACACGAAGAAGAGTGGCTCTGCAGGCCGTGGAAGGCCACACCGGCCACAAACTCGTGCGCTAGCTCCCACAATTACAAAATAAAACTAGTATTCGGGATTACAAACACACACGTAACGTTTGCAACGTCACATTCATAATCATAGCCCAAACCTAAGGCACTATAATAAGATATAGTCAAAATAAAACATAAAAAGCCTAAAAGGCCAATTTTTGTATGAATGCATTTGGCTCTTAATACTCGACTTCGGCTTGCATTACGCCTCATGCACATAAGTGAGCTTTGAAAGTAGTGTATATGTTTGGCTGTTCTTAGAGGCCTCTAAATACTTTTTAAATCGTGTTGACGTAGTTCTTGATGACATTCACCCATCGCTACCAGACTCACATTTCGTTCAAATTTTCAGACTGAAGTCGATTTAGAATTCTTAAGCATCAGTACTGACCTCGAAAACGTGTTTTCCATTTCCTCAGCAAATCCTGATCTACTGAAACTTTTTCCGAGAAGTTCGGTTTGTCCTCTTGACTTTGGATTTACGCTTGTTAAACTTTTTGCTTAAGAAATTGAATAAAACGTTATTTTTGTCTTTTGCTCTTAGAATAGTAGTTGTGAATAGTTGAACAAAGCTCCACAAGCATTTTTGAAATGATTTGTAAATGACCTTCCCGGACACATTTTGGGTGCCAAAAGAAGAAAGTGGCCATGCCAACGTGGGGCTCACTCTCATCAAATATTTTGTCCTGACATCCTGTACAGCCCATCCAACACTGCTGATATCTGCAGCAACATAGCAAATCAATACCGTCACTATTACTAATATGAAATAAGCCAGATTTAAAGTTTGTAACTAACCCTCAAGTTTCTTTGACAACAATAAGCTACCGAGTTCGTTAAATTTCAACTATGGTTCCTATCAGTCAGAAATCAGGCAAGAGAAAGTTTGCCCCGGTTCGAAGACACATGTTCATTATGAGAGGTCATCTTGTACCAAGAGAAGGAACACTCTATACCATAGAGTGTTCCTATTTGTTTAAAATAAAGGACAATTTTAGGTTGAAATTTTGCCTCCCAACAATGAGTTATAGAGTTTAAAAAGTTGTAAAAAATTAAGAAAAGCAAAGTTCTCGTGGATCTCCCACTTGACCAACTTTGTTTCTCATTGTTCAACAGTTCTACCATGATGGCCAGGTAAACTTTGCGTAGTCGGCTGCGGAAAGTTGGGGAAGCTAGTGTACCATCTAACTCCTACCAACCGAAAACAGACTTCCATGGTCAGTCAGTCAGTCTTCAACTTGAGATCTTGGGAATAACTTCTCAACCTCACACAAAATCAAACTCGGTTTTTCAATGAAATCCGTGTCAGAATGATGTGTCCACGATTGTCCTTGTTTCACGTTATTGCCATAATTAGCATTAGCATTGTCAAAGCCCAAAACATTTTGGACTTTGGAGCAGACGAACGTGCCGAGCAAGACCGCTTGCAAGGTACGATTGAAGAATTGTGTAAAAATCGACCTTTAAGTGAATACTTCCGGCTTTCCACGGAATCCAATTGTCGGGATGCCGTTAGGTGTGTTGGCAATGATTTCGCTGGGGGTCATACATTAGCCGCAGTTCGGTGTCCGACAGGACTTCTCTTTGATCTCGACGGCCAAACATGCGATTGGGCAACCAAAGTGAGTTTCTCATCATTGCAAAGGCCTATTTTAAAGCGTTGAGAAATTTCTGTATTTTGTAATTTTATCCAGGTGGACAACTGTGACCGCTTGACAAAACCCCGACTTGCGAGGCCAAATTTCAAAACTGACGAACCAGTCTGTCCTGTGGGACTTTTACAATGCGGTGATGGAGCCTGCATTGACAAGCTTTTGTTTTGCGACGGAAATGAAGGTGATTGTGAAGATGGCTCCGACGAGGTGGCATGTACCATCGACGAAGATCCTAACGCCGCTCCCAAGTGCGATCGGTCTCAATGTGTTTTGCCTGATTGTTTCTGCTCGGCAGATGGAACACAGGTACCGGGTGACCTTGAAGTTGGGCAAGTCCCTCAAATGATTACCCTTACTTTCAACGGTGCTGTGAATAGTGACAACATTCCGGTCTTCCAAGAAATCTTCAGGGAAGACTTTATCAACCCGAACGGCTGTTCAATCAAAGGAACCTTTTTTGTCAGTCACAAATATACAAATTACTCTGCTGTTCAGGTACGTGTCCAGGTCAAAGTTTTTGAATGCCCCTTAAACTCATCCCCATGTGTATTTTGTCTCGGGACACTTTAGGATCTGCATAGACGTGGTCACGAGATTGGAGCTTTTTCCATCACTCGCAAAGATGATCCTCAATATTGGACGAAAGGCACCTACGACGATTGGTTGGCTGAGATGGCAGGTGCTAGGTTGATCATAGAACGGTTTGCAAACATCACAGATGGCTCTGTCATCGGAATGAGAGCCCCTTATCTGCGAGTTGGGGGAAACCAACAATTTCTCATGATGAATGATCAATTCTTCATTTACGACTCCTCCATCGCGGCTCCTCTTGGCCGAGTCCCAATTTGGCCATATACTCTTTTGTACAGGTATGTTTTCCAAGCCACACTTCAAGATTTGTCGGTAAGATCTGCCTTTTGTGTTTTAGAATGCCGCACAAATGTCATGGCAATGCTCATAATTGCCCATCACGAAGTCATCCAATTTGGGAACTCCCAATCAACGAATTGGACCGCCGCGATGATCCAACCTATGATGAAAGGTTATCCGGCTGTACACTTGTCTCATCTTGTTCCAACATTTATGATGAAAAGCAATTCCGCACACTTCTTCAACACAACTTTGACAGGTAACTAACTTATCGTTTCAAGTTTACTTCATCTAAACGTTTGTATGGGCAGTTTTTATATTTTGCGACTTTAATTGAAATGTAAAATCCAGAGACAGTGAGTGAAAAAAGTTAGCTCGTTTTTTTTCGCTATTTTATGCAAGACCGAGATATTGTTGTTGCTTATTCCATTAAGTTTGTCCCGGGGTACTTCCCACGAACAGAAAGTTGAAACCAAACAAAAGAATGAAAAAAGGAACAAAAAAACTTGAAGTTTGGTTTGCCTTAGTAGTTCTTGTAGCCTGGTACTTATAACCAGGCTCATCAATCATAATTGATGTTTCAATCATAAAAATATATCTTAAACTATATCAAAATGGTGTATCAAAAGGTCAAACCTTATTTTCAGGCATTATATTACGAATCGAGCGCCCTTAACTTTGAGCTTTGATGCGGCTTGGTTAGAAATCAACAAAGGATTCACTCGCGTATTAGCCGATTGGATTCGAGAAAAACTGACTAGCCAAAGTGACGTATACTTTGTGACCGAGCTTCAGGTGAACCATTTCGTAGCTTAAAATGCAATGAGCGTCCTCTTTCAATTAAAAATATTGTTTCAGGTGATTCAATGGATGCAAAACCCAGTAGATATCAACTCCCTGCGAGATTACGCTGAGTGGAAAGATAAGTGCGATGTCAAGGGTCAAGCATTTTGTTCCCTCCCAAATCCTTGCCCGTTAACGACTCGCGAGTTGCCGGGTGAAACACTGCGTCTTCATACTTGCATGGAGTGCCCAAACAACTATCCCTGGCTGCTAGATCCAACTGGCGACGGATTTAGCTTCAAAAAATAACTTTTCCTGAACAATGCACTAACGGTTTTAAACATACATTGAATAAAAGCAATGCTTTTCTTGTTGTATAAACGTTTGTTAATGAATGTGATATTTGTTTAATGTGGCTTCTAAACAACCAATAATCAAAAAAATGAACAAACAATGAATGACCTCAAAGCTCAATTCAATGCTTTTAGCCCCAATTAGCACATGTCAAAAATAGGATTGGAGAGGCAACATATTTTTAGGCAACAGGACAAAAGCTTTCTCTTGATTATCTTAAGAGGTTTGTGACTCTGCGACTCACCGGTTTGAAAATAATGCTCCCAAAAAGAATTTTCCGTAGTAGATTTACAGAAAATATTGGAGGAGTTAGGATTCTTGCAAAAAAAAACATTCCAACCATTTCAAATAAATTACGGTAAATCTGAGATTGAACCTTGACACCAAACTTACTTATCTCATTCGGCTTGGGCATATCAAACTCATTGTATTATTCCTTACTTAGGGGCTTATGTTTCCAAAAACACAAATATAATTTATTTGGCCTCTTTCGTCGGTGCAATATAAGCAATCTCATAGTTTCAAGAAAGAAACCATACAAAGCATTGCAATGAACACATTTGTCCTCGTGTTTGATGTTCCACAGTTCGTATCTTCTTTGGCTTGATCATCAGTTCCACAAATTTTGTTGAAAGGGCAACCAACTATATCCTGTAACCATATCATTGATACTGAGTGGAAAATAAGCACATTGAACAAAAAACGAATTACTTTCTTATGTTATAACAAGGGACTTTGACGCCTGCTAAGTTGATTTTTTGTGGCTGAAAGTCCCCTGATAAGGAATTCATTTCATTTTTATCATAATGATTTTAGAAATATTTGCCACCTTTCCCCCTTTCAAGGAAATTTACCTTGCTCAAAAATCAAAATTCGCTTGAAAACGAAATTAGGAAAAGTGCAAATAATGTAAGAGTCAAAAAAATGAAATGAAATCAAGTAATGTGAATGAGCCCTTCCGTACGTCCAAGTTACACCCATCCTGATCCAACATCTAAAGCTTAGCTAACTTGAGTCATTCATAATCCTTTATGACTCATTTGCTCGGTTCTTCCTACCTAACTTTGTGTCTCATTCACTGTTATACTTCAATTTCATTCAATTTCACTTGGATCCAATGAGACTTGCACAAAGGTTGCTCAAGTGAGCGTCTTAAATCAAACTAAAGAATCTTTCATACCACTAGCGGTAAAACAGGACCGTTGGCTGTGCTGAGTTGCTTGGCCAATTTTTAGCAGATTCAAATCATTTCAATTATAACGGGTATTCAATGAGTCTAGATCCCTGGAAATGATCACTTTTTTACATGCAGATACTGTACCTCTGGTTAAACTTGCTTGATAATATGCTCAGTTTATTTGGTAGAAAATGAGATACATAAAATCATAAATTATTACTAGAAAGAAGCAGTAAATACTAGTTCTCTCATTATGGGAAACATTTTCAAACATTTATATAATTTTATGGAATCAAATGAAGAAATATGCATCTTTAAATTAGTTTTTTTTTCATTTTTAAGTCCTATTTTTGCCTTAGTCCAAGTCTTGCTAAAGTGCCTTTTATTTAGTACAGTGAAAGTGAATTTTGCACAATATTGACACAACTCCTGCTAAAATATATTAATGTGAAATATCTATTGTTTTCACGAATCAATACTTTTGAATACATGTTAAAATTGAAATGACTTGAATTTGCCAAAATGGGCCGAGCAACTCAGAACAGCCAACAGCCCTGTTTTACCGCTAGTGGTACAATTGAGCAACCTTTGTGCATGTCCCATTATTTTTCGACGCTTATGGCATATGGTTAGCTGCCCAACATTTATTTTGTAAAACGAAGTAGGCATAAGTTTTGTTCACCATTTGACCTGATGAAGTAGGAAAAAGTTTAAACCGTTGATGCTGTTCTTGTTCTAATTTAATTAGGTTTGGTTAGTTTAAGTTTCATTGAGTTTGATTATGTTACACTCTGTTTAAGTAAATCACGCAAACTTTCAAGACTTGCTTGCTCAATGACAAATTGCAATCAGTCCTAATCTTCAAATAAGCAAGGACAAATTCTCTTGATTGTAGACTTCATATTTCGAGTAGATTTGAGTTTTGTTACGGTGCTATTGTGATTAAGAAAAAAGTAATGCTGAGTGATTAAAAAAAAGATTTCGCCAAAACTCGGTCTTGTTCTACCGCAATATGGCACCAGTTGTCATTGCTTTTAAGCTCAACTTAGCTTTCTGAATAAATGGGGACTTTCTTCATTTTGAGAATAGGAGAAGATACCCAGGCAAGGAGTGTAAATTGTGTGATGGCCATCTAGGTGACAAAATGAGAGGTTTTTCTTTAAATTGCTTTACATGAACTGACTCGATCTCGACCTTGCTTAATCCAGCTCGAAATAAGCATTCGGTTTAAAATTTGAGAACGCGTGTTTAGAACAACACTTACCTGATACTTATCCACAAATTGATCCCAACTACAGGGATCAGCATCACATCTAGGAAGCTTTATTCTTTGCTCTTGATGAAAAGTGAGCAGCCTTTTGTTTGGAGAGTCTTCACATTCCAAAAGAACGAAGATGACATTGGAAGAAAATGAACCAATTTTCGAGGTTCGATAATGCCTGTTCAACATGTTGTTGTAGTTGTCATGGCGTAGAGGTTCGTCGTCTTTGAACAGATCCAAAGAAGCCAAGAAAGGCAAAACAGCCTCAGAATGAGAAAAATAGAAGGTCCCACTTTTCCCACTTTCGGTTCTAAAAAATAATGTCAAAAGTATATCTTCAGTAAAAAGACTTATATCTTCTCATTTTATCTTTAAAATTTGAAATTGACCGTGGTGATGTAAATATGTTTCTAACATACACTTACCCAAGAGTAGATGCCATATCTTGCAGGAGAGGGCAAGCCATGAAGTAGTTCAATGCGTTTCCATATCCATTCTTATGCCAATATTTTAACTCTTCATAGTACTCAAAAACCTGTTCATAAATTGTACACGCACTGTATGGTTCCAACTAT
Organism: Tigriopus japonicus; assembly: GCA_010645155.1. Lineage (NCBI taxonomy): Eukaryota > Metazoa > Arthropoda > Copepoda > Harpacticoida > Harpacticidae > Tigriopus > Tigriopus japonicus. Next base: position 4,183,520 of record CM021319.1, read on the forward strand.
ACCCATTTCATTGATTCATCAAGTGCATGGTCAAGTAATACCTTTAAATGCTCCTCTTGAAAAACATTGCACCAGACTGAGAAATTGTCAGGTTGATGAGCTTGCTCATATCTGCAAATGTCGTAAATGATTAACCCATCAGGAAGGCTAAGTTCTTCACTGAATCCAATTTTCAATTCAACATCCTTCAAGGCCTGTTTCATGACTTCAGTTTCCCCAAAAAGCTTCTGCTCCTGGTAAGTATCTGGATTTTCGTCAATGTCGTTGATCCAGTTTGTACAAAAATCAAAAAACTAAAACAAAATCGACATGATGTTCATCAAATGACCCAAAAGCAATTGAAAGTGTCTCTTTCTTACTCTCAGGAGAGGATCACTATTCAAGGGCGTCGGAATTTCAACAGGTATATCGGGAAAAGCGCCTTCTGCAAAAGATTCAGCACTTTGCCTTGTTCTTTCTTTGTGTGTCCGGCGAAACTACGTCAAATAAAAGTGTAATGTACACAATGGTCACTAAATTGTGTTTTATCAGGACCAAAACTTACCTTGATATGTGTATCGTTCAAGTTATCGTCCAAAAATCGCTTTCTGGTCCTTTGTCCAATTTGAAACATTTCCAATTTTCCAGACTCGGATAGTAAGCTTCCATCATCTTCAGTCCAATTGAAAGACCAAGATTTGAACTTGTCGAAGTCGTCTTGGCAAAGAGAACCTGCAACGTCAAAAATGCAGAAAATTCTTTTGATCGATATCATCCTCACGACAGTAATCAAGAAGCTTATCGCCGATTTTCTAGTCGGATGTTTGCGGTACCTTGATCATTCAAATAAGCCTCGACAATTTCGTTCTTGATTTCTACGCCTCTTTCTGACATGACAAGAATATCATCGGATCCCGGAAATCTCGAGCCATGACGAGCGAGCATCCAAACCGAGATCTTTCGGCAACCCGGAGCTCCTGAAATCGGATGTTTTCAAAAGAATTTCTGGGTTGAACACAAAATGTATCTTACCGTACTCGTCCGTGGCCGTTGATCCATTGAAAACTTCAAAGTAACTAGTTTTTGTGGAAAACATTAAGTACGGGCTAGCATTTTTACTCTCACAAACATTTGCCAAACCGTCATTCAACGATAAGGTTAATATAAAAGACACTAATAAGGTCTTGATGTTCATGATCAACAACTTTTGCAAATAGAAAGCCCAAACTTAGCTCATTGCTGTTGGGTAACACTTCAAAAAATGGCCATTGCTTGTTTCGAGAAAGCTTAATGGAGGTCTCAAAGGTGGGCATCTGCAATGACGCGATATTTCATACGTTTCACTTTGGCAATTCTGCAACCTTTGTAGTTTTTGTACTGTAACACATTTTTCCTATCGATTTTTCGAGTTTAGGTCACAATTTATGAAGCTTATTAAATCATGCAATCAAGAATTAATCTTGTCCGCAATCACAATTTAATGTCACTGAAATCGAGAGATTTTTTTCCATTTAGAAATTTACTCTTCCTTTCAAAGGTCGACAGGATATTTTTAGCATTTTGGTTTTTGTTTATTTTGATATCAGAACTCATTTTACTCACTCCTGCCTGGCTCCCCAAGATTCAGAAACTATGCACTAAATCTTTGGACAAAAATGCAATGGAAAAAATTCGACACCATTTTTCACTATTTTCTATGAAATGAATTTCATCACTTATCAAGTGGCAGTTTTTTTCAAAGGATATTTTTTATTTACAGATAACGGTTATTGCTCACGATTCTGAAGCCTTTACACTGTCACCTTCTTCAATATTCAGTTGGACTACTGGGGAGGAATCTTTTTGTTGGTCTATCTCTTCTTTCAGGGGTTTAGTTTGATCTTCTTTATCAGACGCTAAGACTTTGGGATGATTTTCGCAATCACCATTGGATGAGGCAACTGCTTGAAATTCACTTCCTCCGAACTTGGCATTCCTCCGAGAATTGGGCAGCTTTCCCTTAATCTTGAGACAGAAGAAGATGATTGGAAGAAGAATGAGAACTCCAACTACAAAAGCAGCAAGGAAGTAAACAAATGTGATGTCATCTCCAACGGTTTCGTTAAATTTGTCACTTTTATGTTCATTGGTTTCTTCTGAAACACTCCCATCAAGGGCACTCTCAGCATTTGATGACCCTGTTGATAAATTTGCAGTTGAAGAGATGGTTTGGCTGGTTGTGGTTGTTGGCTTTGTAGTGGTGGTGGTGGTCGTCGTCGTTGTAGTGGTCAAAATCTTGACCTCCACTGTCATTTTTCGCTCAGCTTGATAGCCATATCCCCGATAGTAACCATTGTAATAGTTCTCCAATTCACAAACCCATTCTCCGCCGTCTTCTGCGACGACATTTTCGATCCGAATTCCGCATTCGTTTTTGTTGTACTCGCCTTGAAATTGAAAGCGCCCTTCATAGTCCTCACAATCTATAACAGTGACATTATAAACATCTTTCTTCCACTGAAAATCGCACTTTTTGTTGATGTGCTTAAAGGTGCACCACTCGTACCAATCATCCACGGTGCATTGCAGAAACAAGCTTCCACCCTCGTCTACAACTGTATGAGCTTGATTTATTGCGGTCACTTCGAACGAGGACACTCTTTGGATTGTTGCTACTATGGCAATGGGTACCCAGAGGAAAGATCCAACCATCGCGAAGGTCACCAAAGGACAGCGTTAGAATAACAAACGAGGAACTAAACTGTGATCCGGCATTCAACGTTTGGAATCCGCCTTTCTCTGAACGGC
>CM021319.1:4186477-4212878 GCA_010645155.1 Tigriopus japonicus
TTTTCACCCTCTCCTTCAGTCCCTTCTTTGGCGCCTATTCGATGGTTACTCAAACCATGGACTTCTAAAGCTATGGAGAAGTTACCGTCGAATCCAAAATGTAAATACAAGAATATCTTATTTCATTGAGAGTTGTCCTTGTAATGACCGTTCAATTAGTTATTATAGAATCTCCTTTCTCATTTAACATTCCCTTAAATTTATGTTTGACACCTACTGATGTAAAAATAGTTCTGCTTTCCTTTTCTTTTGTCGGCGCTTGGCTTCATTCATAAGTTCAGACAAAAACATGTTAGTCTCGCAAAAGTTTGTCAAATCGATTCCCGGGCTTCTCTGGAGGGATCTCTTAAGTCCCGTCGTCACCAAATTGTGATTGCGGCTAGCTCCATCTAGCAACGGCAAGTGGATGGTTGGTAGCAACTACAACAACAACAACAACAACTAACTTTGTTTCATTTTTTTCAAGCGCGCTCGAAGCTTTGCTTTGTGCACGAGCTTCCTTTCAAGCTAATTTCCAAAAAAGTAAGGGTGCAAGGACTTAAACATCCTGAGTTGCTCAAATTTAGAGCGTATTCATTTGTTAAGTAAAATTGCCTGGGCCAAAATTTTGACAGGGCTCATAATATTTGGATGGGATCAGAGTCAATTGTTGGATAATATCCTCAATGTCGAGAAACTAGAGCCTTTTGGAACAGGGTTGATAGCAGCCGCGTTTGGGATCATTTAGCAAAAGATGAAGTACGAATAGGAAGTACCTACGTCACTCCAGAAAAAGAACAAAAACGACCGATAAAAACCTGAACTTGCAACCTTGATCTCTCGCCTGATTTATACGAAATGCCGGTTTTTGGTAAAAAAAAATAATCTGTTTCATTTGTCTTGAATTTATTTTTCCTTTTCTACTTTCTAAGAAATTTGGAACCTCGTCAGGATATTCAAATCAAATGGGAAGATTTCTCTTGGAAAATTTGAATCGTTTGACGTTTGCAGAAAGGCTCATAAAATGTAAACAGTCTGAATTTTGCACCCTTTTTACGGATATCGTTTGAACGGTTAAAATTGAAAATTGCTTGAGTATCTAGGCATTATTGGTCATTTCGCTTTCAAAAATAAAGAAACCAAGAAATGGAAGCCGAGGACCCCACATGAGGACTTTGATTTGAAGTGATGGAAAGCAAACCGTCGGATCAAAATTTAAAGGAAATATGGCACAAAGAGCAAAAACGCCATTTTTAGTGTTTTAAAAATTGCATACAGTTAGAAAAGACTTCGTAATTTTCAAATAACCGAAAAGGGATAAAGAAGTCATGATCATCACGTTGATGCATAATTTTCGCAATCCTTTATCATACTCATGAACATGCCTCTGATGTGTGGAGCACATAATGCTTGATTTTAGAAGGTCCTGTTTCCCACGGAGTTGTTACACTGGAGAAGGTCAGCACCATGGGAAGAAGTCCTGATTTGAGCTTGCACATCCAGACTCGCGTCATTAAGTTCCACCAAGATGGGCTCAACCTTGGCCACATTGGGAAACGACTGGTTGTCCCTAGGAGTACGGTGCATGCAATCCATTATCAGGAAGGAGAACCAGGAGGAAGTCAAACCAGAGAGTTATCAAACTTTTCATGTTAGGTCAATTTTCGCTTGACATATTTTGATGTAAAAATTGTGTGCAATTTCATTATAATGGTATTTCAAAAGGGATCTATTGGACGGTAAATGGCATTGATTTGGAGGCTGTTTCAAAGTCACCAATGTTTTCTTTAAGATGTTTATTCAAATTCTGCTCTAATTAGTAGTATCTTTTTGGATTACTTTTGGAACACTTGAACGTTCAACTTGCAGCAAGATGGTGCCCAAAATTATCATTGAAGGATTGGAACATCTGAATTCATTGTAGTGGTCTCCACAGCATTTCCATGATTTATTCAATCCGATCAACAGAAATAATCGAGGGATCTTCCTTTTCGTACATGAGTCCAACATCACTTGGAGAAGATTCACTGGGTTGCATGTGCTCGCAAGTTTGGAAGCAAGAACAAAACTTGTCCGTTAACTGATAGTACATGGATGCTGGAAACTGGCGGCAAATCTTCTTGCACTCATCAGTCTTTCTCCACCCCCACCCTCCAGATGGCATTTCTTGTCCAAACAAACGCAGATTTTTGCCCCAGGGACACGCCATGTTTTCCTGTACAACATAACCTTCGACACAAACATTGTTAGGATCATATTTGAACTCAGTATTCCCACTGACGAACGAGTAGTGGAATTTGATATTATGCATATTATAGCAAGTGTGGAAGCAATAGCATCGCCAAGGATCGATAGTGTAATAAAATGCCATACGGAAACGACAGTACATCATGCATTGCCTCTTCTGAATATGAAAGGGCCCCGGTGGCAATTTGGTATCGCCGGCCCTTTTGTTCTTGTCACTGGGACATTGTGCGTTTTCACGTTCACAATAACCATTCGTAACACCTGAAATAGATCAATCTGATTTCAAGCCCTGGCCAACGTTAATCGGAAGGCTAGAGCACTATACGGAAGGCTAGTGAAAGGTACTCAAACGCCTGAAATCGGAACAACTCTCCAATTGCGAAGTGTCCCGAAAGCACTTTTGGTCGACATTAAGGATTCAAAGAGCCCGTGCAAGAAATGGAGTTGAAAGAAAATCGAAAAATTTTCGTTAACGACACCTTGAAAATTGTCTTTTAAAGGTAAAAGAAATATTTTCGCTTTCTCCCAAGGGCAATTGGAATTTCAAGACGAACAATGAGTGTTTCTGATTTTGAAGTCAGTTGCTTTCAGTTTCGGTGCCGGTCACGGCCATTTTCGATCGAAGCCTCCAATTTTGGTTAGGAGTCAATTAGGTCCATCATTATTCATAACTTTCCAGAACAATCAAAGACAAAATAGTACTTTTTTACTTCTCTGGATTTGAACGATAAGCATTGGGTCTTAAACACATCTTATAGTCTTATTTTTGGCCAAGAGGAGGACAACAGAGTTTCGCAAGGTCTTGAATTTCGGGAAACTCTTCAACTGACGCACTTCTACAGAAAATAGCTCACACATCGGGGGCTTGATCGGTATAGCAAACTGAAAAAATGCTCTTGACGCCCCTCACATGTACCGTCCCGACTCTAAAATTACATGGCATCAAATGAAGATTAACTACAACATCCTGATAAGGCAGGACAGGGTAACAGTTTTCCAAACAACTGCCCATAACTAGTGATCCTTACCATAACGGACCCAAGGTGAAGGAGGAAGAAACGACAAGACACAAGTTTTCAAAATATCAAGTCAAAAAGTAATAAAGATCAACTATTGAAAATAAGAAATTGAAGACTAGGGAAATGCGTATGAGGGGTGTAGAAAAAGAGAGACCCACATACATAACTTTAAAAAAGAATCGCTAAACTAAGCTGTTTTATGTAGGGATATCTAATTTATGAATTTGACAATGGTTTTTCCTAAAAAAGATATTGCCTATTCAGTCTCACCTTTTAGGTCCAAAACGGGGCAATATAGCATGGAAGCACCATAGAGCACCAAGGACTAGAATTGCATCAACTAACTGAGAAATATTTTTTTGTCTGTAGAGAATCTTCTTGTGTCAACGGAAATTTTGGGAAGAAATTTTAGGAATTTGAGGAAACTTTGGGAACTGCCCAAGAATCCATACGTACAGAACAAAATTTGAAACAAATGAAAAATTCAATGAAAAAGTGTAAACTACGGAACTCTAAGGGATATTCCCCGCCCGATAAAGATACTTTTTTTTGATGAAGTAGGGTCTTCTCGAAAAAGAGGATGTAAAACTAACCAGAAGAAGGTCCAGCGAATAGGCCAAGGCTTATGAAAATGCCAAGAGACAAAAATATTGTGGAATACATCTTCGACCGTGTAACAGAATAGAAGTACTGTTGAGGTAAAGCATCCTAGCCTCAGTTTAAGTAAGGCATTTTGTGGCCAAATAAGTACACTTAAAGTCACCTAATTTTGAAAACAGTTAGGGGTTCCCATTTTCCCTCATCATCCTGTTTGAATAAGTTTGCAATAATTGTTGCAACCCTTTAAAGGTAATACAAGCAATTAAACACTAAGAATACGGTAGATTATGATTCGGTCTTTGCGAACCTAAAGGTCTTCAAGAACTCAGAACTGTTCTTCCAAGGGCAGGTAAATTATCTGATATTTTCAGAAAACCAGTTTAGTTATCAGCAAAACAAATGTCAAAGCAGGTAATAAACGTATATTTTCGCTCATTTTTGTTATATCCAAAAAAGTATTTTTTACGTTTAAAGTAGGAGTAGAGCGGCAAAAAATATTCAAATAAATATTTGAATATTTGTTTTAAATATTTCGTCATTTTGAGCAGATTTTAAATACTTGGGCATTTTCTTCCTTAATTAACAGAAAATTGCCTATTATTTATTGAAATGTTTCAATACATTGAAATACAAAAATTTTTTTTTTTTGAAAATTGCAGCTTCTTTCACAAACATGCTAGAATTTTGGGATTTAATCATTTACCAAATATTGGACAACAAAATATTTTTCAAAGGAACCACAAACAATTACAAAGACTCTCAAGAAGATTTTTTTTGTTTTTGGATGTTGGGTTTTAAATTTCAAAAGCGTGCTATTTTTAACCCGTATTAACGTCCTCGCAATATCCTTTATCAAAATTTGAGAATTTTCACACAATTTTGAAAAATAGCAAAATATTTCCCAAAAACTGCTTCTAGTTTTAAATATATTTGAAAGATTTGAGTGTGATTTGAATACTCTTTTAAATATTTTAATGTTGTTTACTTCAGTAGTATCTAAATATTTGGCCTTCAAAATTAAGTATTTTTGGCCGCTCTACGTAGATATTTTGTGGCAGTGTCGATTTTTTTAGTCTGAAACGTTTTTGCCTCTCTAAATTTGGCCATATTTTGCGAATCAAGAACAATTACTTTCAGAATTAATAAGACTTCAGCGTCAAAACAAGGTGAGAGCACCCACGGTTCCCTTCAATAACCATACTATCAGTGCAGTTTGTCAGAAAGTTTTTAAGCAATGTAAGGAGATCAATACAGATAATATACCGTAAGATACAAAATAAACCACGCCATGATATCTTTCAGTATGTGTGATGAATACTGTTATCTTATTTTTATTATTTCATTTAGGATGCATCACATTTCATCTTTGTTTTTTCTTGTTTTGTTTCTCGTGTGAACTGAAATCACTTTCGGCTTGTCGTCCTTCCACAACCTCAACAGCGCATTTTCGGGGGAACCAACCTCGTACTCGGGTGTTGGTCGGACTAGCTTGAATTTTATCACCGTACAACCAATGTTTTTTCCAACGGGTCACGTGAACGACATCCCCCACATTCAACGGGATTCTTGGCTCATCGGCACACGGGGGTTGGCAAGCCACTCGAAATCCCATGGACCATAACGGACACCAAGAACCCGAAAAGGCTAACAGGATACGATATTCCCGAGTCCGTAATCGTTTGTCTCGTTTCTGTAGAATCTGCTCGTGCGTCAAATCGAATTTGTGAGCTCCTGCCCGCAACGGCCATTCGATTCCGTCGCAACTTGGGCGGCAACCAAGGTTGAGCACTTGTCGAATGTTGGCGCTCAAGCCCAAATCATATGGATTTCGCATGGTTTCTGAGGTGCCTCGTAGCCGATAAGCGGCTTTTTCCATGATCCAATCTTCAATACCAGTTTGATTGCGTATAATTGACCGGATTTGAAAGAAAAGAAGAGCGCCCACCGCCAGAACTACGCCAATGGCCATTCCCAAGGCAAATATATAAACAATCAGGGTGAATAAAGTTAAGACCACCTTGGGTTCGTGTCCCGTTCCGTAATGGGCATACCACGATCGATGCAGCCCATAGTAAATGGACATGGACAAGATCCAAGATGCGTGAGCACAGCCAAGCACCGCGGAGAAGAGAAATCCCACGAAAAAACCGTGGTTTTGATGACCCACACAATTGTTGATCCAGGGACAATGATGGTCCATCTTTTGGACGCACTTTCCACACTTCCGGCAGTGATGGGAACGAGGCGCTTTGAAGGCCGCGCACGTGTGACAATACTGCAACATGTCCCGGTCCGATTCCGCCAAAGGCGCCCAACCCTCGGGCACATGACCCGGTCCCACCAACAAAGCCGACATAAAATGGTATAACGTTGAGCTGGATATCATGAGAAAAGCTGAAAAAAGGCTTAAAAAGTTGAAACTCGCGGGTTAGCGCCAATCACGCTGAGCGCCTTGACCATTGGTCTTTCTTACCTACTAAATTGACTTGGGCACCCCAAGATCCTTGGGGCGGCCAATACATACTGTTGCAGGCCACGGTCGCTAGCGAAACCCAGAAGATGATGACTGAAAAGAAAGCCGAGACTGCGATAGGCAAAGAAAGGACTTGGAAGAGCGTTGACTCTTATTTTCGGATGGTTTTTCGAGAACCTGGACCTCGGAGGTCAGTGGACTGGCTGGCTAGCACCACTTACCTAGAGCGGCCAAAGGGCCCCAATGAATGACACGTGATAATCCCATGTTGAGATCAAGTGAGAAACGACGAACACTGTCCACAAGAAACACGAGTATCACTCAAAACCACAACCATTGGCCATCATGTCGATGATGATGACAAAACTGGAGAAACTGGCTCCTACTGATGGTAATGATAATGATAATAATCACGATCCATCCCTTCAATCGATTGATGGATGGATGGATGGATGTCCCGCATTCAAGACTTCGGGAGACTCGGCATTCTTGTTTGCGCTTTGTGTCAGGAACCAAAGTTAGGGGGACTAATATAACACTTTGTTGGTCGGGGCTTTCTTTCTTTCTCGTTCCCTTGGTCCTTCCGGGAATCAAATCTCCTCCACTCACTCAGTTATCCATCAGTCGCGTTTCTCGCTTCTTCTCGTTCAATGTTCTGGATTCAAAAATCCAGAAAATCGGATTGACTTTCTTCTTTTCTCCTTTCTGAAAGTAAGGTTCCGCGTTGCTCATTGATCAGTCGTCAAGCTTCCATCAGAGCCAAGACCACGGAACTGGTCATCCTTGATCAGAGTGTCAGAGATGAAGAACGAGCCGGGCCTCCTCTTGGCGTGTTAACACTCCCATTCACGGATTCACTGGACTCGATCGATTAATCGTATTTGTATTGACATTCATTATTTTCGTAGGCAGAAACGCAGCTAGGCAGCCAGTCAGCCAGGCAGACGGGCAGACAAGGCTCCCAGAATCTGAGAACTACACTGAACGAAATTCACGTTGGAAACGATCGAAATACGCATAACTTTGAATTAAAAGACGTTTTCTTTACGGCTCTGTGAATTCACGAAGCCATCTATAGCAAAAAGGCTCCGGGATAGGTCATGATAAAAATGTTAATTTGCGGTAAATATTAGCGAGAGTCACCCTGACAGGCGAAGGAAAGTGTCTCTATGGCGCATCAGTCGCGATAATTTTGAATAAAATAAAACCCTACCTGATTTCTTCGACTTGTTGAAGCAAAAAAGTACAACCGTCGTAAAAATACTCGTGCTCTTTCACAGTGGCAACTAGATACACTTAAAGATGTAGATACACTAAGATAAATACTGGCTGCCAAATCTATGAATGTCCGACCCGGCAGGACTGTCTGTGACGTCATCCAACATGCGGGAAGCCAAAGTTCATGATTTAAAGAAACCTTTCCTTATAAGAAACACATCTAAACTAGTTAGCCCATTTGATAGTGCAGTTTGGTTAATGAAAATCTTAAAGCCCGTTGCAAATGTGTCTAAGGTTACTGATACGCAAAAAGTGAATTTTATTTAGTTAATGTGGAGTTTAAACAAGGACGTTAAGAGTCAAATTTGAGGCTACCCAAGGATGGGCTACCTCAATGTTCTTTGCTCTTAAAAATGACCACCCTCTGTGGGAGCAGGCACTCTGATCTTTACGTTTTTATCTTAGTCTTTCCATGGAGTGAACGATAGGGAAGTGTTATGGACTCAATATTCAATATATTATGCTAAATCAGTGAATGAATTGTCTAGACATCATTCTGGTATGTGTATCTGTCTCTTAGAGATAATTAAATGCAACCCACTCCAGGAGTGCTGCCAGTTTTGAATCTGAAGTTGTATCACACTTGATGACAAAGTTAAAATTGTTAAATCACAATTAATAGAGGAAGATTTTCATCATAGGCATGAGAAACATTTTAATAAAATAACTATCTAATATTTCAAGACTATTTCATGATATTTTGAAAACTGACAAATTCGTCTCTTCAAAAATCAGAAAAGTCAAAATTGTAAAAAAAAACTGTTGAAAAGACTCCATTCAAACGTAAGAAGACAAACAAGAGATTTGAGTAAATGAATGGACTTTCCTGGCGATTAATGGCAAACAAAACAAAAATATGTTTTTCCAATTTTTCTCTTCCCCACTGCGCCCGTTCAGTTTGAGAATATTTTCAAGTGGATTGAGGGTCCAAATAATTTATTTGTTCTAACTTTTGTCATAGTATATTTAATCTTCAGGAACCAGATATGGTTATAATGAAGATATTGGTATTCGACAAGTTCGGACCAGTCGTGTTGAAGTAACAAAGTCATAATAAGGATGAAAAATAAAGAAACAAGAAAGAGATGGGAAAAACACAACAGAACATTGAACATTGGGATTGGTTTTGAGTGTGTAAATCATAATACGCTTTTAAGTCATTCAGAGTCTCTGTTTAACGCAACTCGAAGGGCAAGGTATTCCATATGTGGACAGATCTCACCGAAAAGTGATATTTGCGGATGTCTAGTTTGGACTTTGGGACAACCTAGGACAACCATGTTTTCGAGTGTTCATCCCCTCGTCTGAGTTGGATGATCAACAAACAAGAAAAGCTGAGGAGATGGAAGGGGATCCATGCCCTTGTTAAATTTTAACACTTGGAGATGATCATGATCCCGTTCTCAATTTTTTACTCACTTGGTGAATGTAAATAAACATTTAGGGATGTACGTTAAATATAAAATACTTAAACGTGTATAGTGTATTTGGAGCTCTAGCCTATTTTTTGCAGGCTAGAATTTGGAGCGAAAAAAATGCAAACGTCTTTGAATGCTAAGTCATAAAAAAAAGAATGCTTGAAACGCACAATAAGGAGACTTAGCAAGTATATAAGATGAATTTATTCATAGCAAAAATAATCTTGTATCAATATCGCCAAAGCGCTCTTTGGTTTTCAATCTGTCCCTCTAAGGTGCGTGCCAAATATATCACTGGAAAAAAACAAAAAAATAAAAATGTAATGAGACTGATTGCATTTAGATGTGATAACTTCTTGCAAAGTCTAGCAAAAAATTTAGCTGACTGATTTCATTGAGATTCGGGAACATGTGACTTGAGACCGAGGTGTACGATTGAGCTAGAAATCTATAAACAAGAAGCGCAGAGTCGTTGGTGGTTTCAATTTCATTTGCACAGGAGTTGTAAGCAGGGAATTAAAGGCTGCGGCACGACGGTAAATTTAACCCGTCCATGTTAGATGTTGCAAGCATCGTTGCATGGATAAACATAAATATAAAATTAGTATTCACGCACTCTCTTGGACACCAGAGTTTTGCATCCGCTTGTGAAAAAAAAAATGTGTGCCAAAAAAAGGCAGCACTCGTGATGCCTGCAAAATTCCGTTTTAGTCCCGCTCCTGTTTATCCTCTCTGAGTGGCAGTCCGCGTAAGTCCAGACGTCTTTAGTTTTCAATCCAAGTTTCAAATCGTAATCCTTTATTTTAAGAACTCACCTAAAAGTTGGACCACCGCGATTCCTAATGCCACGCCTCCCACAACATATAGGTTTTGCTCGGCCATTGCCTGAATGCGTTGCAGGCATCCCTGAGTATAAATCTAAACGAATATAAAAAAACAAATTGAGGAAAAAAGTTACTTGTCTAATTGGACCTGAAACAGAATTCTTAGAACATTTGCAAATATATGAACTAATTTTTTCATTTAGGGTTTGTTTCGTGATTCACCGTATGAAAAACAAAACCTTTTATTTCTGGAAGCAAGAGGCCAAAATTATCAAGCAACAACGTTTTTGGCAAAAACAAAGTTACGAAAACCGTAGAAAAGTTCCAACAGCCATAAAAAATTATTTAAGACGCACTATTTGCTTCATGTTTTTGGGAATAAAATCACAATTTTTGTATTATTGATTTGTGCAACGCTATCAAATATAATCTGGCACCTTTTAGGGAACTAACTCCACATATATGAGGTTCTCTTACCTTGGATATCAAATCGGTTTTCACCATTTCCTGGACGCCAAAACCACACATAACGTTAACTAAGCCTAAAACAAAAATTGTGTGGCAATATCTTCCCTTTCTATTTTTCTTTCTTTTACCTACCATCAGTTACAGCGTTTGTTCCAGAGAGGCAGCAACTGTAAGGAACTCCACATCTTTCAACGGAGGGATTGTCTGTTGGATCTTTCGTGCAATTGAAATACTCATTCTTTGACCAATCTCTGAGGAAAAAATACCGCCAACTTATTTTGGTTTTTAAGTTTGGATTATAATTCATACGTCATATGTAATAAAAATATCCTTTAACAATTGTTCCAGTTTGTCTTTTGGTAAAAGCATAAACCGTATTAATCACTAATCGCGAAAAGTGCGAATATGGCATTGCCACACACCTTAACACGAAAGTTTTGTCGCAATTTTGAACCAATGTATTTGCATTATGTAAGAATAGATTTGAACGAATTAGCACCCAACCTGTCCCCAAGTAGTCTCCCTACCCATGGAAATGCGGTTTGGTATGCTACCAACTGAATTGGGAAGTGTTGACGGCTCAACGCTTGTGTGATTTTCTGCCATTCTCGGCCACTTAGTCTACGTCTACCAAGCTGAAAAATTTACCTCAACGGTCAACCCCATGAGCGTATAAATAAATCCAAATACCTCAAAGTGACTTTCGTATCATAGGTGGTTTCGTCTGGTCATCTCAGGGATTTAACTACCAAAGCAAAGTCAAGGATAGGTTTTCTATTTCCACACTTTAATGTTAAGAACCTCCCCCTCTCTTTGTTCTTGCAGATCTTCCAGATATTTATTTATCCTATCTTTGAGTACGGCCTTCCCGTTTGGATCACTTCACCCATTTCCCAAAATACCTGCAATGGAGCGGACTCTGTTTTCTCAAAATATCTCAAACGCTTCTTGGGTATCCGTTTTCCATCAATAACTCCATCTATTTATCATCTTCTCACATCATCATATTCCCTCAGTCTTCTTCGGCTTCAGAATATTGCAAGCAAAAGAATCTCGCCTCTTTAATTCGGGCATGGCTTTTCAGGTCTCCAGCACGCCCTCTTCGATAAATTCCCAATTCCTTCGTCTATAATCCTAATTCTATCTATTCCAACTTACTTCTGGCGAAGTAAAATTCTGAAGTATATGCCCTTAGATACAAACAAGAAAAGCAGACTACCAACCCAGTCCAATGGACTTGCTTATTTTGTGAGGGGAAAAAGCCGAATAATTAAGAAATATTTTTTTGACGGCCATTTTTTGGTATTTTTGTCTGTTTGCACCGATTTCCCAAATTTTTTTCTGTTAAAATTGATGCATTTGGCCGTTTTTTGAGGAAAATTGAAATGTAATTGATTTAAACAATACAATTTTCAATTTGCCTCAAAAGATGGCGCAGTTTTTTCGTATTCCGTCGTTTCGACACAACTTTCATGTCAAAGTGTAAAATCTAACAAACCTGACTCAGAGTTATGAATTTCTTTTTCCAAATCTAACCAAAGTCGAGAAATTTGGAAATCATACTCCTTTCAATGCCGAAACGTAAAATATGGAATAACAAATTTTTGGTAGAGAAACCGCAACCGACATTTCTGAGTCAAATTTTTCTTTTAGTTCGTGTCATTCAAGGTGCCATCCAACTATTAACGGGGTTTTAATATATATCGCAAAAATATATCAAAAGCTTTAGCATTGAAATTGTGTCTAGCAATACTGGCGGCTGATTCTGATGTTTGTCAATGTTGTTTTTTAACAAAGAAATAATATAAGAAATGATCCCCACCTTAATTATTTTGTTCTTTCAGTTCTTCAGTTATTTAAAGCATGATATAAAAGGGGGAAAATGTCCAAGGGCGCTAAATATGTGGTGAAATGAAAAAAAAAAAACTTACTTCATCTAAAATAGAGTATAAAGTCTTAACTTACCTGAAACCTTCAGAAGAGATTCCACAGCACTCAAATTCCGACTGAATAAGATCAATGAGATTTTGGAAATCTAAGTCGTCGCGGTAGTTTTTTATCAGTTCGTCGGACATGGAAACTTCCATGAAATATAGTACTTTATGAGGAAATATAAAACCTGAAAGGCAAAAGTTTTTTACTGTCATCTAAGATAGCTCAAGTTCATAAAATATTCTTTACATTATTTAGCTAGGATGTGGGAATTGGATTGCTTCCTGGGTCACAAAACTCTGCCAAAAATGATTTTGAGTCCTTAGTTTGTTCTTATATCCTTGTCAAGCAGGCTGCGACGTTGCAAAACGGAATCTTATTCACTAGCAAATTATGTTACTCTTTAGGAGTTTTTTTTAATTTAGTTCTTGACAAAGAGAGAGAGAGCCTAAAGATAGGAGAAGAGCTTAAAGGGTTCAACGTAGTGTTTTTAGCAACCCAAAAATGAGCATTTAACTCTTTCATTACCAGGGTAACAAAATTCTGTAAATTTAAATTTGAAGATTGACGAATCACAGCCCAAAGGATGGGACATTTTTGGGATGAAAACATTTTTTTTGTCCAATTGCAAATTTTAGGCGCAATAGGTAGAGATTTCATGAACACTAATTAATCATCATTCAAAGGACTGACACTCATTTTTTTTACTTACCTAATGCAGCAACTCCCATTTCCAATAAGAAAAAGAGAAGTAAGAAAAAAGAATAAAACCGTAAGAGGCACATGTTTTCTCTAAGTGCTCCAATGCATCCGGCAAAACTGACCTAAAAGCAAGAACGTAGAGTCAACAACCATCTTCTTTTTCTAGGGCTTTAAATTGTCAAATTTCACGCGAAGATTACTGTATACGACAATTCGGCCACATTGAATCACATCGCTTTAAAAAAATCCATGAAATGCCAAGAATTATAATACTTAATTCGATATTTCATTTTAATGCCCGAAACAATTCAATTCGCTTATGAAACAAATTTAATTAGTTCCAAGTAGGTCCTGAGCTGAATATAAACAAGAAGTCTGCATTTCTTTAACAATAAGGAAGCATATGATTGGTCTCGAACTTAATCGCATTGTTCTTTTATTCAACGTTTCTATTTTTAGGCGATATAAATTTCGCATAATTTAAATCTCTGTTCTGCATGTATCTGGCATTGACAAAAAGGATATTTACAAGTTGAAAGAACATCAAATACTTACTATGAACACGATTCCACCCAGTATGATGATCAAAAATGCGAGATTGAATAGTACATCAAATACATTTTCCAACCTAAAATTGGGAGAGAACGAGAGCTTGTTCAGTTCTTGTTTCATCGAATGAAATTTTAAACGGATAGAAAAATGGGGACAAAACGAACTTTTACGTCATAGATGCGGCTTATACACAACGGAAGTGGGAAATTTCGTCCATGACGACAAAGTTTGTCAGTCCGTCCGTCAAAAAATTGCCCACCTTTACATAAATTCCTTGCTAATAATCCGCAGCTTTGAAACTGGTTTTATTATTTTTGCTTGAACATAATGGAAAAAAAAACCTTTGCACAAATGCATAGTCTTGGAATTTAGTGTGAGTTGAAGGTCAGATATAAACAAGCAATATCATCTTAATAAAAAAGAATTTAAAATAATTTGAAACAGCAAAAATAAAAAAGGTCAACTTATTCGTGTTGTACTCACTTGAAACCTTCTCCTGAATGCCACTTGTCAAGGACAGCATATATGCCAACGCCCACGAGTAATGCACCAAAGAGCCACACTATGAAGTTGCAAAAAAACATGGAATACTTGACCCAACCAGAAATGTGCGTAAAATTGCTCGGAAACCGGCGCCGCCGTCCGACGCGACCAGGAGGAGGTTGACCCACTGGGGCTAAAACAGAACCAACCAACGTAAGAATAGTAAATCAAAACATTAACATTTTTCTGTCTGAAAAGGCTAATGAAATAAGAATTCAATTGGAGATAAATTGACAGGAAGCATTTGCTTTGAAAATGTTGCCAGAAGCGGCAATCGAATATTGGAAAGTTAAGCTCCCATAGATGCCAAGAAAACTCATCCAGATAGAGGAGACAAACGTTAGGCTCAAACTAATCAAATAAAAAGCCCAGCAAACAGAGGATAGTGGCTGTAAAATCCCGCATTTTACTCTATATGAGCTGAAAACCCAGAAGTTCACTTCAGTTTGATGGCTCTGGGGCCCACCCTAAAGTTGCCACTCACGGATCGTAAATGACGCTCACATTAGGTTAATACTTTTTTCTGATCCTCTCTTCCTGACTTTCTAATTAAACTTTTTGAACGTCCAAGCACACGATGGTCTAGCTTTACAATCAATGGACGTCGTTGTAAAAAGCACAAGTCATAATTCTCGTGATTTGGCTTAATATACAAAAAGGTTGAAAAGTCCTCAGAACACTAACAAGGAATTAGAATAGAAAAAAATGGACAAAAAGAAGCAAGAGCCCTGAAATCTAGCCAAGAGAGTGAAAAAAAGCGTCAGCAAAAGACAATTTGTGTGGCACAAATGAGCGATTGTCGGATTGCCAATGAGCAGAATTCAACATCAACATTGACGAAACCAAAATCTTCTAATATATGATTCCATGAACTAGTTAGTTTAGAGGTAATACACTACATCTTCATGACTCTTGTCAAGGGACTTGTCAAAGAAGGACTCAATTGGCCATTACGGAAATCATACACTATAAATTATTAAAAACTTAATTAAAGATTTGAATACGATTGGGTTCATTTTCCTATGGTACAAGAATTGGGGCTCATCGCGGACGTGTTTAAACTTAAATACAATCAACAACTGAGTCAAAAAAAATCTTCTTAAAATTCACTTCAGAATGAGCCCAAAATGAAGGCCAGCGTAAAAAGGTTGCTGAATTTGTCAAGCAATGAGAAAATTAATGACACTTTGTTTCAACTACATTTTTTGGACACCTATTAAAGCTATTTTTTTCTTTTGGCTTTGAATTGATGACCCTTAGGGTTTTAACAACATTTCACATTCTAAACTCTAGGTCAATACACTTCAAACACATGAAATAAATGGGAAACTACTTTTAGAAATCACATGCTGCTTCTCGAATTTTTCAAACGCTTGAGTTTTCCAAATTCCTGTTCTTCACTTGTTTGCCTATTTCCATGTTCGATAAGCGTAACAGGAACCGAACCTGCCATTTCAACCTGTTGATAGACCTCACCTTGTCTATGATATTGCTTATATGCTGGCGCCATAATGAAACTAAACTTGAATCGATCGGTTGAGGATGGACATCACCTGAAAAGAAGAAAGAAAATGATCAACCATTTCTTGCTAATTTGTTGCAATTGCCATGCAACACACTCATTGCTTTTAGAACCACTTAAACACGCAAGATGAGATTCATGAAATTGCTTTAGGTTTCATGAGCAATTCCAGAACCCTTCAAGGACTATTTTATTTCAACCATAACAAGAGGATCCAAATACGCTTTTCAAAATGGCGAATGTCAAAATGTTGTTACTTGTTGATATGGACCATTTGAGTTGAATCAATAACTTCTGTTCAAACCGAACCATTTGCACCAAAATGACCTAAAGTAAGGTGACTTTCATTTCGATGACAGGATTAAAGCTGACAAAGTCCATGTAAAACGTAAAACCTTGTAAATTGGTATCGCTCCTCCTCATTGAGGGGCCTCAAGAACCGAAAAAAGGTAACAAGTGATAGTTGATATTTCGTAAAATCAGCTTGAAAACAAAATACTCTGTAATAGTTGCCACTCAGCATACTTTATGGCAATATGAATCTACTTCATTCTTTGTTTGATGTGCATTATTCAAGGTATTTGACTATCACACATTGGATGGAAGTGAGTTGGACCCATTATTTGACATTCATATTTCAATGCCTGTGGCAAGGTTATATTTAAAAAGGCAGTTTTTTGACTACATAATCAAAATTGGTTTAGACTGCAAACAAATTAAGTCTAAGATGGCAAAAAATGTTAAGCAGCAACAAATATTATTAGGACTTGAGTGTTCTATATTTTTTCGTTGTTACCTACAAAAAAAATTAGTCGAACACAATGGCTTTCAAAGCCAAAAAAACAATGGGATCAAATGCAACAACTCCATTGACTAATGCTCTAAGGGAAAGTTATGATCCTAGACTTCATAAACCCCTGAGTCAGTTCAAGGTCACGGAAGTAAGGATGCTTCAAAGCATCGTCCCAAAAGGCCTCGTTTTCATCAAAAAAACGAATTGCCAGAAATGACCTTCGCATTGTAGGTTGCTGATTTTTGTGGTTTTCCGACTTGGCCCAAGTACTATGTTTGTGAGCCAGCAACGTGATTGAGGCAATAGATATCAAGTCAAATTTGTTGGGACACGCCCCTCGCAACAATAATATTGATACGCACCTTGAACGTCCTCCGATAACAAAACAGACAGACAGAGACAAGGAATTATCGCAATGAAGCCAGGGAGGAAGGAGCACTCACTCACTCACTCAAAGCACTCAAGCGCCACTACTTCACTCACTGCACAGTCCACACAAACTGAACCAACTATTGACAAACGAACAGTGCTACCATTAAAATAATCTTATCAAAGTGCAAACATTATCAGGGCAGTCGTTGGATTACAGCCAGTCAATTTTTACGGTGATTGTATTCTTTCATCAACAAGAAAATTCAATGCAATTTGGATGTCATGATAAGTCAAAATTTTGTAAATGAAAGATGTTTCATGGATCTGAATGCATTTGTATTTTTTCTTGTAATTTACGAAACTTGAAATACATTGATCATTTTACTGAGTCTTTTTATCTATTTTTATTGGTTTTAACATTTCTTGTAATGGAATACAAATTCAATGTTCCTAACCCCTGTATGAACGTCTGTTGCAGAAATCAGGCAAAGGCAAATTTCGCACCTTAAACAAAATGTGGTAGCACTGCCTTGACAGTGCCACCATTAAACTTTAGACCGAAAGGCACAATTTAGGGGAAAAGCGCCAAAGCCTCAGAATTAAGGCGTAAACTCCAAACTATTTCTGTAAAAACGAAACTTTATCTCTCTTGTCTATCAATATATTATCATCTTAAATGTTTTAGCTCATGAGTAGGACTCGGATTTTGGCCATAAGGTGGAAAATTTTGGGACCAAACTTAAAATATTTTTTGTCACAAGTCAAAATCTGAAGAGGTATTTCACAATGCTATCTCCAGCTTTAATTTTTGCATAATTTCTTTAAATGGTTTCCATTTTTGGCAAGGGCTTAAAAAAGGATAATATCCTAGGCTTACAAATCCCTAGATGGGGCCAAAACAGTGGAAAAGTCTCTTGATTTCAAAGCTTTCCTCAACTTAAACTTGTTGCCAAAATTGCACCTTACATCTTTAACATGATTTCTCTTTATATTTCGGGTCTTTTGTACTTCAGGTGTGATATTATTGCAAGGTGGCTTCCAAAGAGGACTGTAGACATGTTGCCACACTACAAGCATGCTTCCATCATCAACTTCAAGCGTATTTTAACTTGTTAGCTAACCACTAGTATCACAACCACATCAGGGCTAAGGATATTCAAGAAAATCAAGTGTGTTTAGTTTGTTAAAATGACTTTTATACCCTGTATCTTTTGGTGATTGATTTGGATCAGTTTGGAAGATCTGAGATAATGCCATTGTGGTGCATTGGTCATTTCCTTGTTGATCATGTGCTGTTGTGTGCCAACCTATGTAACATTGTGCAATTCACTTTCTTTCTTGCAAAAAGTCCTTCATGCCAGGATTACAATAACCAAATAAACAATATTGTGATGGACTTCCACTTTAGGCAATGTATTGTGTGTCAACAAAAATTTGCAAGAAGTGAAGTGAACTGTAGTGACTGAGTGAAGCAGGCACATACATAGGATACATTTGTTGACAATCCAGCAATCAAGGATTATGAAATATCTAAGTAATCCAAGCCTTGAAAATGTGATCACTAGGGACGGGCAAAAAGTGCAAATCAAAACAAGCTTTTGGTTACCAAAAGT
This sequence comes from Tigriopus japonicus, assembly GCA_010645155.1. NCBI lineage: Eukaryota > Metazoa > Arthropoda > Copepoda > Harpacticoida > Harpacticidae > Tigriopus > Tigriopus japonicus. The sequence continues at coordinate 4,204,813 of CM021319.1, forward strand.
TGCATAAAAATCAGCCCAAAATTGTAAAATAAAATGCAAAAAAAGGTCAAAAGCGCAAATAAAAACCAAAAAAGGGTAAATAAAATTTAAAAAATTCGCAAAAAACTGAAATTTCTGAAACAAAAAGCTTCAGATACTTTCTTGTCATCTGCTTGTTATTTTTCAATCTTGAAGAGCAAAATTTAGGTATTGAAGTAGTAGTATGCTAGTCTACACTGGGAGCCGTAAAATCAGATTTAATTTTCAAATTTGAAAAAATCTTCCAAAAGTAAACATTTTCAAAGAAGAAATGGCTAACCCTCAACAATTTGTTCATTTTAGGCCAAATTCGTAAAAAAATCGTGCAAATAAAGGCGAAAAGTGTAAAAAGGCAAATAAATGTGTTTATGTTACCAAAAATCTTTTTACACTTTTTGCCCGTCCCTAGTGATCACTGATGAGTTTTTTCCCTGTTTGTGTGCTTTAAAAGCGACAAAATCCAAGGTCTGTGGGCACAATGTTACTTCCATGTCCAACAAAAGACAGCAAGTGCATCAAACCCATCAAGTGTACCTTGTACAGTATACAGACCATTCCCATGCATAAACAATCTTTAAGTGTACTCAATATCCAACAATGACACACTAAAAATCATCTGAAAGGTTGTCCAGTAACTTCAATATCAAATCCATGAGAATTGGTATGTTGTTTAGATTTTTTTGGATTATGTGTTCATTTCTCAACACATTCCAATCCAATTCTTATTTCTTGACCACTCGGACTATCTCCAAATTGTTTGCCTTGTATTTTTTGCCATTGGAAATCTATTTTGTTCCTCATAATAAACTGCCTTACTTCGCAATGGTTTGTTTAGTTCTTATAATTTTAACTCATCAAGGCTTTAATCAGAATTATCCAAATAGCAACATTCATATACTTGAAGAGCTCTCAACATGGAACATTTTGCTCCTCTTCATCCAAGGGAGCATTGTTATCTTTGCAGATTTAATCTCATATCTCTCATCTTTTCTTGATGGCAATAAAAAAGCCTCATAAATCAAACAATTGCCTAAGATCTGCAAAATCAAAATTAAGCACTGTTCCAAAACAAGGCTTCATTTGGGCCCAAAAGAGTGTTGCAAAAAAGAGGCCTTCTGTTGATTTGGATAATGGGGGAAAAAGGATTTTAACCATACCATCACTAAAATTGCCATATCTCCCATATTCCATGGGTAAATATTTCAATTTTTGCATTTTCTTCTTCCCAAGACCTAGGCAAATGATGAAGTACCACTAAAAGTGGAATGCTATTTAAAATATTAATTTCCAGAAATAACCACCAATTTACACAAATAACAATTGTAGACAACGGGTTTAATTGCACTCAGACAAAGTTTCTTAAAATCTAACAAAGCAGCTCACACCACTGCACACACAATGACCCATAAAAGCATCATTTTCAGAAAAATCATCTGGTCTGAAGTGCTTGAAAGAATTAAATGGCAAATAGCAACATTTTGATGGGCCATACAGTGAGGAAGTCCTGAATTGAATTTTTTTTAAATTGATGTGATGATTGTTCATTTCCTCTGATTCCTTTTGAATGTTTAACCATGCAGGATACAGTAACGAATAGGTTGCCTTCATGAAGGACTATAGTCTTCACTTTGATGGCGTTATTAGATACTTCTGATTTGAACCTTAAGATTTAAGGATAATATTCGGCAATATTCAGGAAAAAAAATCAGGATAAGTTGAATACAGTTGATGAGGAGTGGTGAACACTATTTACCATTTAAGAATGGGGTGAATTTAATTATCTTCAAAAGACAGATACTCATGCTGGAACGATGTCTAGAGTCTGGACTAGAGCACTATTGAGAGTCGAAAAAAGCGACCTCCAGCGGCATTTTTAGCATTTCCTGTAATGGAAAGTAGAGAAATTCCGAAAATATGCCCTTCACTTTGCTAAGTTTGAATGCCTCTCGTACATCCCCAGTGACTTAAAATTGGCAGCTGCTAACAGCAAGTTGTTAATTATTGTATCAAAAAAACAGTCTTAAATTTTAAGGATATCGAGATTTTTGCCTCATTTTAAAGTTATTACAAGCTTAAAATGTCAACTTCAGTTTCAAAATTGGTCACCCTCTACATATGAGGAAGGAGAAAAAGGGGAAAAGGAGAAGTCAACGAATTCAGAGCGACCAATTTCAGATATTCAAAAAGGAGATGGGGAAGCTTTCAGACATGTGGACTTTTGGACACCGTTGTGACAAACCAATGTAATTTTCGTGCATTACAAGAACAAAACTTTTGAAGTTAGAATAATTGGCTCTAGAATGAAATGAAAAAGAAATACCAAACACTGATAAAACTTGCATAAAAAGCGAAAGAAGTTACTGCATGGACAGGGTCTCTTAATCCTGTGTACACTCCACGTTTTGGATCGTGAGATTCTATAGTAACAGAGTACGGTCATGAAGTGCGCCATTTAGTGGATTTCATGCGTCAACAGCTCGCAGTTCCCATGATAAACATATTTTTGAAGATTGCAACGGTCATTAATCAGTTTTGAACAAACTAAAGTGCCTAAAATATTAATATATTAATAAATATAATAAATATTAAAATAATAATAAAATATAAGTTGATAGCGGAACTCCAAATAGAGCTTCAAGTGTTTTTCTGATGAATTTTGGCACAGATCATGCCTGAATTTCCTTTTCAGTAGTCAGATTTTCATGCCAATTTGAAAAGGATTTTACGAACAATTTCAACCAAAAACCACCACAAGTCCATTAACAATATTAATACTCAGTCAACATTTGAGGTCACATTTTGTTAGATTGAAAAAACAGGCAATCTTTTTGCAGATTTCTCTGGTTGATAAATATGCGTTGGAAATTTGTCGACTCATTGTAAAATTTTAGATAAAAGAAAAAAAATCCAGAAATTTGTTCACAAGTTCCACACTATTACGCAACAGAATCATCACGATTTTATATGTACGTAAATACATATCTACATATACACCTACATATGTACTTTATATGAGCCAGGTTTCAAATCTCCAGAGTGTTTGATTTTAATATTCAAAAAGATTTAGAATTTCATCTTGGAATCTGAAGATTTGGAAAAAAAATCAATTCATTTCAAATTACTCCAAAAAATGGGAGGCGCGCGTCACTTTTTAGAAAATAAAAAACTTAGGCAATTAGCTGATTAATTTTTTGGTGTATTAAAAATATTTACCTATTTCTGCTATTGTCGCATCTATGTTTAATCTATTCTTAACGTTTGCCTATTTTTTGAGAGCGCACACCTTGACTGTCTAAAGAGGGAAGTACTATTTGGTGCATGGTCAACGGTAAATAGAAGAGAATTGCCCCTCAGCAACAACCTTTTTCTATAATTATGAGTAAGGAAGGGCAAATAGTGAAAAAAGATTTTTGGTAACATAAACCCATTTTTATGCACTTTTGCCCATTTCACCTTTATTTGCACTTTTTATTTACATTTTTGGACAAAATTGACAAATTGTTAAGAAAATCTAGAGGCTTTTGAAAGGATTTTTAGTTTCAAGATCAAATTTTGAACTAGTCAAAAAAACTTGCATTTGCAATCAACCATTCTTAGCACCTTGAAGAAATATGTGCATTTCAGACGCAAACCTCACACTTTATTCGCCATCTTGGCTTTAACTATAACTAACATCCTGTTTACTAAACTAAAGATTAGACAAAAGAATCTCATTATATGCAACCAACAAATAACAAACCTAAAGAAACTCATGTAATGGAAGGATCTACAAACAATATAGATTGCGGAATTAGGTTTGCTGCCTACAAAGATCGCTATTTCTAAAAAAGGCCGTTATAAACTTAAAATCATCAAGCTAAGGATACATCAATGTAGCAGTACACATTGTTTAATTGACTTGGAGATATTACTTTTAAGTTCCAAAAGTATTTGAGAACAGTTTTGATGTGATGAGACAATGAATGCCACATTTGAAATTGAGTTCTGTTAATTAGGCCATGGGCCAAATATTGAAGTAATGTCACTAAAAACATGCTTAAAACATATTTATGACTATTTTCTTTGTTGCAATTGTTAGGCACACATGGGTATTTTTCTGTTCAATTTTCAATGTCTATTTTTGAACAACTTGAAGGACGATAACGGAATGAGGTAAAGCCGTATAAAACAATTGTTAAATATATTTCGACAATATTTTAGGTACATATGAGGAGGGGCAGAAGTATCCAGACAAAACTTGGATGACGTATATCTCCTGAAGCAAGAGGAATATTTTTATTTCCCGCGTTTTTCTGGTTTGACCAAAAAACGGTTTTGAATGTTTGTTAATTTTTTTTTGTTTAAATCCGGAAATATGAAGCCCCAGGAACAAAAGCGCAAAGTGATTGCTGAATTGCTCTCGGCCGGCAACGACGCCAGAGCCATCATCAAGTCAACCAAGTACCCCAGGGCCACCGTCTACGAGGTCGTGAAGAGGCTGCAATCTGGCCGGGGGACAGGCCACACCCCCTGCGGCCCTCACAGGGCAAAAAAGCGGACCCCCAGGTTCTTGGCGGGCCTGAGGAGGTCCATCGAGGCCAACCCAGCTGTGTCCATATCGGCCCACGCAGCCAGGCGGTCCGTGTCCGTTTTTGGACATTTATTTGCACGTTCAACATTTTTCTGCACTTTGTCTTGCTTTTTTAGGCACATTTTTTTGCAACTTTTGGTAACTAAAAGGGTAAGATTATTTGCACTTTCTGCCCGTCCCTACACATTACTAGGGACGGGCAAAAAGTGCAAAAATATTTTTGGTAACATAAACACATTTATTTGCCTTTTTACACTTTTCGCCTTTATTTGCACGATTTTTTTACGAATTTGGCCTAAAATGAACAAATTGTTGAGGGTTAGCCATTTCTTCTTTGAAAATGTTTACTTTTGGAAGACTTTTTCAAATTTGAAAATTAAATCTGATTTTACGGCTCCCAATGTAGGCTAGCATTGTACTACTACTGCAATATCTAAATTTTGCTCTTCAAAGGTTGAAAAGTCGCAAGCAGATGACAAGAAAGTATCTGAAGCTCTTTGTTTCAGAAATTTTAGTTTTTTGCGAATTTTTGAAATTTTATTTGCGCTTTTTTAGTTTTAATTGCGCTTTTGACCTTTTTTTGCATTTTATTTTACAATTTTGGGCTGGTTTTTGTGCAACTTTTGGTAACCGAAAGCTTGTTTTGATTTGCACTTTTTGCCCGTCCCTACACATTACTATATGGCTTGTTAAATGATCAAAACTGCTCCTCTATTATTAGGTATATATGTTAAAAACTTTGCCAATGCCAGAAAATTATAATTGTCCCTGGGTATTTCTTGGACTGTATTGAAGTGCATAAGCAAGCAAAATATCATTGATTATACTTGGAAGAAGGACAAAAAAAAACAAATTTCCAGCAAATCATCACTCTGGGCCCGAAAGAAACGATATATGCATCAAAGATTAGGTTCAAGCTTCAATTTGTACCTATTTTTATCTAATATCAACATTTGTGCATTCAGAAGGCTGTTGAAACCCAGTTCAAATCTTTTACAGCCCTCTCACATCGCATCACAATTGCTTCAATTGAAATTTAATGCAAGGCAAGACCCAAATTCAAAAATTTAAATCCTCCAAAAATAACGGGAAATCCTCAAAAATGGTTTTATTTAATTTTTTTCATGCCAAAATCCGAGTAGAGAGGGAAAAGTACCAAGAAAATGTAGAGGTTTCCTTTTTCGTGTTTCTGAATAATTGTGTCATGATGGGTAATTTGAAATTCCTGTTTGATCTGTCCAATTTTGTCTGTTTGTGTCAACAATTGGAAATGTGTTGGAATAATGATTTGAACTAACTTTGATCCTTGATTTGAACACACAAACACAAGTCTAAAAGCATCATTATCCCAAAGCTGTGCCAATAATGAGGGTCTAAAGGGTCAAGAGGGTCAAATGGTCAAGAGGGTTTGAAAAGAAAAATAGAGAGGCACTGTATGTTTGCATGCAGGTGCTCCCATCTGAGATATCGCAACTGAGAGTAATGCAGCTGAGAGTATTGCTAATTTAGACCAAAATAGTTGTATCCTTTATTTAAATAGTTTAATACAAAAGCTCAGTAAGCCCAGAATTCGAGCAAGCGAACATTGGAGGGTTGTGGATAGTTGAGGAGTTCGTAATGGTTGCGCAACGGTTCCCAGACTAGATGATCCGTGACAAAAATTCCTCCCAATCCAACCAAATTGTATAATATTGTATAATATGAACTATCATGGAATAATAAAAGATGAGTCTTGATGCCTCTTAACAAAAACAATTCAGAAATTTCTTTTTACGCCTCACATTTTAGCAACATCGTTCAGGGGTTTTCAGTTTTTCGAAAAATCCTCAACCGTAGAACCTTTCAAAGAAAAGTTCCACTTAAAATTTGAATTGAGCGCACCAAGCATGTAGTTAGTTTTATGTTTTACCATTTCTTCCTACTTTTATAACCGTTCAATTTTGTGATAACAGTGCGGGGAATTCTTAATTGCGTAGACAGAAGAGCGCCAAGTCAACGGGTGACTCATTTTTCCTTGCATTTTGGTCACCTCTTTGCCAGAACCGTTTTCGCGCCAGTTCGAGCGCCTTGATATGGCCTAAAAAAGATTGAACTCTCGTGACGAAATACATGACGATGACCAATCAATGTTATTACGCGCTTTTAAAAAATCAATGCAATTGTACTATTTCTAACCCATTCAACAGATTTTTAATGCATATCGCCAATATCATGGCTTACATAGTTTAATAAGCGCTTGCGATTATTCACTCCAAGACGGCTTGGTATGCCTCAGGGGAACAGTGCTACCAAGAAACCAAACCGTAGATTAAGTGAGGTTTATAAGGAGACACTGCATGGCAAACATGAGTCTGTCTGAAGAGTCTTCCTAACAGATCTATTTTGAATCAGGAGATCAATCGAAAGGGTGCGGGAGCCCAATGTTTTAAAGGTTAGAAGAAAACGAAGATCTTGTTTCGTTCTAACCTTCTGAGGATTTTATGGTCTTCTATTAATGGCGTCCGTGGCATCCCTGAAGGAGAACGCGTGGTGTGTTCAATGACTGCTAGCTGATAACTCACGCATGAGCTTTTTTTAGTGACCAGACGACGCCATTTGGGCGCCACGAATGCAAAAACACATGAAAGCTTTTGACACCTAATACTTTTGCTTCCCCAGACTTGATTATTTAAAGAAAATAGGCTTTCATTTAGCCTGAGTAGATCTTTTCCTTTAGTGTGGATAAGAAAAAGATAAAGCCGAATTCTTCAAATCAACTTCTGTCGATTTCACCACCAACTTCTTCTCTCATCGTTCACAAACATATTGTCGTAATGCTAGACACTTTTTCAACTTTTAACTTTGGGGTCTTTCAATAATTTCTCTTCAATCGATGAGGGTGGGTTGGCCGGTTTTTGAGAAGAGAGATGGTCACTCAGGGTTTTACGGTTCGGGATTGGCCTGAAAGAGAAGAAGCCGAAGAGCGGAACAGCAGAAGGAGAAGAAGGAGCACTCTGAACGGAAGAAGAACCCACGAAGGAACCAACCAGCCAACGGACCCGGTTACTTTTTTGAATTCGCGGTCGGGTCTCATCCTCATCCTCGTCCTATCCGACTTTTGTGCCCGATCACGGTTTGGGCTCGATTAATTGGTTAGTCTTGGGCAACGCGACTCTGGGATTGATTGATTGATTGCTCGTTCGATTCCTTCGGAGGCGGCATTCCATATTCCTTCCCTCTTCTACTTTTTCCGCCATCGAACCCTTGACCGGACGACAGGACAGAATGGCCGAAGGACAGGACATGCCCACGTTCAAGCTGGTCCTGGTGGGCGACGGCGGCACCGGCAAGACCACCTTCGTCAAGCGCCATTTGACGGGCGAGTTCGAGAAGAAGTACGTGGCCACGCTGGGCGTGGAGGTCCACCCCCTGGTGTTCCATACTAATCGCGGCGCCATCCGGTTCAACGTGTGGGACACGGCCGGCCAGGAAAAGTTTG
>CM021319.1:4220203-4242001 GCA_010645155.1 Tigriopus japonicus
TGGCAATTTTGTTCAAATTCACTGCAGAGCCCAGTTTTGACCCTTTTTTAGGGTCGTTTTAGGCTACGCGTCAGCTACAGTTTGCGTCCTGTACTGAGAGGTTTCTGTCGTGTACTGCACCTAAGCAAAACAGACTCGAATATTTTCATAGTAAATTCAGTCGGTTGTAGTTCGGAAATGGGTAAGAACCTCACAGACGCAACCTTTATAAAGTAAAATCTGGAGATGAAAGCCAAGCAAGGTTTACGGGCTGTTTTGGCTTAACTTACACTGGGCCTCATTTTGGGGAAAGGAGCGTCGACACAGTTAAGTTTTTTTGCTTTTTTGAAGCTTCAAATGTTTGCCATTGTTGTCGCCACCATCAATCAGGAAGTTCAAATTATAAGGAAAGTCGATTTTGTAATCAATTTACATAGATCATACCAGTAAAGATTGATCTAGTCATAGGATCATAAAATAAGATGAATTCAAGCCCTTACACGGATATTTTTCCGTCAAAGGCTCCCATTTGCTGTATTTTCTTCTCTTTCATTTCCCGGGTTGTTTGGCTTTTTTAAAGCGTCATGATAAAGCCAGGGAATACCAAAGAAGATTCTGTAACCCTCGTTAGTGTTTTGATGACGCTTCTTTCACATGAGCTTCTTTAATTTTGGGTAAATTTGTGACCTAACGTTGGATGACTTTTGCAAGTCTAAGGTTTACATGTGTGTAATTAAGTTGATGTAGCAACCAACACAAAAACAAATTAAGAAATATTTGAGTATTTTCTTTGACAGATTGGTTTAAAAAGTCAGGCAATTTGTTAAATATTGAAGAAGTTCATTTTAGGATCAATTTACAAGGGTGTTTTGGATCCCTCAATCGAAGGACTTGAAGACTTTACTTACCTTGAATTAGATTTAGAAACAAAGAAAACAAATGATCCCACAGTATATGAAAATTTCGACATTGTGAAGGAAAACACCAGAAAACCACGCTTTATGCAACCTCTGAGTTGAGTCCTAGAAAATGTTCAAATTTTTGCTTTATTTTTCTTAAATGATATCACATTGACTTTCTTGCCCATGAATTAAATCAAAAGACTCATGAAAATATGCAGCATTGCTATTATTACTCAAATTGGTTGCAAATGTCTACAGAATTAAAAAATGTGATCTTTTCAACTCGAAAAAAGCACCATCGCTTTTGGGGTTGCGTTAGTTTGATTCAAATCTTATAGCCATGTTGTTTGAAGATAAAAAAAACATAAAAATACTCTAAATACACATCGACAACAGGGGCACCTCCTTTGCTCTGGACTCATGAGGTCAGCCACGTGAGAGGTTGCTGTGCGGCAAAAATCAACCCAACTGTTTAAACGTACGTACAGTATGCCCCCGGTCACAGAAGGAAAAAGGGTCCAAATGGTTGAATTTGTCAATTCTGAGAATGCCGCTCGAAAACTGAACAAGTTGAACTTGCCAAAATGTCAAAATCAATGTCATGAAAGAAGGTCAAAAGGAAACGCTGATGATTGATGAATAAAGACGGCCAAAATATGCTCGAAAACCTTAGTTATGCTCAAAAACTGCTCGAAATATGCTCAAAAATACGCATAGGAATGAACAGAAAAAAGTGAATTAATAAGATATTTTGTGCTGTGCTTTGTAATGAACGTAATTTCATATATGGTAAAACACATTTTAAAGATTTCAAAATATATGTCGCTTGTCACTTAAGGAACAATAACAAACCGAAAACAGCCGAGGCCAAAATTTAGCAGGACTTTTTTTGGACGTTCAATTTTGGCAACTTGAGACATCTTTCTGTGTCTTAACCTGTTAAGGGCAAAAAGCTCAAGACTTTGTGATTTTGCTCGATTTTTTCTTTAACTTTTGCGAAAACTCAAAATATGCTGAAATAGCCTTGAAAAAACAAAAATATGCTGCATTTGTTTAGAAATTTGCCTCAGCCCTAAAAATGGAGAAGCATGTTTTGGCCGTCTTTAGTGACGACTGATGATTATGAATATTGGCGACTGAAAGAAAAAGTCGCTGAACACCATGAGTTTTCACTTTTAGTTAGGCCTCATTTGTTCTGGAACATGGAATAATGAAGCTGTACTTGAAGATTGGGTCCCAAAAAATGTCTCAAAGCCCTGGTAAACTAGGTTCAAGTAAAGAAGCTCTTGGGAAAGAAACATCATCACAGTCAAGTTGTTTGGCTTTTTCGAAGCCTCAAACGTTGTTGTTGCCACCATCAATCAGGAAGCTCAAGTTATAACGAAAGTCGATTTTGCAACAATTTACATAGATCATGCCAGTAAAGATGGATCCAGTCATTGGATCATAAAATAAGATGGATTCAAGCCCTTCCGTCGATATTTTTCGGTCAGAGGCTCCTATTTGCAAGGACCTGTAAAGCGACCCAAAATTCAGACAAGATTCTAAAAACTTAGGGCATTCTGAAGAACAATAACTATATAATACTTATTTGTTCTTGCGAAATATGACAATAATGGCGTGAGAAGACGAGCATACTTTCGAATAATGATTTCAAAATTGGCTACAGATTGCACAGGAAAATGGCTAAATAAGAACCTCTCACAGCCTTCTGCAAGCATTTCTATGGGCTGAATCATCCTTGGCTAAATAAAGGGCAAAGACTTGTGCCGTAGATCTTGGTGGTAGCAGTCTTGAGTAGTCCAAAGTCTTTGCTTGCATTCCAGCCTCGACCTTCTTAGCAACGCCACCTTGCTGCAGCTAAGTCGTCTCTCATGGCTAGGATTGCTCGTTGGATTGACGCTTTACCTGCCTAACCTTTTGTTCAACGCCATTTGGAGTCACTTTCAGAACCATCATTCGTCAGCTACCTCATCTGGTCGTCAAGACCATAATAAAACTCGATTCAAAGGTATCAACAATCTTGTATTATGGACTTGACATAGTTTTTGATCTTTTTCGGCCCCCAAGTCGACGGTGCTTGATTTTTGAATCTCTCCCAGAATATTTATTGGTTATTTTGGCCAGGAGCCGCCGCAATATTCCAGGCACACTAAATTCGTTGGGGAGTGGCCCAGCCTTAACATTGCGTTCAAACCATAGGAATGCTCGAAACCACCAAAACCTCGCCCATTGGTTGTCCTCTCTGCTCTGTTTGAGGGTGGCATGACCACAGATTGTGTGATAAATTGACCTAAAAATAAATACGTTGATGACTTAGATAACGCTCAAAGAGTTTGAAATTTAGTACGTTTGTAGATCACCTTGAAAAAGCTTAGGGGAAAGTCAATTTTCTTTTATTTCAATTTCCGACAATAAAATAAAATTTCCGATAAAAGAAACCAATTCCCAAACACTTCAGGTATAATTCGATATTTCATCTGTTGGGATTTTGTGCCAATATCTAGGGCCAAGGGGACCCAGCTTCAAACGAAAGTATTTTAAGCCCACAAGATGTTAGCTACCAGTTTTTTTCTACGTATGTTGTCGAACTTAGTCAATGTATTACTTACCAAAGCCTTGTGGCAAAGAAGTATGCTAGTATCACATCCACAGTATAATGACCACGTGAAAGCAAAAGCAGAACTATCGCGATAAATGCATTGATCCACGTAGCCCAATGTAAAATAACCATAGACTTCGGAGTATCTAAAAAATGATAACCAACATTGAACAACGATTTCCCATGATCCGCAATTGCTCTTATATAGAGTTTCTCGCACTGGTAAAGATATCTTAGAAAGCAATCGTAAATGTATATTTTTCCATTGTAAGTAAAAAGGTCACAAACAAAACGTTCACAAGTAAATAGGTCCCAGTAAAAAGGTCAAGAGGAAAAAAGGTAACCATAAAAAGGTCATAGGTCACCGGGTAAAACGGTCACAGGGTAAAACGGACACGGTAAACAGGTCATAAGGTAAAAAGATGCCTTTTCCCCCTAGTATTAGTATGTTCCAATCGAAATATCTTAGAAGTCCATAGGCCTATCCACAAAGAAGGGTGTAATTTTGACTCTACAGGGGCAAGGACGCCTTCCCCGGTCCAATGATCAGGGGCAGGTTCAGGCTATTGTTCTAAAATCTGTGTTGCGAATTACATCGTGTTGACTATACATATAAGACCTTATGAGGATTGGGATAATCATGTTCCACTCCCATTGTCCATTTCCAGGTCCATTAACCATGGAACATATCAGGGTCTTTGGGGTCACCGCCTTGGCTACCTTTGAAGCTGCCCCGGTCTGTGACCTTTTTATTGTGATCATTTTACCGTGACAGTTTTCGTTACCTTTTTACCGTGACCCTTTTTTGTGACCTATTTAACGTGACCTTTTTTATCGTGTGACCTTTTTACCGCGCTCCTATTTTTCAATGTGTGGATTTTTTTCAAGTTTTGTTTTTGGATTCTTATGATGGGAACGTTGGTAAGATTACAAAGATCACACAACCAACATTTTTTTTTCAAAGCCTCTAGCAAAAGGAGAAAAAGTTGAAGAGCGCTTTTTTTCATTGCTAGCTTTCACATTTTGACTTGAACAATTACTTTACTATTGCACACGTGCATCCACTTACATTCTTGAACAACCAAATGACCAAGGATGATAGTCATGGTGTGGCCGGAATAGATGTAATCCCCGCAATATATGTGGTGTCCATTGATGCTTAAACCAAATCCTAAGCAACGCAGGTTTGAGAGTTAGGTTGACAAAATTGTACAATGTAGTCATGAGCACGTACCGGTCATAATAGTAAATACACGTTTGGTCATTTCCCGAAATGTGAGAGAATCGTCAAACTTGGGTGCGCATTTATACTTTGGATCTGGAGCAGGCAAGACGGTTACCCACATTGTAATTGCTCGATATAAATAGAGACATCCAACAATCAGCAAAATCCTTCGAAGAACAATAAACCGATGTTTATGGAAGAAAACCACTACTCCAACCGTGGTCATTTGAATTGATATTAAATACTCCGAGCCAAAGAGAGCCCATTCTTTGTAGTGAATTCTATCGAGAATTTGATCTGGTAGTGGGTTTGTTAAGGGACGGTCCTCGTGAACAAAGGCTAAACTGACACACGTAAGAACGAAGTTAGCAGCAGTAAAAAGAAGAGCGACGAGTGTCTTTTTGATTTCTCTCGGGTATCTCTTGACAGTAGTTGCGTGACGAGAGGAAGACACGGTGTAACTTGCTGGAATCTGAATATTGGTACTGTCTCCATTGAGGTTTGTCTCTGCTCTGGCATCATTGTCTTGGAAATGATTCAAGACAGTGGGCATGGAAATACACGTGGAATCATAGCACTGTTCACCAGAGCTGTTTTCACTGGCTGGGTTGTTGTTATTGTGACTTCGTTGATGAACCGTGGGAGCACTGTCATAGATATCTTGTGCTCTCAAGGGAATGGACGGATTTGAAAAGTCTAGCAAAAAGAACCAGTATGAAAATCTCAATATTAATTCACATGTCACTTAGTAGGTATTGATAGAGTTCAATCTGATTTTCAATCTGCTCAATCATTTCTACGCTGGCTACTTCCTTGTGATTTCCACTTCTGTGAAAAGTGCGTTCGTTCATAAAGAATATGATGAATATCCAAAAAGTGACCTTGTTTTTGAAGACTTCACACCAGGGGTGCCATCAAGATCAAGCAAAGTTTTTTCGCACCATTTTGTAAAAGACAAATGGCATTGATGGCAACCCTAAAAGTTGGAACAGATTGAAATTAGATTGAATCCCATCACTTCAGTAGGGTCGGTAGGGTCCCAGAAAAAAAAAACAATTTATTTCCACAATGTTTTGATGTATTGATTCATGCTTCATTTTTTGCTCAAACACTTCTACTAGTAGCATAGTGTATTAAGTATTGGCCACGAGGACAAATTGAAGTAAACGGTAATTTTATAAACCATATTTATCATTAACTCTCTTTAAAGGGAATCCCATTCCTTGTAGCGGTATTAAAAAAAAATCCGCCCCCCCCCCCCCAAAAAAAAACCACAATTTTGCCAGTGACTCCCTCAAAACGCAAGTTCTGGTTATGAATCACGTAACTTGCGTGTTCAACATCAAATCCCATCTCACACACACATAGTGCAGGCTTGATGACGTCCGAATATTTTCAGAGTGTCATTTCTCTGTTAGCCCTCTAGTTCGGACGACTTCTCGGTCTGAGAGACCTTCGATCTTCAAAGTTCATCGGATCATTGATCTGCCACAGTACTTCATGTTAAGCCAAAAAGATCATTATGGAGTACTACGGTAGAAGTCCAATAAAGGGTATTTTCTTGTAAAATTTAGCCATGACACATTTTAAATATAAATTCTTGAGAAAACGAAAAATGACACGAGACGTTTCGTTGCTAACGCTAATTGTTCCATCCAAATAGACTTACCCATAAAATTGGACTGATCTGTGCTTGATATCAGAGGACAATCGGCCCCGATATCGGGGTCTTCATTTTGCCAATTTAATACATTGTTCCTGTCTTCATCAGGCCCCAGGAAGTTCGAAGACGTAATGTTGGCACCTCCGACATCATGGCCAATCATTTGTCTTTCTTCATTTCCGAGAACGGGGAAACTCATGGCGGGTTTTCATTACCAAAATGAGTAGCGATAGCGAAGTGACTGGGTCATTTTCATATGGAAATCGAATACTCCAAACAATAGACCTAAAAGAAACTCACAACTAAGGCCAGTCGAGGCAAAATTACCGTGTTCTATTGCTGGCCGGCCGGCCAAAAATGATCATCAAATGATGAGCATCGCTTTCAACAAGGCGACGATGTTGCACAATATGACTATTTTTGTTTCTACATTCTTTATTTATTAAATGTTATTATAGAACATCAGGGTAAGGTGCATCGGTGACTCAACTCCGATTTGACGTGAGTCGCATCAAGTTTAATGTCACGTGAACTTAGCGGAGCCCCATTGATCAAATCTATGGCTATCGCAAAATTTTAGTAAAGACTCGGTCTCCATCCATTCCATCTACTCCGAGATTTTTTGATACGAACTCTGAACCCATAAAGTCAAATCGTAACGCTTATACTAATTGGTAGGCCTCTCTTTAGACCAGGGATGGGCAGCACCTTTGCAGCCAAAGACCGCCAAATTTCAATTGACGTTATCAGTTGTGCCACCAAATATTGATGAAAAATGTGCCCAAAAACGTAGCATTTCATGTAACTATTTTAAGAAATAATGTAACAAAATCTGATGGTTTGTAATTTTAATTGCACTTTTCTCATTAATTGCAATAGAAACTGACCTTTTTCTATGCTTCCATCATCCTTAAGTCTAACTTCATATCTCCGAATAGCTAAAAAGCTATATACAAATACTTACAAATGTAAAAAAAATCCTCTGCATCGTTTATTTTCATTTTGACTGATGAACTAACCTTTCTCCAGAATATTTTCAACAGAACAAGCAATTTTCAGGCCCATGTCAAGCAAAACCTGGGTCCACAAATAAACGATTGTAGAGCTGTGGACCCACATGATCAGTACTCTCGGGCCAACTATTTTGGACTTTCCCCATGACTCCTGGCCCCGCCAAAAATCACCTCTGGGCCCACATGTGTGCCGCGGCCCACTGGTAGCCGACACCTGGTTTAGACTAACCAGGGTTGGTCGGGGGGATAATCCCATCCAAAAGTGTCACGTTTATCCCTCTTGGGACAAACGGGATTTTCCTCCAAGGGATAAAGGGGACAAACGGATAAATGGGATTTTTCTCCTTTTTCAAGCCCGATATCGTTATTTTTATAAATAAGTTCGTTTTTTGTCCATTTCTTATATCCATTGTGCATGAACTTTTCTGACCCAAATAATTTTCAAGTACGAAAATTTCTTCAAGTTTGTCAGGTCTCAAGTGAAATCATGTGATGTCCTTGTCATCACTTAAGGGTGTGACTGCTTTTCTTTAGAGATCAAATTTTACTTCATGATTTCCTGTTGAATTAATCCAAACAACCAAATTTTATTACACGGAACATGCATTTATGGGAAACTAAAAGTGAGTATAGGTGGATGAATGCTTGTTTTTACTGAAAATTAAATTTTGTTCCTGTTTAGTGTTATTGAGAAATTCTCTTAGCAACAGTACATGAGGGTTTCACATGAGTTTGAGGACAGTACAACAGATGCTGCTAAGAGTTAGATGAATAGTTTTTAGACCCAAAATTTTGAGGGATCTGCAAAAAGCCAAATTAGAATGCACAAGTACCAACTTAAGGAGGCAAATTTCTGTAGCTCAACAAAAAGCGTTGTAAACAAAAAAAAATCAAAACATACTTTTCCATATCGTGTGCTTTAACTGGTGCCAGACATATTCATCATTGTTGATACTTAAGACTGCATAAACCCTTAAGTTGTCATTTCCCAAGAACCATGGGAGATTTATGAACTATTTTATTTTAGCCTTATGGTCGAATTATCGTTTTAGTTTTGATCAGCTATTTTTCAGGGATATCAAATATCATTAAAACACATCCAAATTGGCTTTTTCGTTTATCCCGTTTATCCCCTGATTTATCCCGTTTTTCCCTGATTGAACCCGTTTATCCCCTGATTTATCCCGTTTATCCCCTGATTTATCTCGTTTATCCCCTGATTTATCCCGTTTATCCCCTGATTTATCCCGTTTATCCCCTGATTTATCCCGTTTATGGAAAAGGGGATAAATCAAAAAAGTTGTCCCCCGACCAACCCTGAGACTAACCCACTTCAATTGAGATATAGCTATAGTTTGAAGGTTTGAGGTCCTCCATTGACTTTCACCATGCACTTCACTACCAAACTTTTCTTCACCACTTCCCTATGGCCCCTGAATGTCTTCCGATCTGGGAGATGAGTCATACCGTCAGAGATATGGACAAAATATTGACAGGAGGAGCAAAGATTATCTGAACTAAACTTAAACTTAAACCTAACCTAACCTAACCTACCCTAACCTACCCTACCTAAGCCTAACCTAACCTTACCTAACCTAAACATACCTAAAAATATAGAAAAACAAACAACATTTACTGAAAAACATTTGAAACATAAACCCTCGTGGAGACGCGAACCAACCCTCGTGGAGGCGCGAACCCCACCTGTCTATTTAATAAGTACGAGTGCTAGCTCTGAGCCACCACGATCTGTTGTCACGGAGAGGGGTATTTGTGGTTTATCTAGTGCTGCAGATGAGTCGCCTCCCAGATCGGAAGTTAGTTAGGGCCGATACCACTTCCCACTCGAGGCTGTAAATCTCAAGGTCAGAGAGCGAGCGGCCTAAGCCTTGATGACCTTGATCCAATTGCAGAACTAATAAACTCGGGATTCCATGCTTTATGTCCTCTCTAATAACTTGTCCTAACAAAAACAGGAACCACCACCCCTGGGAAAGGGTGGTCCTCCGTGTCATCCTTATGAGCTGCACTAGAGACTCTAACCTAAACTATTGTAATAACCAGCCTCCCTTCATCTCGTCGTCACCATGCCTGATTGATTCGTATCAAAGCAAGTCATGAGTAATAAGGATCAATCCAGCCAGTTAGGCAGCCCATGGGTTTGATCTTTTCAGACTAATGAGACTGAGCACCGTCATCATCTTGCCTTTCCCACCTGCTCCAAAATCGAGTGATGTCCTCCGTGTTAAGGATAGATAGATAGGCTGGGGCCAGAGGAACAGGACACGAAGGAGGCGGTTCCAAGCCACAGAACCTCACTTGTTCACTTTCAGCACACCACGATGATCTTGTCGGATCAACCAAGAGAACCATCCAACCAACCAACCAACCAAACCAGCCACTCACTCACTCACTCAGTTTGTCAGTCAGTCTTGCCTTGCTTCCTTCCTAAAGTCATCTCGAACATAAACATACCAGAGGAGTGTGACCAAATACTTAATATGCACCACACTAGGTCGAGACAAATGCAACCCTCCATTGACCAAAATAGCATCTGAGTTTCGTCAAGTGGTGCTAAAACCTTACAAAATTATTGATGGTTGGATCCTGCCCTCGTATGATTTTTTTCTAATTAGTCTCTTTTTTACTTTGTTTACTTTTATTCATACCAAAGGCCGGCTAAAGGTAGTCACTTGAAATCCAGGGGCAGCGTCACCAAATACCAGCACACGTTTGTGCACTGAATGTCCCTTATCTCCGACTATAGCATATTTCATAGGATAATTCGATGTCATCGTCGCGTCACTGGCTCAACACTCATGCCTCGTGTGCTGGAATCTGTCTTGTGTAACTCAATGCTAAAGTCAGAACACATTTCCAACATTGATTCATGACGGCGAGTGAACTAACGTTTTTGGGACATTGGCCAACAACGCAACTCAATATTCAAAGATTTCGAAGAAAGTTTATTGTTGCTTTTATGAATTTGTCATTTTTGAAGCCGGTTTTATAATCCAGATCCAAGGATCCGCTTTTTCTTCTATCAAAAACGATGGACAAGCTGGATGGCTGAAGCTTTTACGCAGTTAGGTTTTTAAACCAGAAATGTGTCTATTTATTTCATCACAATACTAACCAGGTGAAACTGCATAAAAGAAATGAAACAAAAATATATTTTGAAAATCACTATCAATGGAGGGATGTAAATGAATGGGTTTTTAGAGCTGCCGAGACAATTCGAGGATCTCGCTTTTTCACAAGTTTTGAAGCTTCTTTCCGTCAGTTTAAAAATTGTCCGGTCACCCTAGCAGTGTTGCGTTGGAATGTCAATAAAGTTCTCCCGTTTAGTGATGTGACTTGGGCAAGTAATGAGTCATCACAAACACCCAAGAACAAGTTGTTGACAAGCATTACTTGGGCAATACACCAATACACTTCCCAAGCTCAAGGAACATCGGAAGATGCAGTTGCCGGCAGTTGCTCTTTGAAGAGTTAAGATACTTACAGTGTGACTCAGAAGAAAAAATGTCAAGTTGCATTTTCGATGATCTTTTGACCTTAATAATTTAGCAATAAATAGTAGAAGTGATACAAAAAAAATATTTCAATTTGGATAGCATTTGCAAAACCATGTTTTTTTTTGTTTCGGTTCTAGGCCACACATGAATGCACTTTTGAGGCTAATCAAGACCGAGATTTAGAAGTCACACTTCCAGAACAATCTCGTTTACTCAGAGTTGCCGGCATGAAAAAGTAAAATGCCAAATCTTTTTTTAGTATTCTCGAAATATTTTGCATTTCCCCATGTGAGAGAATCGAAATGTGTAATTTTCTTAAAAATACATCCTTTCAAAGGTATGGGCCCTATTTAACTGAATCAGCCTGTTTTAGTGAAATTCGGATGGCAAGTTTATTCTTCGTTCATAGCAAATTTGGCAAACCTGTTAGCTGGGAAAAGTACTTGTACAAGCACCCAAGCTATGCCAAGCTTCAGCAAGCCCAAGCATTGTGCCAATACAGCTTGCCCAATCTCTTGTTTGCCCCCCATCACTACTCCCGTTCAGTTTTCATTTTGATGGACCAAGTTGACAAGATTGCCAAAAAATATCCCTCGATGGCATTGCATTTAAACGGGCCGATCGAACCTAAGTTAATTGTAGAATTATAGATTGAAAACGATCTTGAAACTTGAGAAAGTTGTAGCTCTGAACAAATGTGTGCCTTGAAATAACTTTTAAAGTATATCGGCCCCTACTTTGAGGGTGACCTCGTTGAAGTCCATTCTTAAGAGGCGAGAAATTTGGCATCACTGAAAGCCTCGAGCGTGTCAGTCAGTCATTTAGTCCGTTTAATCGACTTAAGTTATCTGTTGATTTGCCGCTGATCCTCTCAATCCTCCACACATCTCCGTTATCGATCTAGAACTAACCGCTAACCCACCCACTAATTGTCATCGAGAGCTTGATGGATTGAGTGGCCCATGGTATTAGATCCAATTTCTTGATCTGGCCGTGATATTGCTAAAGTGGTGTGGCGGTGTTGACCACTAGATTGGGCGTACCTCGATTGATCGCTTGATTTACGAGCGGGCGGGGACGCATGGCGGAGGCGGGGGTTCACGGGGGTGGAGGCGGGGGCGTGTTGGCGTTGATGCGTCAGAGCTACGTACAGATTCCGCCCGTGACGCGCGTTTATTTGACGGCGTGCGTCATGACCACGTTGGCCGTCCATTTGGAGATGGTGTCGCCCTTCCAGTTGTATTTCAACCCGCCCTTGGTGTATCGGAGTGGACAAGTTTGGCGATTGGTCACCACGTTCCTCTTCTTCGGATCCATGGGACTGAACTTCCTCTTCAATTTGTTCTTCACGTATCGTTACTTTAGCATGCTGGAAACGGGCTCGTTTCGCGGTCGCACGGCCGACTTTGTCATGATGTTCCTCTTTGGCGCTGTCATGATGATTGTCTGTGGCGTCTTTGTTGACCTCCTTTTCTTGGGTAAGAAAACATTTCTTTATGGAGTTACGCATTCAGTGACTAGTTGGGTTGAGCGATTTATCTAATCAAAATTATCGGCCCGGATTTTCCCTAACGGAGTCATTAACCCTCTGAGATCCAAAAGGACTAGAACTAAACCGCAGCGTATTTTCCCCATGTAATTACGTTAAATTGAGGCCCGGCCGTGTTCGTGAAAGTTGACATCTTAAAAAGGCTCACTTGACGAAGCAGTGTCGCTTTTAGCGTGGATAATCCCATCCAGATCATTCTACCCCCTCACCTTGGCTTACCCTTCAAAGTCATAATGCATGGATAGAACACTTGGCGGTAGAAGGCTCAATGATTTTGGAACGAAGATTGCCAGAATTTGAATTACTTGCGAGTGTCTAGCTCCGATAAAGACCTCTGTTCCTAACTATTACGGTCTCATTTCTAGGTCAAGCCTTCACGATTATGTTCGTTTACGTGTGGGGCCGTCGCAATCCTCAAACTCGGATGAGCTTCATTGGGATTGTTAATTTTCGCGCTCCCTATTTGCCTTGGGTTTTGTTGGCCTTTTCGATTCTGTTGGGCAACTCCTACATCGTCGATTTGTTAGGCATCGCCGTGGGCCACGTGTATTATTTCTTGGAGGACGTTTTCCCCAATCAACCCCACGGAAAACGACTTCTGGTGACGCCGGCTTTCCTGAAACTCATCTTCGATCCCGTCACGGAAGACCCCTATTACAACCCCGCCCCTGAGGACCGCCCCGGTGGATTCGATTGGGGCAACGCCGCCCATCCCGAGGATCCCGCCCGACCTAATCAAGGACGAGATCAAGACCAAGACCAAGACCGAGCTGATAATCCAGAGAATAATCGACCTAGAGAGTAACCGCGTTTAGGGCTGAATTTAAGAAAGTCAGCGTCATAGCAATGGCAGGCTGGCTTCGCATAAAATCAATCTTGTGATACGAATGTTTATATTTGATGTTAAGATCATATGTTTCCCAAACTTGAAATTCAAGTGCTTTTGGCCCCCAGGCGTGTCAATAAACCGTAAAATTCACTAATCCTAAAGGAGCATAAGGTCAAATGATAATCCAATTATTCCTCCAAATCGTTCAAGATGGCTTCAGCTTCGTCATGAAGACTCTTTTCTTCCAAATCCTGATCATCGATTTTAGCTTCCTTTTCGATCGGATCCTCCTCCTGAGACTCATTCTCGCTCATTGGATCTTTGGCGGAGGTTTCAACATTGGCCTCATCGTTGAACGCATCACTTTCGTCCTAGAATAAGGAGCCCAATGAGTTCAACGAATAATGGAACTATCTCTTTCAAAACTAAGTCCCACCGTCTTAGGTCCAATAATAATTGGTAGCTTCACCACAATATCGTCGTAAAATGAATGAGTGCGTGCAACAGCATGAACTGAATACCCAATTTCGATGAAATCACACCACGGGAAATCTGTCAAAGGCATTCTGTCGTCTATCTTCAAATTCAGGTCGTAGTTCTGAACCTTTCCAACATCGGTGTCTTCCTCATCCACTGCCTCCGCGACAACCAGTCGCTCTTTCTTCCTCGAAACGTCTTTAGTTCCATGTCCAACGGTGTAAATCGCCTCTTGCACCAACAACACAGTGACCTAGAAAGTTTGACCATCAAATTGCTAATAAACAAAGGATGTGTAGTGATTATCTCGAAATCACCAAGAATTTTTGCATTTGAAAATCTGGTCGACAATAGCCTCTGTTTTTCTCCATTATTCAGATGCGGTATTTTTTCTATTTTTAAAGTCGAAATGAAATTGATTGCATATGTCATACCTTATTGATACCAACAGTTTCAGCCAGGCCTTGATCTATCATGGACATGACAGTGTGTTTGACCAAATTAAAAATCTGGTCAAAAGAGAACATTCATATAGTGAACAATTTAGTGACAATGAGTGTCAAATCTTTTTTAATGGTTGGACAAGACAGAAATCTTATTTAAAATTTAAAACCTTGTAATCTAAAAAACCAAAGTTTTCAGGACTTTTACAAAAAGGTCAAATGAGTGTTAAATTGCCATGTCTTGAAATACTTCTTTAGACTTTTGAAATTTTTTGAACTGATATTTTTTAACAACAAAAATAAGTTCGACGTAAAAACTGTACATAGCAAACATACATATGTTATTCATATAATTTGATTGTCATTCTCTCTCTCTGTCTCTATTAATGCTAGGTTCACTGAGCCTTTTTTTAATGTTGCAAGTGATGCATTGAGTGCGAGCTTCCCACTCAATCCAGTTTAGTGTTAAAAAGAATCCTCGAAACAAAAATAGTGCGAAGTTTCTTTTTGTCCCAAGTTTGTTCCTTACGACGTCATTCAAGAACATGAAGGAGGACGAAGTATTGCCTATTAAACTTAAAACTAAATTAATGTGATTTAGTGACATGTTTAAAATCATACCTTAATGGGCATAATCAATGCCCATTTTTATTAATGTACTTTGTAATACGTTTTCTTTTTTCCAAAAGGAAGTAAGTGGTAACGAATTTCTCATTTTGAAGAAAGGAACGAAAACTAATCCGTTCCTTTTTTCGATTGCCAGAATTTTTGTGATGAGTGTTGAAAAAGATGAAATTTTCAAATCTGGAAAAACTTCTTTCAAAAAGTTCACATTTTTTTCCAATGAATAGCATACATAGTCTCAGCAACTTGAATATTCCAGGCCAAATTCGTGAAAACAAAGCGCATAAAAAGGTGAAAAGCGAAAACAGGCATAAAAAATGTTTTTATGTTACTAAAAAGCTTTTTCTGCCTTATGCCCGTTTAAAAAATATGCCATGAAAATTCGGCATGCGTCTTCTTTTGTGAATTTTCAAAGTGGAAGAACATGTATATCTGGTTGATTCACATAAAGACTGTTTTGCGACATGTGCCACAGCACAAACAAACTACGTACCTTGTCAACATCGGCATTTCCGCCTTCCAAACGGCATTCGACATGAACTGGAATGGTTTCGCCCAGTTTGAACGTGTTTCTTTCCAATTTCATGTACAATTCCACGTGTGTTTTCTTCAAAAAGCAGGTTCCCCCAATCGTGGCATATGCATAATTTTCCTGCAAATTATAAATGGACATAAATGAACACAAATTTGTTCCACTCTCTACAAGCCACAGCATTTAAGAAAATAACTTGTGTAATTTATCTTTAAATGTCAACATTACTTTTGGCATATCCTCATCCTTGGGTTGGATGAACGTTGGATCTTGTGTTGAGATAATGTGAAAAGGTTCTTCAAGGGAATATGTCACGCGCCCTTGGGTCAAATAAACTCCCGCCTTCACGTCATACTGAATTTTTCCATACCTAAGTCAAAAAGTGATCAGTTTTCACCATAAGTTTTGTGTGATGCCACGTGTCTATGTAAATTTATGTTCCTCGGCTTCTGGAGTGTTTATTTTTAGTATCCTATAAGTTGCTCCATTAATTACCGACTTGAGAGAATTAGCAATATCCACAATTATATCTTCCACAAAATCCTTGAAAGCAAACTCGTAAATGTTTATGAATAATGAAAGGAGGTGAAAATAAGCATAACAGTCTGTTTTACGTTTTGTTTCGTAAATTTTGGAGCGAACAGGCTTAATTTGGATTATTAACAGTTGTTTTCCGACTTTATCTCGAAATCTTGGAGCGATAAAGGTTGGAAAAGAGTATTTCTCTGAATTCGTACTTTCTGAATTATAGTACACGGTTTATTTCTTCCTTCGAGTTAATTGATCCAGAAGTACTATTCTGTACTCATAACACCACTCTCGATTTTTATTTAAGTAAGATTTATGAAATTTGATCAGGGCTTGGACAAAGTTGCAAATGCAACCCGCACCAAAAAAATGCAACTTTCTCTGTCAAAGTTTGTAGCTTTTTGTAACAAACTCCAACTTATGGTCTTTGTCATATTTTACATATTTTGGCCACTTCTTTCAAATTCTTTGCCAATTCTCACAGGAAAAAAGTTATCGTAAGGTATTTAAGCTTTCAGACAACATGATAGCAATTTAAAAATTGATTGCAATTTTTGGCACAAATAATTGCAACTTCGGTTCTAAAAATTTGCAACTTTAGGCCAAAAATTGGAACCGTATCCGAGTCCTACGTAGATATGACGAACAGAAAGTCTCTGAAGGCCAAAGAAGCAAACGAAATAAAAACAGGAGCCCGAAAACGACATAATTCTTACTCGAGTTTACAGAATCTGATGTCCAAGAAGTTTACAACATACAAAGGATGATAAAAAAGAGAAATCGAGACAAAATAGGCCCCAATATAAGTGAGAATTACGCCTTATGCTCTCCTTTAACTAAATTGTTCAATAACTAAAACAGAAGGGAACCAAAATCTCAGTTTGAAGAGGATGTGATGCAGCATACTTGGAGGTTCAAGAGAAGAGTGGAAACTAAGTCCATTTTCATATCTCAGTTCAGTTATATAGGGACCCCTGAATCCCCTGACTTCCTACATACACTTACCGAGAATCTTCGAGCGTATCTGGGAGATCCACTGGCAACGCAAATTTGAATGGATACAAATGCTGACCAGGGAACATCCACATTTCCTCTCTCTTGTTGGGATTTGGAGCCCAAACTGTCAGATCTCTGTCCAGATAGTCCTCAATCTCGGCATATTCAATCGTAGTCCCACCGTCAATTTTTCGCCAAAAGATATTCAATCTGCCATTAATTTTGAGGCGAATTCCTCGAACAGGAGTGGTCTCTTCGCAGAAAACTGCAATTACTCCAGTCATTTCGGTCCCCGCTCGATATGTGGCAGTTTCATCGTCAAATGTAACCACGACATTGTCGATACCATCTTTAAGCTGTGACATGGGCATGTTGACACGTTTCACAAGATCAAACCAATGTTTTATTCCTCCTTGGCTATTTCTTAAGAGTTGAGGGAACTGATTTGTTGAAACTTGGTTTCCTTGACAATTCTCCCCCCGAACCAATCATTGTCTTGCGAGAAAGACAGAGATCTTAGCAACCGGGTTGGCACTAATCCTTATGTCTCAAGAAAGTGGGGGATTGAAAATTGACCGAAGAAATGTCCAACTTGATCTAGAACAGGGGTTGGCAACCGCTGTTGGGTCAAGGCCCACCAAATTTGGTGATGTGTTGTCAGAGACCCACCAAACAGACGTTGTTAAGTTCAGGGGCCCACAAATTAGCGATCAAAGAGCTTGGGCCCACGAGTACGATACTACGGATGGCTCTTAGGCCCACTATTTTGGGCTTTACCATAGCTCCTGGGCCCACCAACGACCGCTCTTGGGCCCACAGGTTGCCCACCCCTTATCTACAAAGACGTAAGAAACGTAAGGTTGGGTACTCTTATGATGAGAAATAAAAGACACTTTTGAAAATGGATGGCCATAAAAATTTTCGCCTACAAACATGCGATAGTTGGTAATTAACGAAATGGGATGATTTAGGAAGTGGGATAGTGTTGTAATTTAAGAAATGGGATACAATCAATTTTTCTTTTGATAGAAAGATCACTTGCCATTCTCACACTCAGATAATCAACTACCAACTATGTATAAGTCTTCTGAATCCATTCATGGCCAATCCAGTGGACTGTGAGTGAGTGTTAAGTCAAATTCATTGATTCATCAGTGCACTTGTGGCAGAATAATCAAGGAGATTCTTCTGACGGAGTTTCCAGTGACGGAGTTTCAAGTGAATGGTTTCCTGTGACAAGGTTTCCCGTGGCGGAGTTTCCCGTGGCAGAATGCATTTCCGCTATGGAAGTCTGTCACGAAGTTGGGGGAGTTTAACATGGTGAAGTTCATTGTTGGCGGAGTTGATTGTTAGAGGAGTTTACCCTTGGCGGAAATCACTAGGTGGAAGCATACATACATTGTTGGGGGAGTCGTATGGTAACCAGGGGGAAGATCATTTTTATGCTTATTATTTCTACAACTCCTTAATCGCTACCATACTTTAAAACAGAAAACTGTATAAAAACAAGTAGAACGCCCCACACCCTACAGAGTTGATGGATAGAACATTTGAAAACATGGTACTTTTTCCAAATATCCTAGGGCAGTTAAATCACATTAGGAAAAAAAGCCTTCGATTGAACAAATCGATTGCGCTCTTCATTACTGATAGGTTTGTCACATACTGACTGCGTGGTTTGATTTTCAATAACATCAAAGGTCTAAGTCAAAATTGATGGCCTTTTGAAACTCAGGCTAGAGCAAGCAGGAAATCAACGAATTCGATTCAATCTAGTTGAAAAATGGTCACAAAGGCCAATTTATAAAAAAAAAAAAGAAAACATGAGCTCATATCCCATGAGCTTCTTTAGCCCTGTCAACGATCTTGTTTTACCACTCGCGGAAAGACTTGAACAACCTCAAGTCTTGTCCCATTTTTCATTACATAGCGTTTTTTGAAAAAGAAGTTCGACATTGAGTTTAAAAGGATCTTAAGTTAACTATCGATAACGTCATTATCAAATAATGCAGTTTCAATCAAGAGTGATTTATTTCTTTAATCATCTTCCAACGATGCTAAGAGCATTGCAGCTTTTCTCTTCTCTTTTTCGAGAGCCTTTTCTTTCCTCTTTTCCTTCAATTCGTAGTCTTTGTCTTCCAATTCCGCCAACTCTTTTTTGATAGTATTCACGAAGGCATCTGGGATGTATCGAGCTTCATAGTGTTCTTCAGTGTGCTCATGCACTGAGAGTTCCACACCCTCAGGTAGAGCAATTCGAAGGATGTCGAAAAGTTGAGGAATGTCGAGTGTCCTCGCATTGGCAATCTAATGGAAGAATGTAACAAAAAAATTGGTTTTGTCTCAAGTTTATACCAACCATTAATATTTTAACAGACGTGGCCGAGACGAGGGTGTTCAATGTTTATCACTCATTCAAATGGGAAATTTGCACTTGCCGTGGAGAGTTTGCATTTAATTTCAAAAACACAAATACAGTTGGCTCAAAATCTTTTGGTCAAGGACTCTAATCTTCAAGGAAATCAACCTTGCGATAACTCAAAACCATACTCTTTTGGCATTTTTTACATTACTAAGGATAAAGTTTTGCAAAGATTGTGAGCATGTTTGGCCATTTCACACCTTGTTGTCTTTTTGGTGTGGATCCCTTTGAGTGCACCAAGGTTTCTCCCGAGTTGGTGCGCAATCTCATCGTTTTAGAAGTTCACTTGTGTTATAAATGACCTCCCCAAAAAGGAAACGTCATCAAAGCTCTTCTTCCAACTACTGCTTCTTAAATGAGATCATTTATAACACAAAAATCCAGTTTTAACATTTTCGTATTTACCTGAACATTCCGTTCATACAAGTTGATTTGGTATGATTCTTTGACAACAGTTCCACCTTCCATAAAAGTTTTGACCTCTTGGGTGGTAAAGGGTGTGGCCCAACTGAAAAAGTTTAGAGTTAATATAATCTCGTCCGAAAATTTTAATACTCGTAATTTACAAGATTAGCCATATAAAGTGAGAAGTATAATGTGTAAAAGAAAGAGATATCGAAAGGAAGAACAAGAAAGAGGAAAGCAAAAAAAATCAGTTTCATTTTTGTTATGGCAACGTCATCTAAAAGCGATGGCAACACGAATCTTTGAAATATCTTTCTCTTAAGACAAGAAGTCTTAATTTCTATCAAAAATAATGATGATAATGAAACAGGAAAACCCCTTTCTCTAAAACCCAAAACAATGATCTCATTTCTTGCATGCTTATACTAATCGAAAAATGAGGTTAATTTATCCTCTTGTCTCACTCACGCTTCTTGAACTTCGATGCCAATATTTTCACAGGTCTTGTGGATAAACGTTTGATAGCTCTCTAGGACATCGAAATTGTAGCCTTTGATTTGGATGTTGGTCAGTGGATATCGAGCCGGCTCCTTGGCCATGTCCTGAAAACCAAACCCAAAGGAACCATGTCAGCGATCGGAATGACGGGTCACATCATTCTTCATGGCCGGGATGAAAGTCAGGGAGGGGCTCAGGGTCTATTTCTCATCGCTCTAAACCAGGGGTGGGCAATCTTATTTAGCAGTGGGTCAAATTGGCCGGACCATTGGCGCTCACGGGCCACACCATCCAAAACGGCTAATAATTTGCAGTATAAAATTCTACAATCTACCTATGGCAACTGCGGGCCTGTCTATTGAAAATGACAGATCCTTTCGCGGGCCACGCGAAATCAGCTCACGACCCTGGGTTTGCACATCCCTGCTCTAAATCAACATCAATGCACGACGAGCCAGGTCGTGTCATTTTTGACAGAGAGACTCCTGTCTCATGCCAAAGACTCTACTTCAATAACGGAAACTCGGGCCTTTGCCCATGTGGGTGGGTGTGAGTGGTCTTTTCGATGTCATTTGTACTTCCTTACATCCAGATAATCCGGCTCAAATACTTTGGATGCTGAGACGGTAGACGCGGTATGGAAGTGGTGAACGAACCCCAGGACACGCCCCCAGGGATGGTGGCCCACGTCTTTGGTGGCTGGTAGCGAATCAATCCAGCGACCTTCTCCACTCGATGAGATCACACGGCAGAACGCAGTCGACAGCCGTCGATCTGGGGCTCGCTGTGACCTGGCACGAGAGGTCATTATCAGTCTCGAGGGACTAGCGAATAATCTAGCCGCACAACTAGCTTGCATCTTTGTTTTTTAATCTTTACTGTCCCTTGTCAAAAAAAATGGATGTTGTTCAAAATAGGCTAAAAATGGCTAGTTCTTTATTTTTCTTCAAGTTTTACACGAGACCAGGGATGCCATATTCAAGGGACACTGATATGCCAGCTGGCACTTCGAGCAAGGACAGACCAGGATGTACAAAAACATTTTGAAACTGTGCGTTGAAGGGAGGGCTTCAATTTTTTGTGAAAGAAAATGCATAACATTTACGTGTTCATGTTGTGTTCACTTCATCACAATTGCATTTTTGTTGGTGATTTTCATACGAGTCCTCAGTCACTTCAACTTGGCCTCAAGGCCATTTTTTAAGCCTTGAACACTATCATTAAGGTAAAAACTCTTTCCTTTTTCATGTGCGTCTCTTTGAAGTTTTTATGACAGAAATAGAAAAACAAGAAAAAATTACGAAACTCTCTTCTTCACACTGAAATAGGGAAAAAATACGAACAAGGCAAGCAGATCAGATTTAATCAATCTGTTCTTTGGTGCGAACGAAAGTTCACGCGTTCCGTCCAACTTCTGTGGTACAAAAACATGGATCAACCGTTGCCTCATTACGTTACCAACCACACGTTTTCTTTCGCCTTTCGCCGCTGGCCAAGTTCCGCAAATCTGACTCTCAGAGAAATTGCCCAGCAACTCCGAATACATTTCATTGTTTGTAAACATTGAGAAGCAAGAATTACCAAAATATCTTT
>CM021319.1:4248093-4369871 GCA_010645155.1 Tigriopus japonicus
CCCGGCCAGCGAAGCCAGCCATCACATCGTCCAAATTGTTCCGATAGGCATTCTCATGTCCGGTATCAGCATGGTTCTCCGTCTGTGGGTGTGAATTAACGTCTAAAAGTTTCCTTGCGAAAGGTCGGGGAGGAGAATCGAACCTGGGACTTCTCTCACTATAGGAAACTGCGCTAACCACGACACCACGTCTCCTCCCCTAATTTGTAGCCTCACACTCCATGATTTCCGTGCTTCTTGCACGGGTCAAGTGATGATCAAAGTCAAATATTTCCTTGAGTATGTGTCGGATTCACAGAAATTTTAGGAAGGGTACGACTTCTCCAGAAGAAAGAGGGAATAGCTGAAATAGAAGCGTTCGATTTTTAGGAAGAAGGTCGTTGAAAAGGGTTAGATGAATGCCAGAAAATTATGGGCCCAGTTTTATTGAAGGGATGCGATCGGGAGCTATCTCGTTAAGGCAAGGTTAATATTATGAAATTTCAAAATGCTCCCTTGAGCAACCGCTCTACAGGGTGTACCGACTAAACTGAAGCTTGGTTTTCCTAAATACTACTAAAATGTGTATAAGAAATATTTTTCCTCACCGTTTACCTTTTGTGTTTTAGATTTGGATGATTCTTAATGGAAAAATACCTGCACCATTTTCCTTGTCGGAATCACCCCCCATGACAGTGGATTGGCATGGAAATAAAATCTCAGTGCCTACAATATCATCAATATCAATGGTATTTTCTGCATTGAGCATCTTTAAAGCCATAATCCAATTTAATATCATCAATGAACACATAAAGGTATGCTAAAATAAGTATAGCACAGAGCTCAGTCAAACCAAAGAAAACAAAATACCTAGTGGCCATGGGCAAAATAAAATTTTGGGCCATCATCAAACCAGAAATCAAAAAGACAATTTGGACCCTACATGATTAATTAAGACTTGATCAAATGGCTTTTTCAGAATTGAGTCGCGATCACTTTTCAAAACGAGCAATCAAAAATCTTTGTGTTTCTTTTAGTCAAAAGATTGGCAAGTAGTGCTAATTTTAAAACATTGTTTCTCGCTAATGAATGAAACTGAAGTTGAGCAAGTGAAATTATTAAATGGTTGTCTTATAGAAAAAAATTACATCAGGGATTGGCAATTGCTTTTAGGTCAGGACCCACCAATTTGAATACGTGTTGTAAAGAGCCCACCAAAAAGACGTTGGCAGGTCCAGGGACTCAAAAATTAATGATCAAAGAGCTATTGGCCCACAAGCACAGTACTATAGATGGCTCAGGGGCCAATTAATTGGACTTTCCCCATAGTGCCTGGGCTCACCAATGACCGTCCACATGTGGGCCGCGGCCCACTGGTTGCCGACCTCTGATTTACATGAATGGTGCTAATGCAATAAACACCTGAATGCCTAAGCAGAGGTTTCCATGTGTTGCGTCTTACTTCGTTTCTGTTAAGCGCTTTAAAAATTGGTAGCTCTTTTATTTTATGCATGACTTCAAAAAGGAGAGTGACCTCATCAAACTCCTCGTTCAACTACTACTTTAAGGAGTCCATTACACTAGTAGTCTGTTTGTTTCAGGATATTTCCTCCATGTGGTCAATCGTGGAAATCATAGTCAAGGCATTCGATTATGGGCCGTTCTTTGTCATTGGGACGTTTTTCCGGATAGCCACCATTTCCATGCTCATAACGTATCTCAATGTATTGGGTTTTATACCCATTGGAATTCTATTTTTCATCAACTTAGCCATTGGATACAGCAGGTATGGATAAAGTTATTTCATGCTGAAACCTTGTTATACTATCTTGCCACTTCACCCTCAACTCTCCCGAAGGATATTGCAGAGTTATCCTGATAGTCAAATGAAACTTGTTAGCACACTAAACATACCATGAATGTCATAGTGACTTTTTTGGTGGGGGGAGGGCAGATTTTTTATTATTGCTACAAAGAATGGGATTCCCTGTAAAGAGCGTTAATGATTAATATAGTTTATTTAATTAAAGTTTATACGAAATTTGATCCACCAACGAATTACTGTTGGCAGATGTGTACAACCCTGATAAGTGGGTTGATCGAAACGGAATTTAAAAACTTATCCAAGCCTGCCTTAAAAGCTCAGCTTCAACATATTCCCGACGAAGATTAGTGGGGAAAAGATTGAACAATGAAAGAGTCCGATTAAGAAGAGAGGAGGACTTCATTGTTCCAACTAGCCTCGATTCCCTTGGATTTGGAGGTGCTCTCAGAACGCACGTAAAACTGATCTCAAAGCCTGGGTTAGGACAGAGCCATGAACGCTCTTGAAAACACACAGTAACATAAACATTACCTTTCATACCTTCTCTGAGTACTGTACAGCCCTAATTTCTGGAACCTCTCCCAATTCCAGACATAAGACACTTTTGATTCTTTTCATTTTCAGTGGATTTTATTCCTTGTAGAAATATCAAAAATCACCAACCAAAATTAACGAGGCAAGATACATTTTCATGAAAATATCTATTTGTAAAATCTCTGGTTTCTACTTTAGGTTCGACTTTGAAAAAATTCCTTTGTGGCTTATTAGTTGCGTGTCCCTGTTCATGCCTGTTCATTTTGTTAATGGAACAATCACCGAACGGTCACGACCAAAGTTAATTGCCATTCAATCCGAGATATTCTTCTACCAATCTTTGGCTGCGATGATAGTGTACCTTCCATCGTTGATTGCCTGCTTCTGGAAGATCAACTACGATTCAAATTGGCTCTACGATCCCAAAGTTGTCTTGAACAACCAGCAATTCAATGCCATCATTATATTACTCTTGGGCATTGGAGTGCTCTCCTTTGTACTGTCTTTTCGACCGAATTGGTCAGAGTTGATCCATATCTGGGATTGTTCCATTTTTAAACGCAAGAAGGAATCGCAAGAAGACGATATCTTTCACAATGAACCCAGTCAATTTTCGAATTTACGGGTTGGAGGGGGTCGAAGGATTTTGGATTCCACAGCATCTTTGAGATACCTTAAAGAAACATTGCCGAGATTCAAATCACCGTGCGCACGGGTTCTTAAAGGGTTTTGTGCCGTGCTCATTGTTTTGGCTCCAATCGTTTCTGTGGCTGTCTATTGCCTGTTAGCTGGAAGGGAGATCGTCTACATTTCCAGAAGAGTTAGTGACAACGAAACTGTCTCTATTCAAGTAAGACGGTTAAAAATCACAGGCCGTGAACTCACCTTTATTAACAACATGTTTATCTATCAGGGTGTCATCCTCCAAGGTACTCGGGGTCATTCCAACAATTCCTTTTCGACCGAATACTTGATCAAGATGTTTGATGCCTTTCAAGATCGAGAACTGGAACCACTCCATCCGCCATTTCCACACAACAGGTACGTTTTGGAGGCATAGCTTCATTCATAGATACATTTCGATGATGGCCACAATGGCATGATACTAGTAGTTTTAAATGATAGTGAGTTGGTAAAAAAATATGCACTGATATTCATTTGATATAAGTCAGAAATCAACAAATTTTCGTTATGGATCGATTTGAGGGTTGGGAAGAGTGCAAAAAAATGGAGACTTGCATAGGGGCGGCCTCTGCTATTCTAATCACTGACGGCCACGATCGAGGTTATCTGCCATCCTATCCATCAATTTCACTGGAGTAAGTTTGCAGAAATCATATCCTTGACATTTTTTGCTTTGTATTCTCTTAATTTTTAGGAATGTTCCAGGGCATATTCCCATTTATCTTGTTCAAGAAATTGATGCGGACGATTTATTTGGTCTAGAAACGAGATCAAGCTTCAAAAAGTTAAGCAAGTATCTGTTTTGCCATAATAAGGACCATTTTCCAACCACAAACGTAAGTTTTGAAAAGAACTTTCTGCTAGCTCCGCTTAGAGGAACTTTATGAAATGGTTGCGATTTTTCTTCTTTCAGTATGAGTGTGACTTAAATCCCAAGGAATGTCTCCCCAAGTCCGGTGAAACGCTCATTGATTCCGATTCGAAGAAAATAAGAGGTTCTTTTACATTTTGTATCTACTTTTTCACATGTGTTAGAGCTATTGAACCATGCCACTGATTATTCTGAATTCTCAAACGCTCTCTTGAATTTTAGGGCAACAATACAGGACGGTGAGGTGTTTTTGGGGAGGAGAGACTTGCAACGGCTTTAACAATGAAAAAGAGCAAGAGATGTTTTGCGACGACTCATTGATTAAAGAACGATTTTGCAAGACCAATAACATCGTCTTTACTCAACATGACGACAACTCAATTAAGGATAAACGGCAATTTCGGTAGGTAGTGGGAACAAGGTGATAATTCGCACTCGAAAATAGTTGGCGTAAAAGCGCAATATAAGCTAATGCCATCAAATCATTTTCCATGTCGACTCATAATTAAAAACCTGCTTGA
Source organism: Tigriopus japonicus (assembly GCA_010645155.1). Classification (NCBI taxonomy): domain Eukaryota; kingdom Metazoa; phylum Arthropoda; class Copepoda; order Harpacticoida; family Harpacticidae; genus Tigriopus; species Tigriopus japonicus. The sequence goes on from CM021319.1 coordinate 4,252,508, forward strand.
ACGTTTTAGAGCAATGAGGAGCCGGACAGAGAATTTTGAGTGCCTCAACGAAAAGAATGTAGACAAATGTGACGAGGACAATGATTGGACCGACTTTGTAAGATGTGAGGTTGCACACGACCGAGGCTCAAAGAGAAGGTAAAATGCAGGTGGAGCAGGGCAGTTGCAACGAAATGATAAGTAAAGGCTGGTCTACACGTGAAACAAAACGGCAAATATTTGGTCAAATCCAAGACAAAATTAGCTTGATGGCAAATATTATTTTCTGTTTGTCAAATATTTCTGACTTTGAACATGTTGAAAAATTATTTGTCCTTAGGCGACTCGTCGACAATCGAAATACACATCGATGCATGCAGGGTGTCCAATCAGGAAACGATTATTGTTAAGTAAAAAGCTTTAAATTAATGGATTGAAGAACAAAACAATGATCCTCTAACTTTTGGCATCAAGATCACCAAAATTGAACGTCATTTGTGAAAGATTACAAGGATCCACGGAAATGTACGACATCAAAAGTCATCGATAATCAATTGGTAGTAGTGATGGGGGGCAAACAAGAGATTGGGCAAGCTGTACTGGCACAGTGCTTGGGCTTGCTGAAGCTTGGCATAGCTTGGGTGCTTGTACAAGTACTTTTCCCAGCTAACAGGTTTGCCAAATTTGTTATGAACGAAGAATAAACTTGCCATCCGAATTTCACTAAACCAGGCTGATTCAGCTAAATAGGGCCCATACCTTTGAAAGGATGTATTTTTAAGAAAATTACACACTTCAATTCTCTCACATGGGGAAATGCAAAATATTTCGAGAATACTAAAAAAAGATTTGGCATTTTACTTTTTCATGCCGGCAACTCTGAGTAAACGAGATTGTTCTGGAAGTGTGACTTCTAAATCTCGGTCTTGATTAGCCTCAAAAGTGCATTCATGTGTGGCCTAGAACCGAAACAAAAAAAACATGGTTTTGCAAATGCTGTCCAAATTGAAATATTTTTTTGTATCACTTCCACTATTTATTACTAAATTATTAAGGTCAAAAGATCATCGAAAATGCAACTTGACATTTTTTTTCTTCTAAGTCACACTGCAAGTATCTTAACTCTTCAAAGAGCAACTGCCGGCAACTGCATCTTTCAATGTTCCTTGAGCTTGCCAAGGGTGTATTGCCCAAGTAATGCTTGTCAACAACTTGTTCTTGGGTGTCTGTGATGACTCATTACTTGCCCAAGTCACATCACTAGTTGGTAGTGTTATAGACTAGTCACGTCTCAAATGAGTCAACTGACAGGTTCGTACGAGTTTACAAGGTAGCAACGTTGCCAAGTGGCAGTTATGACTGCCAATGTTCACCAAAACCCAACTCGACAACACCAAATGCCAATGGAGAAAAGAGGTCTTAAAATGGTTGGGGGGACAAGAAAAGGACTGAAAATGACAGTAGATATTGTCAATGTCCATAGCGTGGCTTCATGCGTAAGACCTTCCAGCCAAATTAAATGACACTGAAGGAAAGAAAAAAGTCTTGGACAGAAAGCAAGATTGAAAAAAAAGTCGTTGAAAAGTGACAATATGTGGCAGTATACAATTCACTGTCTAAATTACGGGACTCTGCTAAAGGTGACTGGTTTTCAAACAGTTTTTGGCAATGCCAGTCAGTTTTTAGCAGTGCCAGTTTGAAACAATTTGAAAAAATGGGCAACACTTTGGCCAAGGGGAAAAATATTTGACAAACTGCAAGTTCACGTGTAGAAGCAACAGAATGGAAACATTTGGCAAACACCAAACATTTTCGGAATATTTGACAAATAATCTAGCCAAAATGTTTCATGTGTAGACCAGCCTTAACGAAAGTACAGCAATTCGTTCCTTTTTCGGAAAAGTAAGTGTAATGCCATTACATTTTAAAAATGTTGTAATTGTAACAATTTGAGCTTAATAACTCCAAGATTTTGTCAGCTGTTTCGCATTTGGTAGAAGGTTAGAAAACAGAGGTTATGTATGCAGCCTGTAAATTTAGATATTTAAGACTGAAAAAATAAATCAGATTACATAAGAATGACAGCAAAGAAAAATACAAAATTGAGCATGTCTTTCAAAAATAGCAAACTTGAAAATTAACTTACAATAAAAAGAAAACGGAGATAATATTTCGAATTCTTTAGTGAAAAGGTATGCCTGTTTATAAAAGAAACGCCCCAAAAACAAAATGGAGTCATATCATCTGACGTTGATAAGTTTATCCAAGAAGTACGGAATTCATTGAGTGGGATGCTAGCAATGAGAATTGTAATTTCCAGCAGAAACGAACCATTTGCGTTCTTCTGCAAATGAGACCTGGCTTGCATTGAGAAGAACACGTATTTCAAATTTCAGCCCAAGCGAATGCTGGAGTGAAAAGTTATGCCTTCCTAAACTTATGAGCTGAAGAGAGCATAGAATGAATGAACTCGCCCTTTTGTGGTTAAACGATTACCACAAAAGGGCTAGTTTATTAATTCTCGGTAGGATTTGCATTGAACTTTTAATGAGCATAACTTTTGTCTCCGACGTTCCATTGAGCCAAGAACGTGATTGAGCTGAAAATTGAAATACGTATTCTTGTCAACAAATGCAAGGTCTCATTTGCAGAGAAGAGCGTAATTGAATTGTTCTTACTGGAAATCATTATTCTCATTGCTGGCCTCCCACTCCATGATTCCAATGCTTCTTGGTTTATCTCATTGATTAACCAATCTTGCAACTTTCAACTTAACGTTTCCGTGCGTCAATAAAATTGCTTAAAATGGAAGTGGCAAGAATTGTGTCATCTGGAGTGCAGATATGTAATGAGGTCCTTAAAACTGCTCTTCGCTTTGCTAAGTTTGGATGCCTCTCAAACGTTTCCAATAATTTGAAATTGGTGGCAGTCAACTGGAAATGGTAAATTATTGTAAAGAGAAATAGTTTTAGCTTTTAAGGACATCATGGTTTTTGCCTCATTTTGAAGTTATTAGAGATCTAAAATGTCAGCTTAAACTTCAAAATCAGTCTCCCTCTACAATGAGGAGCAAGAGAAAAAGGAAAAAGGAGAAGGCATTGAACAATTCAGAGTGATCAATTTCAGACCTGCAAAAAGGAGAAAGAGAAGCCCTCAGACCCACGGATTTCCGAACACTGTTTTGACAAACAAACCCAATTTTGGTCTTTTTGAGGAACATAACTTTTTCAAGTAAGAATAAATGGCTACAAAATGAAAAAAAGGAAATGCCAAACATCTGTAAGCTGTGCATAAAAGGTAAAAGCCTACTACATCCAGAGGGTCAGTTAGTACCAGGTCGAACATGCGACACAAAACGTGCGGTTTTGTGTCGCATCCAAAAAAATCCAAAATCGCAAAAAATCAAACCATTAGGATCTGGACCTACATTGATTCAATCTTGACTGAGTTGAGCTCTATTTCAGAGTTTGCGAACATGAAGTAATTGATTTAAAGATCAATAATTCAAAAAAACAAAAAAAAAAACAGGGAGCATTTCTAGGGAAGTAAGTTAAATACATCAGTCACTCTTTTGACTGTCGAATTGTTATTAATTATCATGTTCATGTGAGAGAAAACTAGAACTAAATGGTCCAGAATTCCATCTCTATGACGGCGTTCTTTCCTCCTCTTTTTGACATTGGAATCCCCTAACCAAATATAATTTCATCTTATGGGCATATGCATGATGCTCGTTGCCTGTTGTACGTGCTTCCTACAAAACTAAGTGCACTCGGCATGTTTCAACTTGCCTTTACGTTTATTCCTAGAATACCTGGGGACTCATTTAAAAGGAATCGAAGGTGGTTTCATGACCTGTTAACAATGAACATGGACAAACATCTAACCCGAGGGAAAGATAAGATCAATTAAATGGACCAAGAGGCTTTTGTGAAATAGTTTTGCGTTTTACAGTAGTATTGATCAAAGATGAAATAGCCAGTGCAATCGGAACACGAATACAAATATACGTAAAAGTGTATTTGCTCGGAGCTGCGCAATGCATTGAATTCCCTTAGAGTAATTTAGCGCTTGGGTAGTGAAAAAAGTGATTAATAGAGTCAGGATTTGAAAAAAACAATTAAATTATTTTCTGCAAAATTTGACAAACTTGATTTGGTATTTTTTATATAATGGTATGGTATTATTATGGTATTTATTAGAATATCTCTTAAATCAGTTTTCTGCTGAAAAAAAATCAAAGCCAAATGTCTACTGGTTGAGGTTTCAACAGAACCCTACAAAGCCCCTTTGTCATATTGAATCAATTTGAGCAGGCAAATTAAAAAAAAACACCAACTTGGAAAATCCCTGCGCGACATAATTTATGTTCCAACACGAAGAACCATTTTGCATTACCGACAAAATAGAAGTCTGGAAAGAATGCATCGAAAAGGGTTGGTAAGAAAGGGAACTCAGTTGAAAATAGGTATTGGTATGACGTAGGCGCAAGCTTCGTCTTCTTGAGTAAGCTTTGTCGAGCAAATGTTTTAACCTTCCAGTTCTTTAAAGTGATGCCACGGGGAAAAAATCCTAATTCATGACAGATCATAAGTATTCGCTACATTGACTACTTTTTGAACATCGAAATTAGGGGTTCGGTGCCAAAAACCAAATTTGCCCGAATTTCACATCATTTTTCCCCTCCCCGAATGCCCGAATATCTCAACTCATTTGCCCGAATTTTAGCAGTCTCCGGAGGCCAGGGGTGGCAGTTGCCCCCCTGCCCCCCTGCCTCCTACGCCTATGGAAGTGAGTGCGTACTGCGTCGGTCGGTTTGTCGTGCAGATGTCTGGGGTTCGATCCCGGCTGACTGTCACCCTCAAACTCAACTCTTCGGAGTCAAAATTTAGCATTGAACTGTCTTTCAATGCCAAATACTAGGCAAGCCCCGGTTCGATCCCGGGCTTGCCGAGTCCTAGTGACCTGTGGTATTAAGTTACATGCAGAAGTCACGGCCCTTGACGGCTTAAATGGGCGAACCTGGGGTCATTCCCGAGGGTGAGGTAAAAATTAATGCTTGCTTGTTAGCTTGTCCAAGTGGAGCGGCAATATCCCCATATGGCGGACAGCCTCTCTCAGATCGCAGCTGCGAAGCTGCGTTCTGACTCCTCAACAAACCAACAACAAACAAACAAACTAATGTCATGATTTCTTCCACAAGCAGCTTTAGCCCAGTCAATTGCGTTGTTAAAGGCTTAATGTCTAAGTAAAAAAGTACCAATATTGATTGGTTTAATTTTTGAAAGTGCTAACTCTCAATTTTAATCCAAATTAGACAAACAAATACTCAAGAAAAGAGTTTTTTGTTGTTTTTATTATAGATTTTTTTCATTACCACTGTAAAATTTTTCCCTGTAAAATTAATAAATCATAAATATAATCCATACATTTAACATTTAAATGAAGTTTGATCTACCAATGAGTAACAAGTTCATCTAACTTAATTGATGTTCTTATACCTCTTTCTTGGATATTTTTGTTTGAGGCTTAAATTGGTACAAATTCAGCAATTATTCAAGTCCCTAGGTCGTCCCAATTATTTTGGGCCCAGACTGACCAGACGTATGTTGGTGAGAAAGAGCTCAACATTTGTTGACAAGAGTTTTCAACCCAATACTGTCAAAAGTGGTTCGAATAAATGGCAAATATGACCATAGCAAAATCCATTTATTACCGTTATTAGTACCTGTTATGTTCTCCTACCTCTGATCATAAAATTGAAAGCTAAAGATGTAATATGAATTTTACAGATGGCTTTTTACTCTCAGATTCATTTCATCATTACCTCCTGGGAACAAAAAAGAAGAAACATTCCACCTCTTTGGTGTTGATTTGTTTTGTTTTGTTTCAAAATTATGAATAAGAGAATATTGGAAGAATTTTTTCGTACATCTGTAATTAGACTTAAGTGAAATAACGATCATTTCCAAGGACCTAGAATCATCAAATGCACGTTAAAATGGGAAAAACTTGGATTCGCCAAAATGGGCTGAGCAGCTCAGCACAGCCAACGGCCTTGTTTTGCCGCCCGCGGAATGATTTAAAACGCTCACTTGAAGCAACCTTATACATGTCCTATTGACAATATTTTACACAACGCCAATTACAACTACTTTGCTGCAAAATATCTTGCATTGTTCAATATTCTTACAAATACTTAAATACTTTTAATAGGTAAGTTTAAATAGGTAAGTAGGTAATGAAGAAGAAATGTTATTTTAAGCGATGGATGTGGTAAAAACGAGAAACCAAATTGGAAAACAAACTCCAATCATGAGCGACTGTCTTAAATATTAAAATTTTCCATAGATTTTTTTAAAGTTCACAGTTTCAAAATTATTAGGTATTATTGCAGAGTAGTTGTTTTTTTCATTTCCTTACGAAACCCTTAGGCATGGCTTAAGATCATGGCACCAATAAGATGATAGGGAAAGTTGGCACAGTAGTCGTGAGGGGCACCTCAAGGAAAGGAGGGCTGAATTTTGGGTTGGAATGAATTGTTCAATATCCTAGTATTTATCACTTTTTAAATTTGACTGAAAAAAGAAGTAAATGGAAAATAGAAATGTCAAAGTCTTCACTTGTCCCGCCGGCCCTGTTCAAGTGCTGTAACCACTACGTATGTGATAACATATAATTTTTACTTTTATACAATTTGACATGGCCTATGGCATATGGTCGCAATAAACGTATAACCGGATAATTGCAAAAATGCAATCAATTACAATATTTCGCATTTTTACCCAAGACCCTTTCATATTCCACGTGAAAGTATTTGTAAAAAATATGATTTTTGTTCTTTTACAAAGATATTTTTTTTATAAAACTTTCTTTAAGTGAGTCTTCTTTTTGTACATTTCAGGTATTGCGAAATAAGCCGTTACTGCCTCCTGGAGGAAATTCAAACCTTCGACCCGAAGAATTGTCAATGATTCTAGTTTACATTTTATTGATGCGTAACAAGAGTTTGAAACTTTTTTATTATAACTGCATTAAACTTTTTTTCGGTAGGCTTTGCCCAACAAAATTGCTTCTTTAAAGAGCCTCAAGTAGAGTTGGACGGCTGAAGGGGAATCATCATTGCCGGGAATGGGATAGGTGATGATGTTAGGATTGCAATCGGTGTCCACAATACCAATCGTGGGAATACCCACTTTGGCCGAATGAACAATGGCTCCGTGATCTTCATACTTGACGCCATCTTTCGAATGGACCACAATCACGACATCGGGTAATCGAACTTCGCCCTCATAGGTCGCATGTGGCGCACAAAACAGATGAGTAGACCATTGACGGCAATGGGCATATTCGCCCGCCTCAATGGCCGTTTTCTCGATCATATGAGTTAAATGGGGTTGACGTCCCACGAATAAGACAATCCCACCACGAGCCGAGATGTGAGCCAAAAAATTGAGAGCCTGAAGCGCAAACGAGAAAAATACAAATCAGCTTTTATATAGAATCCGCAGACACCCAACCCCGGAACCTTTGTTTGTTGCTCGAAAAAGCCAACCCCATGAGTCTTGGCTTACCCTCTGTAGAAGTTGTCGCGTTTGATTGAGGTCAATGATGGAGGTATCGAATCGATTTCCGTACACGAACGGCGCCATGGACGGGTTCAACGCCCGATGAACGTGTCCCAAATGGACGCGGGCTTGGAACAAATCTCGGAGAGTGAACAATTGGCCCACCCGGAAAAAGTCTAGATCTTCAGGCAAGTCCACCGATCGACCGACAATCTCATCTGGATGGGTAGACACAGAGTTGGAACTAACGCTGGACAACGGGTCGGGGGATGGTTCAGCCTTTGGGTGTGAAGCCGAGGTGGATAAAGGCCACCCGACAAAGTTCGCAGTTGCTAGGTGCCTTCGAATTTGGGTGGGTTTAGTAGGACGGCCAAGGATATCTCCGTGATTATTATACACGGTCGGTTTGTTGTGGTGAGAGTGAGAGCGAGAGCGAGCACCAGATATCATTTGAGGGCGTAAACCGGCCAAGACGAGCGAGTTTCCGGTCACAGCGGACCTAGCAAGACGGTGACGACCGCCAGCCAACAGACCACCCCACATGATCGATCAATCAATCGAGCGATGGATGGATGGATGATGGAAGATCCGAGCTAAAGCCAACGAACCAGATGCCTTCGAATCAATGGACACCCGCAAATATCGTGTTGGTCCAATGTCGAGATCCCAAGGAGCCAGAGAAGCAAGCAAGAACACGATTTGTTTGTAAACAAAGAAGTTTGGGACAAGGTTGAGTGAGCCCTCCGTTCAGAAAATTTTCCGCAATTTTTTATAGCGATTTTCACCGCTAAAATTAAAGAAGAGTTGCAAGTCTGTCATCACGTGTCCCATTTCTTACTTTGTAAAAAGTAAGGAAGAAGGTGTGTAAGGCGAAAAAACTAAAATTGATGTTTTTTGTTGAACATGACTTGTTGTACAAATATGATGGTAAATTCAATGGGACACTGTAATCGCATGCGTTTTCTTTTCTTACCACTGGAGCCACCACCCCAACTTCAATCCGCCTGTCCATGGACGTCTCGAGTGGACGACTAACGGAACAGAATCGCCCAACCTCTCCGACCACTTGGTTGGCTAAAATTCTGAGCCCATTTATTGTAGACTCATTTGGCTTATCAAGTGATGTTCAGGGTTAGACTTGTTTTGACTTGAGCCCAATCAAGACTAGTTTTTCAAAAAGAAGAATGGACAAAGTTGTGCAATAATTGAACATTGAATAATGATCTCCAAATGAATAGTATGTTTTGGGTCCATCTCATTAATCTTGTCTCAAAATACTATGACACAAGATTAGAAATTTGACTTGCTCTCTAAATGTTTGTGACCCTTAACAATGCCAGTAGTTGTCTTTAAAGGAAGCACTTCAGTTTGTTTCTGGTTGTGGTTGAATTTAAAGCGTCAGGATTCAAAAATCCATAAAAAGACAAGTCAAATGTGGTCTTCAGACTTTTTTGAAGGGGTGTGAAGTGAAGTGATGGGCACCAGGGTGAGACTAAAGGGGCTCTATGAGTGATGGGGAACTTCAGCCATCAATGACCAACAAACATAATTGTTGAAAGATATGTTCAGGAGTTTCCATTCACTGAGATCTACTGAAGTGCATACAAAGGTAGGCAAATCTAGATTTATTTGAAGTATAAATAACCAATATGCTGCAATGCACCTCATTTTGGTAGCTTCTTTTGGATGCATCACATCAAGGCTTGAATAGTTAATGACCAATTTTGTTTGGCAGAATGAAACCTATCTCCACATTTGTTAAACACAAAATCCAAAAATATTTATGGGCACTAAGAACTGGCTTTCTAAGGTCTCTATGTTAACTCTTTCAAGTCATAAGGTGTTTGTACTCCCCATTCCTCTTGATCGTTTATTTGTGGGCCCCTGAACCTACCAATGCCTGTCCGGTGGGCCCCTGAACCTACCAATGCCTGTCCGGTGGGCCCCTGAACCTACCAATGCCTGTCCGGTGGGCCCCTGACAACACGAATGAAAATTCGTGGGCCTTGACCCTAAAATGGTTGCCGACCCCTGCTCTATGTGTTTCAGTTTGAAGAGTATTCTCTTTTGACAAACGCAAAACAGCTTACAATTTTTTTGAGGTGATCAGCAATAAGTTGTGAACATTGTTTCTTGTTTTGATTTCATCAAGCTGACCGCACATGAATGCGTTCAAACCTGACCTTTTTTATGGGCAGAGAACACGAGCGAACATTTTTTGGAAGCTGTTCGCGCAGTATTTCTCCCTGTTATGATACCGTTGCTCAATTAGCTAATCCAAAGCATAGACCACGGTAGTGGCGCTGTCCAAAGTCAATCCACATAGCACTTTATCACATTTGCACCAAACTTGGCATGTTTGAGAGATCTCTATTTTAATGTCTGTGGTGGTGAGCGAGTGGTTGAGCTACTCACAGACCATGTTATGGCAAGACCTCGTTTTGTGTTAGATAAAGGAGGACATCTTTGCTTCATCAGCTGAAACAAAACACAATGTTATAAAATGGTGTGAATTTCGAATTTTTTAAAAAATTGTCAACGTGGTCAAGTCCTGAATGAACTCAGCGTATTCTACGTACTTTATTCTCCACGGGATCGAGTGTCGTTTCTTCAAAGCAGGCGGTCGCCTTGAGATCTTAGTAGCTAGCGCAGCTGGGCCAAGTGGTGTCACCTTTCTCTCGCCCACGGCATTGGCCAAAGCGACATCTAGTCGTTCTCGTATCTTTGGAGATACCATCCAAGCCAGCCAAAACATCCATCCATCCAGTTGGGCCAACTAAAGTTGCCCGAATAGCCTCCGTATGTTGCGCTTTAGCCCCAATCTTGCTCTTTTGGCCTCTTGCTTGCGCTCATAATTTGGATTTGGCAATTTGCGCTTTTTGGTCAACATTTTTGCGCTTTCCGCACCAAACTTGAAATTGACTGCATGAAACTACAAAAAGGCACACAAAATGGTACCATTGTAAATTTTTTAAATACAACGTATAATAGAAACGTAAGGTTCGAGATCCTAGTTAGATTGACAAAGAGAAAAAAAGAGAGTGCTCAAGATGGCTGCACCAAAAATCCGCTTGAATTTGGGTTGGCTTGGTCAACATCCTTTTCAAACTGAATTTTTTAACCCATAACCTTTTTGTCAGATTTCTCATATATTTAAATCAAGGAAGAAAGGACTTCCTTCTCCTGCCAAAAATAACCTGCCTTAAAACATAACAACTTGCCGGTTTTTTTAAACTTGCTCTCCGTATATCAAGGTGGTTAAGGTTACTTCTACTCGACCAAAAACTTTTAATAATTTGTCCAAGAAAAATTCATAGGTTTCACTATTGAAATAAAAATATCAAATGAGATTATTCTTTTGAGTGCTTCGACTAATGTGTTCATTTGTACCAGGGAAATTATGTCAGAAATTTGATGATGGGCTTATGTACACACAAATATGAATTTTGGGGCTTGGGAAACCACTTAAATGTGAAGCTGGGACCCCCCAAAATGTAAATAAGTTTGCCATGATAGCTACATGGCATGAAGTACAAATACAAGAGCATTTCTTTCGTTCACACAATGAATACATTCGTCAATCATACTCATTGCGCGTTATGAGATGATTTGGCCAAACTTTACGCTTTTAGCCTAATTTTTGGCGTTTTTTTCCTCACGCAATATGGAGGCACTGATTACCCGAAACACGGATAGACAGACAAACGTACGGACACACACCCTTACCCGCAAAGCGACAGCTACAGCAACACAGACTCATACATACATACACACACACACTCACTCACTCAGACAAGTGACTGAAGAAGAAGAACAAGAATTATCGACCGAAGACCGTGGTTCGATTCTGGCCTATGGACACACACACATACACAGTTTACACACGTACTAGTGGAAGAACGAGCACCGGTCCTTTGGGCGAATAGTCAATCGATCGATTGATTGGCACTGGCCGCTGTCATTTCGAGATCACACCTACTACCTACTTTGATAGCATAGTCTTGATTGAGTCTGGAATCCATTTCATTTTCACATCTACTCCCTGAATCGCAACATGACACGCCCTCGTGGGCTGATGACTATCCCTTCGTGAGGAAGCGATCCACGAATGAGGAATGGAGTGTGAGCTCTCATGGAATGAGTAAATGGAAGAGGGCAGAGACGCCACCAAAAATCCAACTGGTCGTGCCAAAAGGCCATTTGGACTTGTCAAGTGACCCTCTCGCTCGCTGAGCGGGATAGCCGCCTCATCGCGGTTCTCGATCTGGCGACGACTGAAATACCCGGTCTATTCCGCTAAGGCTCTCCGTCAAGGGATCCGCGCGAACCGCAATCATTCTGGAGACTTTTTGGACTTTGAGACGGGGCTGGAAATAAATAGACCCAACTCTTTTTGCGTTGATCCATGAGTGACAACTTTTGTGGGCCCGAGTACAAAATTGCTCCAGTAGTTCGGGGAGGGAAGTCAGTGATCCAAGTGCCACGACGCGTTACGCCTGCAAATTGATCCGCCCCGCCACGCCATTGCATTATCAAGCTAGCGCATGGCGTCCACACGGTCGGCCGAATCGCCGACGTTAAATCCCCTCGACGGGGCTGATCCATTCCCCGTGGGCTCCCACGAGAATGACCCATCGCCCGTGGAGCCGGGTCCTTCGGGCCCGCTGGGTCACCCGGAGCCCTTGACCGAGTCCGAGCGAGCTCGACTCGATTTCTTCCTGGCCTGTGTCAATGAGTGGCGATCGGCTCGCGGCTTTGACGGTCTTTCACGCTCATCGGCCATCAAATTTTTAATGGCCCGCAAGTTTAATGTGGACCGAGCCCTTGAATTGTATCAACAACACGAACTCATGCGTTTGCGTGAGGACCTAAGTCACGTTGAGCCCTCGGAATCGCCGGTTCGCGAAGAGCTCCTCTCGGAGAAGTTCACGATACTCCCTGTCAGAGACGTCAACGGAGCCACACTGGCCCTATTTAACGCCCACAAGCACGACCCCAGTCAGACGGACCACCGGAGTACCCTGCAAGGCGTGGTCTATCAGTTGGACGTGGCCCTGGAAAATCTAGCCACCCAACGGGGTGGACTCGTTTTCATCTACAATATGTCCGGTTCTAAGTACGCCAATTTTGACTATGACCTCAGTCAAAAGATGTTGACGCTTCTGAAAGGCGCTTATCCGGCTCGACTTAAAAAAGTACTTATTGTGACGGCTCCTTTCTGGTTCAAAGCCCCTTTCAAGGTCCTACGTTTATTCGTTCGAGAAAAGCTTCGCGATCGGGTCTTCACTGTCAGCTTGCCCCAATTGCAAACCCACATCCCTCCTCACGCTATTCCCACCCATATGGGCGGTCAGTTAGTGCACGATCATGTGGCTTGGTTAGCCGATTGTTTAGCAATTAGTCAGAGTCGAGACGGACAGCTGGTCACCATGAATAGTAGCAGCCAACCGTCCACGCCGCATGATCATCGGAAACGACATCCTACTCTTGAGCAATTGCAATCCATGCCCTTAACCCTCACCACGAGCATCAAGGATAGCACGTCCAACATGCCGGACTCAAATTCAGCTTCCAACGGGCTGAGCAAGCTCATCATTCCCCCGCCAGTGCCTCTGCCCGAAGATGAGGGACTGACGACCACAACCGTCGCCAACGGTAACGGGCATCATCACTCCATTACTCATCCGGAAATGGTAGCTTCAAACTGCAGCTCTGGGGGTATGTCGGAAGACGAAGAAAGTGATCGAATGGCTGCGGCTGGCATGACACTTTCCGAATTCATTGAGCACGTTCGGATCAAAGGCCGTCGTGGGCTTTATGACGAATATAGCGAGATCAAGAACCGACCCCCAATGGGGACGTTCAACCATGCTCGGGCCTTCGAAAACCAAGACAAAAATCGATACACAGACGTCCTCTGTTATGATCATAGTCGGGTTCAGTTGAAAGAAGGTGACAGCGATTATATCAATGCCAATTTCGTGGATGGCTACGAACAACCTCGAGCCTTCATCTCGTCGCAAGGTCCTCTTCCCAAAACGTTTCCAGATTTTTGGCGCATGGTATGGGAACAACAAGTGTTAGTGATCGTGATGACCACTAAAACTTCGGAGCGGAACCGCACAAAGTGTGGCCAGTATTGGCCAGAGGACGTGGGTACTTCACTCAAAGCCAAGCATTTTGAAATTTATTCCGATGAGATTGAGAACTGCGAAGATTTCTACGTGACACATCTCACACTCAAAAACTTGGAGACGGGTGAAATGCGGCAAGTGTGTCATTTCCAATTTGTGTCATGGCCTGATTATGGCGTTCCTGATTCGGCTCTTTCCATGCTGATCTTCCTGGAACGAGTCCGAGAGAAGCAGGCCAGTATGGTGTCCGCTTTGGGCAATGCTTGGAAAGGCCATCCACTTGGCCCACCAATTATCGTGCATTGTTCTGCTGGGATCGGTCGCACAGGGACGTTTGCGACTCTGGACATTGCCATCCGAAAATTCGAAGACGTTCAGAAAATCGACATACGGTCGACAGTGGAACATATACGGGGACAGAGAGCCTTTTCCATCCAAATGCCCGATCAGTACGTGTTCTGTCATTTAGCTTTTCTCGAATATGTAGTGAACAGGGAATACGTGGATGAAATTGATTGGACCGGATTTAATGATGATTGCGATTCAGACTAAAGAGACTGATATTTTTTTGCAATCACGTCTCCATCAACCACATCAGTAAACTAACTGACCGTAAAAACACCGTGTTTTTTTCTGGATCGCCCGTTTAACGTGTCTGAAAATAATGCCTTAATGCGTTTGACGGGGTCGAGTGAGAAAATGCAAATGGTGCATCCTTCATTTTCTAGTTTTTTTTACCGCTAAAACAGAAGATGTGGATGGAAGTGACGACCCAATACACACCCCCTAGTAGAAACAGAAGCAACAACAATAACACCTAAAACAACAACAACAACAATAGTGCCATTGCCAAACTAGGATGCCGGATTTCAAGCTCTTCATTCAACTTTTTCGTTCAAATGGATTGTGTGCCTATTTCGATCCATCGTCTATGATCTGAGTTTATTTTTTTCTTGTTGTCGTGTTTGCATAACTTTTCTTACCAATTCTTATCAAAAATATCTTTATTTTATTGTTAATAATTGTCTTCGGCATAATTTATTTGTTTTTCCAAAACACTGTTTTGTATTCAGATTCATTGATTCCATTGCTATAAGTGATCCATACAAGGAAGGGAGTGATTTGAGGCAGCTTTCGTTGACAACTATTGATGACTACTTTTCGCTTAGTCGTTAGGTTATTGATTCGCAAGACGAGTTTCATACACTGAATGGATGATCGACCATCAAGTTCAGTTGCCAAATCTCAGCATAAGCAGTTTTTCAAATGGCTTTTCAAGTTTGGATCGAAGTTCTCAAACACAATTTGGCAAATTTTGGACCCACAATCCAATGGGGAACAACTATCCCTTAATTGTGCTACATAAGTTGGAAAGGGCAAAAAGCGCAGCACGATTATTGGTAAAATAAGCCCATATTTTTGCGTTTTTGGACCCTTCTCCTGTATATGCGATTTCTTTTCGCAAATTTGACCTAATACATTCAAATTGCTAAAAATGTACTATCTATTTTTGAAAAATATCAACTTTTGGAAGATGTTTTTCCAGACTTAAAAACTAAATCTAATTTGACACTCATTAGCCATTACAGGGGTTATTTGTTTAAAAGTAGGCTTTTTAAAAAGACAATTTTGGTATGATATTATATATTAGGGGTCGGCAACCTGTGGGCTGCAGCTCACATGTGGGCCCAAGGGTGGTCATTCGTGGGCCCAGGAGCTATGGAGAAAGTTTGAAAAAGTGGGCCCGAGAGCCATCTATAGTACTGTACTCATGGGCCCAAAGCTCTTTGATCGTTTATTTGTGGGCCCCTAAACCTACCATTGTCTACCTGGTGGGCCCCTGACAATACGAATCAAATTTCGTGGGCATTGACCCAAGAGAGTTTGCCGACCCCTGTTGTATATACTTTACATAAATCTTTAACTTTACATAAGCTTGGCTTGTTTAAATTCCACTAGTTTATTCCAATAGTTATCAAAAATGAGATGGAAACTGTACGCATTCAAAGTAGAGGACAGCTTTACAAGACCAAAGATAGATGTAATACGATTTTTTGCCATTAGGTGGACAACAAGGAGGTTTTCTGTGGCACCCAGAGATTTCCAAACAAACCAAAGTGTCCTTAGGGTTTTCAGAATTAAAGAGTTACGCTAAGTGACTTTACTTAAAACTAATGTGCTGGTTAGAATAATATACCTTTGTATACTTAAGATGACAATTGTAAAATGAGTACCAATATGTGATTGACTTTTAGTTTTAACCTCCCTTTTGTTTTCTCTTCACTTATAGGGGAAATTGTTCCACCGATATACAGTCAGGAGCAAAAGTATTCGTAACCTCGAAAATTTTATTGATTTTTAAATGATACTCGATTTTTGAAAAATACATTTAAGAACCATTTTGCTCCTTAGTTATTCTTTTATCATTTAAAAGCTATGATACTTTTCTTTTTAAAAACTTACAAGATTTTGGTTAAAAAACTGCTCAGAACATTTTTTAGACCAAGAGCAAAAGTACTCGTAACATTTTGTCAATAGTTTATTGAATGCCCTTTTTGCTGAATTACACTTAAGATACGTTTTTTATAATCATTTACAAGATTTTTACATACATCTGAAGGAATGTTAGCCCATTCTTCATAACAGATTTGCTCCAGTTCGTCAACTGTCTTTGGACGTCTTGCACGGATACGGACTTTTAATTCTCTCCAAAGGTTTTCAATTGGATTAAGGTCCGGATTCATGGAGGGCCAGTCCAAGACCTTAATCCGATTGTCCTTCAACCATTTCTTGACCAAAATGCTGTTGTGCTTAGGGTCGTTGTCGTGCTGGAAGACGAACTGTCGACCAAGCCGAAGTTTCCGCGCTGAACTCTGGAGATTCTCAGCCAAGATATCCCGATAGTCTTCTTTTTTCATTGTCCCATGAATTCTCACGAGGTTACCGGTGCCTTTGGCAGAAAAGGAGCCCCATAACATGATCGATCCTCCACTGTGCTTGACCGTAGGGATGGTGTGTTTTGGATGAAACGCTTCTCCTTTACGTCGCCAAATCCTTTGAACATCGTTGTGACCAAAAAGCTCAACCTTTGTCTCATCTGACCAAAGAATCCTAGACCAAAAGTCACTGGTCTTGTCAAGGTACTTCTTGGCAAAATTAATT
Source organism: Tigriopus japonicus (assembly GCA_010645155.1). Classification (NCBI taxonomy): domain Eukaryota; kingdom Metazoa; phylum Arthropoda; class Copepoda; order Harpacticoida; family Harpacticidae; genus Tigriopus; species Tigriopus japonicus. The sequence continues at coordinate 4,269,351 of CM021319.1, forward strand.
CCAAGCGAGCCTTCATGTGTCTATCCTTGAGCAAGGGAGTCTTCCGTGGGCGACAAGACTTCAATCCTGCTTTGTGAAGTGAGCGAGCAACAGTAAACCTCGAGATGGACAATCCATTTTCACTGAGACTGTTCCGGAGGTCCTTGACCGTTGTTCGAGGATTATTTGTGACCTCTCTGACAATCTTCCTCTCAAGTCTGGCTGACAGTTTCCTTGGACGACCGGATCTTGGGAGGTTCTCAACCGTTCCGTTCTTTTGTGCCTTCTTCACGACGTACTGAATCGTTGAAATCGGGATGTTCAGAAGCTTCAAAATGGCTCTGTAGCCCTTGCCTCCATGATGAAGACTTACCATCTTCAACTTCAAGTCCTTGTCGAGCTCCTTGACTTTGGTCATGATTGGCTGACTGTGAAGCAATTGTTCAATTCCGTAAAATTTATAAGATCGATCCAAGAAAGATCTAGAAAATCTTGGAAAAAAGGAGACTAAATGACTTTTCTCCGGCTTTCCAGAATGTTCTACATCTTTCGATCAATTTTTTCTGATGAAAAATCTGTTTATAAACCTATTTTGTTAATTTTTTTGCGCGTTACGAATACTTTTGCACTATCTAAAATTTTATTTTTAATAATTAAAAGTTAGTTTCAGACATTTTTATAAAACAATTGCGGGAAACTGGTATTATTCTTAATCGGAAAAAAATATTACATTCTTACAAACTTCTTAGCATAGTATTTAATTGGATATAAAGGATTTTCTGGTTTTCTCGTCACGTTACAAATACTTTTGCTCCTGACTGTATTAAGTTCACATTCTCTATTGAAATACGGTCCTTTAACGAACAGCCGACTGGGAGGTAACCGTACTAATACAGCTCCCAAAATTGAACCCTGACACAAAAAATTGATCCATTTTCGAACTTTTCGAAAATTTCGACTCAATATCTAAAGTGCTAAAAGAGGGTCAACACTCCAAAATTGTTGGTGATTCAACAAGCTTGCACTTTGTGTGCAATGGGATTTGACGTTGGCCACATTTAGTTATGTGATTCAAAACTGGAATTTGCGATTTCAGGGATAGATTGGCAGAATTGCTCTTTCAACTGCTATGCTCAAAAAAGAGCAATGCATAAAGAATTGATTCACTTGGTACCCTTGCTGCTGGATTGCTAAAATGAGCTCAAAACAAACCTCCACTGGCCCAACTGGAGTGGCATTTCTGTCTATGTAGAACTGTAAGACTGGTGCGTCGGTTCGTGCGCAGATCAAAGATTATTTTTGCTATAGAATAGAAAGCCCAGACAAGATTCCCCCAAAAAATGTAATCAAGTCCAGTTATATGAAGTTGCAGTTGATATCGAGCAGAAACATAGACCACTGAATTCCTAGACTGCGCTGCCGCCGCCAATCATCAGAGGGAGAACGCAACCGTCCAAGAAAAGTGTTTTAAGACCCTTTGAGTATGAGTTTTAAGTGCTCAGCCCCATGCCACAACACTGGCTGCCCTCTGGAAGTGTGGAAGTTGATCCCTAAACTTTAATGTTTTGTCCTGGAAATTTGCAAATCCAACCTCTCTTCATAAAGGAATGTGAAAGCAGGCTGAATGTTGGGGAGGATGAAAGTCTAATAAAGAACAATGATTGAACCCATAAGCCATGCTTTCCTTCTGTAAGAGTCTTTGGGTATACATATTAGTGAGACCAATTGCTGAATTACAAATTCAGAGCCACACGACCATTGAGAATTAGCAACAACTTCAAGCTGAGCCAATTAGATCCCGATCTATCCCTGCAGAGTTGTCAACCATACCTCCACACCCTCATCAACAAAGGCTTCAAGAAGGCTACATCATCTTGCAACTCATTACATGGCATCTAAGCAAGTCCATGCAAATGATTTAACAATAGGAATTAAAGAATGCTTTTCTTGTAATTAAAACGCCACTCTCTCACCTTGTGAAAGTAATGTTATTCAAGTGTTTGATTAAATCTAAGTTCCTCACAAAAGCGCTCTCTTGAGAAAATATTCAAGGTTTGAACTCTCTGAAGTAAGACACATTTCTGGACATGGAATTGGGAATTTGAGAAAAATATGTTTCATGAGTCTGCTTCTAAATTGGAGTCAATGAATGATGTTTACCCTGTTAGATACCTAATATTGAGTGATAAAAATAACAACAAAAAAATCCTACATCAGGCCAACAAATTTAGTTTTTATCTAGTGCTTTGGGAATCTCTTGAAAGATCTAGAATTAAGAAAGAATTTACAATCTATGTCTTTTCATGAATAATATTATTTTGGTTTTCATTGAACTGATATGCCTGAACATCTGTTAGAGATATATGGGTAAAATGTTATGTCTATGCACAACCATGGACCTCTAGAGATGTGGACGTTGGTCGGAATTCAGATTTGATATGGCCTGACCCAGAGCAGGCCGATCGAAATGCAACTTAAGTGCTGGAATAATTCCTTAAAATAATGAATGAAACATTTCTTTTCAAACCAAAGGACCATGTAAGAGTTATAAGTGCATGACTGGTTCAATTATTCATGCACAAATGGTCAAAGAGAAAGTTATACAATTATATTGTAAACTTTGTACATGACACTCCAGGCTTACTTCGGTTTAAGTTGTTACTCTTGCTAGTAATTTTGCCAGTGTTTAGGACACTTGTCAAAACAACTTGTGGGGTCTACTTATTGGCAAAAGACTTTCCAACCTATGATCATGTAAAGATGTTTCAAATGAACAAAACTTGACTTAAAGTTCATATTGGAATATGTTTCTAATGAGTAGTTATAGTGCAGAGGGCAAACTTGTCTAGAAATGCATTCCCCAATAAATTATAAGTACAGTGTTGCAATTGCTTGATTGGTTCTAACTATCATAAGTACATAATGTTCAAACATAATAAGTCTTTGAATTGAATATTGAGATTTAAAATTTAAATTAGGCCTTTAGTTTGATCGGCTATTTTCAGGGATGCTAAAAATTATTCAAACATGTTAAAATCTGAACAAAATTGGCTTTATTTTGTTTATCCCCCATTTATCTCGTTAAGCCCCCCCCCCCCATTTATCCCGTTTATCCCCCAATTTATCCCGTTTATCCCCGGTTAAAGGGGATAAATAAAAAAAGTTGATTCCCTGACCAACCCTAAGGTCTCCAAAAAAAAAAAGGGATGAAAGCCGAGGTTGAGTTAACCTAAAGGCTTTATATACAAAGAAGGGCAAAGGACTAGAATCGAAAGTCTTCTCTGATTAGATGGTTCCTCGGGACCCAAGTTCTGATTGGTCAATTAACACCTTGCGGCAACGTGACTAGATGCGGCATGTCTTGAAAGCTTTTATCCCGGGAAAATTGCAATTAAATGGCTTTCAATTCAATAGATACATGTTGCAGATACAAATTGGCATGTTGCTACATAAAGAAACTACAACATTCTGTAGCATATTTTTTGTTTTCCTTAAACAAAGTTCAGAAACACCAATTTGGAAATGGCATGTAAAGTGCCACCCTTTGTTTAGCAACTGAGATCCCCTGTCTTCTCCTTGCCCTCCCAATCTCATGTGGAGTAGAGATCATCAGGGTGTCCAAAAAAGAAAGGGGTTGACTCTTTCCACTTTTTCATACAATCTCATGTATAAAGCTTCATAAATTTGTTAGGGCCCCTATTTCTTAGTCGTGTAAAACATTCAATATGTTAATCTTGATTTAGAAGCCATGAATTGGTGATTTTTTAGGGCCTGAAAGCTTCCAAGACAAGCTGCATCTAGTCACGTTGGCGCATGCGGTTGATTGACCAATCAGAACATGGGTCCCGAGAAACCCTCTAATCAGAGAAGACCTTCGATTCCAGACCTTTGCGATTCTTTGTATATAAAGCCTTTAAGTTAACCCACTTTTAGCAATTGCGTGTTATTTCATGTGCATCAAGAGAAGGAACCCTCAGTCAGGTTGACCAACTCTTAAAACAAGGAAAGTTATGTAGAAATTGTGAAACCTAAATGATGAAATTAGGTAATCTTTGGTTCTTTTTCTTGTGTCTGTTTATCTCTTGAACATCAAAAACTTTGTAGCTGATCCACTCCGTGAGTGAATACCTCCACATAATTTCTGGACAAGTTTTTGTTTCTTAAGATTTTGGTAACCCTGATCTTCAATTGTATATGCCTCAATCTCCAGAGTATTTTGAATTTGCCGCCATGCCATGAGATTGAGTTGTCAGCTGAAAGGAATCATTACAAAAACTCTTGATTTGGGAGTGACATTTCTCTCCCTACAACTCTAGGGCAACTAAGCCTAAAAACAAATAATTTGTTTAATTAAAGGCTTCCAATTTCTCCTTTTGTTTTTGAATTACTTTGCAACACTCCTCAACATAGATTAACTATGTCATTGCTCTTAAATGCAACATTTTTTGAAATCTGACCCTTGAAAACTCAGGCAATTTTTGGCAAGCCTAGACTGTCAACGGCAACAGGTCTTTAAGTTGCTACGGTAATCACTCCTATTCAAATTAAGGCCTGAATATTTCAAATTAGTCAGTTAAAAAGCGACCTCAAGCAGCATTGCCAGGTGGCCGCCACAACAGCCAAAATTTACAAAAGTGGCAAGTTTTGAAACACGCTGGCCACCGCAAAAAATTAGTGGCCGCCGGGGGGAAAATTGGCCGCCAAATGGCAACTTTTGAAACACGCTGTCCACGGCAAAAAATTAGTGGCCGCCGGGGGGAAAATTGGCCGCCAAATGGCAACTTTGAAAGTTAATGGCAACGGGAAAATGTCGATATGCTGCTGGTTATTAATGTGAATGACGACTAACAACTTCAGATAATAGATTTTAGGACGCCTAGGCGCACACTACCTTTCACTCGCAGAGACGAAAGTGGCAACTTTTGAAAGACGATGTCCATGGAAAAAAATGGTGGCCGTCAAATGGCAACTTTTGAAGCGGAATTTTCGCAAAAGAAATTTTGTGGCTTCTTGACCAAAATTGGGCAATCTCAATGGGAACTTTTGAAATTTGATTTGGGAGGAATTTACAAAGTGATTGCTAAATTGTAACATGGCTGCTACAACTATTTGACTGCCATTCAAAGTTTCATTTTCAATGTGCCCTTTACACCCTGACATGAAAGTTTTGTCGTAATTTTGACCCAAAATATTTTCATTTTATAAGAATAGATTTGAACAACTTGACATCTGATCTGTCCCCAACTAGTCCCTTCTTCCACGGAAATGATATTAGGGATGCTATCGACCAAAGGGGAAAGTGTGGACAACTCAACATTTTTCCGCACTTTTTCAGGTGTCTTCCCTTTGCCTAAAATTTTGATGAACGGTTGTGATTCCATAAGCTCTTGAATTATGACGGACAGTAATATTTCCCGTTATTTTTGGTTAGAGGTGTTCCAAAACTAGTCTCCTTTCTCCAAAACCGGGAAAAAAATTGATTCCAGCCTTTCACTTTTTTCAGAGTGGTTTAAATGCAGATGGAACCGTTCCAAAAGACATCAAGTTGACAATTGCTGTTCCAGGAATAATTCGTCACCTATTTGCCATTAAATTACATCCTAACTAATCCAAAAATATTCTAGGCACTTGTTGGGGCACACGGGTGGTTTGATTGCGCCAAAGTGTCCACGCATTGCCGTCATTTTTAGGCTCAAAGTATGACGACGACACAACTATCGTGTCAGGGTGTAAACAAAGTCTGACTTGATACATTAGGTTATGCAAGGATGGCTCAAGCCAGGATTACTTTCAAAATACACACTGGGTCCGATTAGTACAATGAAAATTAAACGGAACAATATAATTGTTGCAAAAACCTCACATTTTAGGACAATGATCGGACCCAGTGTGTATTTTTGAAATTCGTCCTGACGTACAGTGGTCCCTGGGTTATGCCTTTTCAGACCGCGGTCAATTGTGGTATCTTGTGATGGACAAAATGGCTTTTTGGGCTGAAATTTTAATTTTAGCTTTGGTTGCTTCCGAAATCAACAGTATGCATGCACTAAAAAGTATGGAGTTTGAAAGGTTAATAATTTTGTTGGGAAAAAGCCAAAAGCTATGCACTTAATATTTCCGATTTTTGGAATTTACAATTACCCAACTTCAAACACAAATTCGCTCTTCTAATGAAATTTGCAAAATGAGAGGCGCAATGCTTTTATCTAAAACAAAGTTAACGTAGTTTCAGAGCTTTTTGCCAAAAAAATGACCAAACTGAAATTTCGCCCGAAAGCACTTGGTCAGTCATATCGTTGCATCATCTATTTTCATATTTCTTATTACATGCGGATGAGCAATGTCTTAATATGCATGAAGTTCTTGGTTCGACTCTCCTCCCGAATCTTACTGAGGAAAGTTTTTATTGGTAATTCACACCCACCCACTGTGGGCCATTTTGAAATGGCACATTATGTTGACTATCGGCAAAATTTGGTCAATGATATGGCTTGCTTGCCGGGGAGGATCAAAATTGCAACCCTAGCACCTGTTGCTCTATGTCAAAGCCACTTGTCTCTAAAGAACCTCATTTTTTACTTGTCTCTAGTGTCAAATTGAGACTTTTTTCCCATGAACCTGCACATTACCAAAAAATGCACAGAATTTTCAAATTTTGCAAATATAAAAACTTGAAAAGTGCTCTTTAGAATCGCAATATCTTCACAGTAACAATAATAATATAGAAATAAAAATGGCTGCCAAAAGGCAACTTTTGATCTCAAATTTGGCCGCGAGCTCTCTTTGGGACCTGGCAACGCTGACCTCAAGCGACCTCAAGCTACAAAGAATGAAATGAAAAAGAAACACCAATTAACAGTTATAAAATTTGCATAAAAAGCGAAAGAAGTTACTACATGGACTCTTAGGACTATAGTACTAGCGTTCACTCCGTGTTTTGTGCTGCGAGACTTTCCAAAATGTAAACCACAATTCTTCCGTCTCTTTCACCCTTTTGCCTTTTCAAAACGATGAAAAATATACACATCTGCCATTTTTAAGTAATGATGCACCAACTGGCAAATTATAAATCCTGAAAGGTTAATATGAAAGAGTGATTTACAAAAACCAAAAGCTTATGAACGGGCTTAAATATCAAAAATATTATATCATCAATCACAAGGCATACTTTTCTTCTTCAGAAAACACGAACTTTGTACATATACAGTATATCAAGCATGACGATGTTTTAAAACTTTATTCTTGCACCTCATTTGTCTGCCCTTGGTTGTGAAAAGCCCTAAATCGTGACACGAAAATTATGGTCAAAAGCTCTTGTAGTTTAAAAGTATTTAAACATCAAAGCTTGCGTGTATATTGTAACAAAGGGTACTTGTTCGTGGCATCACATTGACCGCAAATTGCTGACAAAATAATTGTTTTGCAAGTAAAAACTGGTTTTATGGTTAATTTTAGGAAGTAATACTTTGAAAAGTAATTGGTAATTTGTAATTGAAAATCGGTCAATTACATGGCCAAAATGTAATTAATTACAATTCCATGTAATTGTAATTGAAATTACGTATTTGTAATTGAAATTACAATTACAATTATCCCCATCATAATAAAATAAAATAAATAAATCTAAATAAGTCACTAATTGGCGAGGCAATTCTTTCGAAGATTAATTTTTGCTTTCGTAAGAAATAGCTCCAAATTGACTGGGAAGCAGAAAATATCTTTTCTTATCATTATCTTATCAATCTTTCGTAATGAGATTCGACCACAACAAAAGCTTAGGTTTCGATTTCGATTTAGTTTTTTCAAATCCGCATTGGTCTAAGTTTTATATTCTAAGTGGTCCTTGAAATATTAACGTACAGTAGAAAACGAGAAACGAGGCACATGAGCTACAAAAGATAGCTGGGTGTAATATTTGTATTTCAAATGTCATGAGCACATTAATCACAAGCTAAAAGCGTTCAATCTTAATCAAAAGTGAATGTTGAAACACTAAATTTGGATTGAGTTTTGGCAGATCTTACAAGTATTTGAAGTTACAACCAGCCAGTAAATATCAATAACAGTAATCCACAAAATGGTGAAATGTGGCACCATCATGGTTTTCATTAAGTCGACTCTGGGAAAGCAAGTGAGAAAACGGAATCGGTAGAAAACACTTCCGGAAGAACTGATTCCGTGATTGATCCCATTCCCATATCCTTGGTGTGTTTATGCATGTCCACGTGGTTAGCTATATCACTTTCGGAGTGGCAAACAAACGAGCATTCTGAGCACCGAAATGTCTGTTGATGGAGTTGGCGATGCTTGATTAAATAATCCTTTCGGGCAAAGGCCTTGTCACAAACATCACAATGAAACTGTTTAGCACCGTGAGTGGCTTCATGCTTGCGAAGGGTGCTGTTCTCACTGAAACGCTTGCCGCAAACCTGACACTCATAAGGTGATTCCTTCGTGTGGGACCGGTGATGGGTAAGCAATTTGGATTTATTGCCTAGCACCTTATGACAAAGACAACAAGAGCGGTTGGTCAAGTTGTAAGTTACATGATGGTGGAGCGACTTGGGATCGTAGAACTCTTTCTGACAAATTCGACACTTGGTTTCGTTGGTGGCGTGAATGTTCTCCACCTTAATATCGCTTCGCTTCTGCTTTGACTGTGAAGGCGGAGGGGAAATGATGGTGGTGGTGGTGGTGGGGCTTTTACCATTATCATTGGTAGGGTTGGGAATTGCAGAGACTTCGAAGGTACTGCATTGAGGTAACAATAATAAAACAGAATCTGTTTTCGTGGCTACAATGGGTGAGGGCTCCTTGAATAGGCACGTCTCATTTGGTCGGCTCAGTGATGAGTCTGATAGCGGAAGCTGTGGTTCATCATTATTGGATGGTTGGCTCCTCCGCGAGGTGCTTGGGGAGAGATCCTCGCATTTTGCCCTTAAGGTCGGACAGTAGTGCAATTGGTGCTTCACCAGAGTGGCCCGATGTGTGTAGAATTTCCCACAACTCTGACATTTGAACGGCTTCTCGCGGCTATGTCGACGGTGGTGTGAAATTAATCTTGAGTTCGAGATAAACTTCATTCCACACTGACAGCACGTCAATCGTTGTTTCACATAAGTCTCAAAATGGGCAGCCAATAATTTGGGGGAGGTGAAAACCAACTTACACACACTGCAATGGCCCACTTGTTGTTGTTGTTGTTGATGATAATTAGAAACTGGTCGGATGTTAGTGCTAGATTTGAGTTGATTGCCGTTCAACAATTTGCTCTCTAATGAGAATTGAACATCAGCCTCTTCATCCTCTTCCAGGGTTATGGCCTCGTGCTTTTGGAAAATGACAGCGGTCTTGTAGTCGTCCTCGTCATCGAGGTCCGACAAACTGGCTCTCTCATCATTGTTGTCCATTGACGAGCCCATTGATTTGGGAGAATAAGATAAATGGGATTCATTAGATCTCAGAGCGTCTTCGTAAACATCCAAGAACTTGACCAGATTGCTCGTCAGATCTTCAGGGAGAGATAATGAGTCCATGTCTATCTCTATAGACGACGACGATGGGGATGATGCTGAAGTTGCCTCAGAATCATCGTCATCCCCATCATCAATGACATCACTGTGCTTGAGGTCGTCGGTCAAAACCGAGTTAACGATGTCTTCCTCAGTGGGGGTAAGGTCCATGATGTCCGACCAAGGAGGTGAGGGAGGTGAAACTGCCAACGTGCTATCGAAAGCCATCATAGAAACAGACGAGGACAAGGACAGAATTGATGAGGACGATAGAGATGATGCTGATGAGGCACCAAGATCGGTAAAGAAGTCTTCTGGAGAAGTATAAGAAAGTAAGGGATCACCCATCGATTGACCCTTTGGTCTGGCCACCATCTTGGGATTTCGATTTACTCGGATATTATGCAACGGCTCATGAATCTAAAAAAAACAAGAGAAAATCGCCAATAAGAAGAAGCGGAAAAAACCGAGACGATCACACATTTAAGGAAAAGTGAAAATTTAGATGATGAAAGTATTTGATTGCTTGGAGACACAGTCACTCCAAGCGCTCACATTCATTGAATGAGACATGCAGGGGGAGGTTTAAGTGATCTCTTCAAAAATCTTATCGCGGGTGGATGAAAGAAGAGAAAAGGCTTGTTCGCCAATGTAAGATTTTGGTCAGTGCAAGGGTTTTCGCGTTTTACAGACCGGCCTTATGACTTAGATGCTACAAAAAATGTCGAATTGCCAGTTTGGACATTTTGACTCTCGGTTTTGTAAGAATTTGCAAAATTATTCTTTTGATTAAAAAATGGCAAGCACTTAAAAAAGACCTTTGATATTGAAGAGAAACACGTACAAAACACGGCATTTTGTTTTGTACCTTGATGGTTTGGGAGCTTTACAATACAAATCAGTGCTTATAACATCACTTACACTTGTACTTACCCAAAAAAGTGGCCTTTTGTTGAGAATTTTCTCGTGTAAGAACGAGCCAATAAAGTGTGCATTTTTTTCCAAAATCCTAACCAAAGCTGTTCAAACTTACAATTCGACATTTTTCATGGCATCTAATTCACAAGGGCGGTCTGTAAATTGCGAAAACCCTTAAACTGCCCAAATTCTCATGAGCCACCCACTGTTGCCAAACAAGCCTTTTCTCTTCTTTAATCCGCCCGCGATAAGATTTTTTAAGAGATCTCTCAAACCTCCCCCTGCATTTCTCATTAGAGATAAATGGCCCCAAAATATGTTTTGCCATGAACGAGCAAACAAGCCAACACATAACACAACGGTACTACTCGTATTTATGGGAAACAGACCAATGGTCACCATTGATCATAGACGTGGTACTAAAAGCAGCCACCATTCATAAAATCCCGACAACAAGATCGCTATCGTCCATTAAATGCAATTTAGTCATTAAAGCTCTGAATTTCGAAGAATTGCCCACTTTGTCGTCGAGAGTCCCTAAAGAACCTGCGGTTGGTTGGTTGGTTCGTTGGTTGCCTCCCTACCTGTCATATTATTATTATTCTCTGCCCGGTTCTCTCTGGAGTTCGACAACAGATTGAAGTAGCAGATTGAACAGAGCTACAATCAAATTGATAAAGAACAGAACAGCCACAACTGCAACAGAGCTGATTGAGCAACCATTAGATTTCAAGTGGGCTAGCAGGCTCTCCATTTCTCAGAGTTGTAAAGTTTGATAAGTCATAGGTGAATTGACAACTACATTTGCGATTCTAACCATGGTGCAGTCTGAAGCTATTTCCGAGTACATCGAAACCCACTTTGACTCTACGGAGACTCTTGCATACAGTGCAAACGTACTCAATTATGTATTTTATTTAGGCTTAAGTGCGTGTACATGGAGGGAGATCAAGTGGAAATAAAAATCTCTCAAAACAGTTTTCTGGCAAAAGCAAACACTGCTAATGAATTCTCAACAAAAAAAATCGTGACGAAACGGTTCTGTATTTTGAGTGCAGTTGAAGAATAGGCCAAGTGTGGTCGCGAAAATAGTTTTAAAAAGCAGATTTAGACTGCAAAACACTATTGCAATTGTGTTCGCAAAACGCATGAGAATCCACATACGATCATTTGGTGCCCAAATATTCTCGATTGACAAGGACCAGATCACCGTTTTCGATTGAATACACCTACACAGCCGGTTATTATCCTCAACGAAATTGTTATTTTCATATTTGGGCTTTTTTTGGTTTCCCTTTCATGAAAAATATTTTTCCTAGAAAGTCAATGGAGGAAAAGGAAATTGAAATATCTTTTTCAATATCGTAACTCAGATTAATATGGAACAAATGGCAACAACGTCTACGTCAGGGGTCGGCAACCACTGGACTGCAGCCCACGTGTGGGCCCAAGAGCTATGGGGAAAGTCCAAAAAAGTGGGCCGGCGAGACATCCATGGTACTGTTCAAAGCTCTTTGATCGTTAATTTGTGGGTCCCTCACAACATGTAATCAAATTTGGTGGGCCTTGACCCAAAAAACGGTTGCCGACCCCTGTTCTACGTACTCAAGAAAGAAAGAGTAATATACTAAGATTTCAATTTAATAAGATAATATTTGCACCAAATATGCCAATCCAGGATGAATTTGCAAAAAAAGATACTTTGCCAGCCGAAAAAGAAAAAAAAATGTCAAATGGAAACTTCCAATTTTTCGCTTTTCATTGTTCAATATTGAATACTATATTCAAACAAGTCTTAAGAACGGGACTCCTATTTACAGTACAAACAAAGTGCTGGGAGTGGGACACCTTTCATACGATTGGTTGTCAAAATCTCACTAAAGTCTAAATCCGTCCTTGTGCTGAAAACCCTTTGTTTCTCCCAACAGGAGATAAATCAAGGATTTGGACAAATCTTCTCATGGAGCTAAAACTCCACGATATCAAATCTAAGGCTTTATAGTTCAGCTGTTGAGGGCATTTGGTAGTTTGGTGGAAGTATTGTGAAACAAAGAAGAAATAAGTAAGCTCAGTGCCTTACTATACTTCCAAATCTCGTCAACAACTGACCTAATGATTCCATTATTCTTCCAAATGCCCTCATCAATTGACCTTTTATGTATTTTGCATGTCAGAGAAGCCTTTTTAGTTTTTCACAATAGGATCAAGAAACCTCCTTTGGTTTTTGTGCCACAAATGAGAACCATATTACTCGCCTGACACGAAATCTACTCCATGTTGATTCGAAAATGTTGCGGAGCTACCAATCACATCTTTTCTCAATTCGTTTTTTCAAGTATATGTAAACAGTTTGGGCCGCAATCACCGGAGTGCTCATATGGGAGGGACACTTATCGACGGCGCCATCTATGTTTTCCAAAGGTTCATTAAGCTTCGACTGGCTTGGCTAAGAGTCAGGTGTTCCAAGCTCGAGCTCCACCGACGTCCGGATGGAAGCATCAATTAGCTCATTAAATACCATTTTTGGACTTAGGGTTACCAAGTAGTTCCAACGGTACTTAAACAATTTTGATCCGCACTAGTTGATGGTTTCGAGTAAAGCCCACTAGAAACGTTTATTTGAGGGTGTCGAGGTGAAAAAATTGAAAATAGAATTAGAATAGAAAAAAAGTTGCTTGCATGTTTAGAAGGTTAACATCGAACTCATTTCGAATTTCTTGATGAATTTGGCCTTTAATATTGACTTGAAGTTATAGCTCAATTCCTAGTCTCGTAATAGAGGTTTTGAATTGAGAAAGTGCTCAAAGTTTTTAAAACACTTCGCTTTTCAGACAATCAATGTCTACTTCGTCTCATATGCTAAGTCTATGTTTCTAGATATGTTTCAACTATACTTCCAAATTTGCTCAACAACTGACCTCCTATTTGCAAGAGAACATAGATTAGTTGATGAGCATGTTTGGAACTATAGTAGAAGCATATATAGAGGCAAAGAAGAAGCATATGACATGGAGTGAAAATAATCATACTCGATTAAGTTTTGCTACATATGCTGTGATTGAAAAATCAGGAGGCGAGTCATGTGGAACTCTTTTTACTATCCACCATTCGTGCCAATATGAAAGGTTGGGTTAAGTTTGGATATGAATATCCTTTCGAAGAGGGGAGATTGATGGTGATCCCCAATCATGACTGCAATTGCAATTCAAGGCACGTGATCGAGGTCCTTCAAAAGCATGATAGCCCTTTTCTACTCTGCATCAAACTTAAGGAAGAATTGCAAGTGGCCTTGAAGATTCCAATGAAAAATGGGCGAACACACTCGTTCAATCTTAATCAGGTCTGATGAAGCTGTCAAATATGCATTACACCGGCAGAAACGGGTATTCCTTTTTTAAATAAAACGAAAATTGTCAGGGCAGACTTTGGGTTGGAGAACTAAAGAAGGGCGAGTCATGAGCTGTACATACAATGATTCTGAGCACACCCAAGAGAGCTATTTGCAATGAGAGATTCGGGGAAATTAGGGGAGATTTGCCTTCTCGGGAAGAGACATTTGCCACAAATCTTGCTTTGTTAGCAATTTTGGGTGGAATGCTTGACTGGAAAGAGCACGAACTTGCAAGGTCTTCTTGTACAAAGACTCAACGAGCAGAGGGATTTTCGAATAAATGTAAATACGGATTGGTGGCTCATTGAAACTGACAATTTTGTCCAATTGAGGATTTGACGTTCATTTCGAGATTGGCTTTTTCTATAACGAACTCGGACGACTTTTATTGACATTTATTGTCAACGGGAAATTGTTCAGATCAGAGAAATGCCATCCAGATCCCATTGACCCCATTTCATGTCTGTCAATCTTGGATTCTATTCAAGACGTGTTAGGAGAACAAACGAACGAAAGCTTGATCGGCATTTGAAAGTCTCGGGTAATACAATCGGAGAACAAATACAAAGCAGGACTTTCCCGGTCCGTTTCACCCTTTCCAAACTCGGCAAATACCACTGCGTTTGTTCCATTGCTATGAATGCCAGGTCTACTACATAGATGGCGGGTGGCTTTATTTGAGTTCATGAGGAGCCATTCCAGATCCCTCTTTTGTGATTCATGATAGAGACAGTTCAATACAAAATGGAAGACTAATCCGTACATACGTAGCAATTTCCGTTGAAGCTCGTGACCATGTGTGCTCCATGCTCCACAATCAGACATGGGGATGAAAGGACCAAGAATCATTCACATTTGGAAAGGGAGCGCAAGTATCCAATTATTCCCTTGGGTTGGATTTGGGATTGGTCCTCACACTCCGATTGTCCAACCAACCAACCAACCAACCAGGCAAATATACTGATTCATTATCATAAACCAATTCACTCACGAGCATGGGCTCAGTGAATTGCGAGAATGTGAATAATGATTTCGGATCTGCTTCTAGTGTAGGTACATAAGTACAATATATAGAAATGAAAAAATCTCAAAGCGCTTCATTAACCCACATCATTTTTGCGATTCTCTTGGCGATGACTGACGGCTAGCCCTACTAAAGCGCCCCAAGAGTCATATTTGCTCAGCAATGGCTGTATCAAGAGATATTCTGAAAAGCCTATTTGTCATGCCTGCACATTTCATGAATCATTGAAAAATATAAATCATTTCTTTTTCTCTTGGCTGATGGGAAATTGTCCAAATTCAGGTCGAGTCATCCTACTATTTTTAGTCGTAATGTAAAATCCCATGACCTGGGTTGTTGGTGATGCAAGTTTCGAAATGCGTGCAAGATGAAGTACATGGGAGGTAAATCTAGTGGCATTGTCAAAGTGCATCCGTCCTTATTAGCAAATGGAGAAATGTCATTGACACTTCATGCGACGATCACATATTTCCACTTGCTTTTGAGTGATGTGCGTATTTGCAACTCCGCTTCAATTTTTAGATTTTTTTAAACTCCATACCATGGAGGTGAGAGACATGTAAGAACCAAGCCCCTCTTGTCACCATTCATCCATGCATCACCCCTTGTTGGGTTCAAGTTCGCTTGGAGGAAAGAAAGCCAAGATCAACATCCGCCGTAGTTCGGCTTCTATCAAAGATAACATCATGATTGGGGTCCTCGAGTGTCAACTCATGTTTCGTGCAACGAATAAGACTGAATGAAGCTTGTGATGTCAAACTCATTTTTTGAACTGAACGGAACGAATACAACAAATCTGAGCTGTTTTCTGTCCAAGTAGTAAAGGCATGGTCGTATCACAATTCACGAGTCTCTGCCAGAGCCGGGAATCTACAGATCGTCCTCGAGGAAATGAATCCAATAAAAGTAACATGACGTGAAATTTGTTCTCACATTTCCTCCCTCCATATTCTTGGCTCCACGTCTGAATGAGGTCTCGAAATATGCAAATCCTCAAGCTAAATGCTTCTCCAGTCAAGGACCACTGGAAAAAGACCTTTTCTGATCTAATCATGCATACTTAAACACCCTGAATTCCAATGGAGAGGAGAGCCCCAACGACTAACACTTCAGGAAATTATACGCCAAGGCTCGTGGAACAATGGCTCCAGGCGTAAAAATCCCAATCCAGTGGCAAAAGAGGATCTGGCATGCAGAACCAACCTTCACAAATCAACACGCTTCTTGTTGTTGTCTTTATCACCCAGACTCAATTGTCTCATGGCTTACCATAGTGGTTGGAAGTTGTCCGTTCGTCAAGTAGCTGCTAATAACGTATGTAGTATGTAGTGTCAAATTAGAATGACTCGCACTTCAAGCTTCGCCACAGTAGATGAAGCGCACAGCCGAGGGCTCCCACGTTGTAATTTCAAGTCGACTTGGTCACGGGGTTCGTGAACTCCAATCTTTGCATGACAATCGCAAATTGAGTTTCCTCAGCGACACAATTATGTACACTGAGCCGTGGCGGCAGGATTTTATGTCGATGCTCGAAAATAAACATTGGAAACTTTTCGTCGGTTCTCACATTCTGTGCGAAACGGGTGCCTGTCGCTCAACGAACTTCTTTCAACCACAAATGTACGTGTTGAACACAATTGGTGAGTCGGAATGAAAGGTGGCTATTAGAGTCTGGTTTGTCAGACCCTCCGATCAGTTTCACCAGAACTGATAGACTGAGAGAGCTAGTCCAAGAAGATCACCCTTTTCCAGTTGCCCGTTGTAGTGCAGCTCTTGAGCTACGTACGGCGATCGAAGGGAAGCCAAAAGCGCTCACCAGTCGCTTTATCCGAGATTGGCGAGGCCAAACCCGGTTGAATTCCAGAAAAAAATCAGCCGACGAGGATCGAGACGAGGAGAGCGAAAGAGGAAAGGAGACAACAGATTGTGGGGAGAACATGTAGTGGTACCCTTAACGCGGGGAGAACCATTGTCGAGATGATTATAACTGGCATATCTTTCAACACAGAGAAGGAACATGAAATGCGGACAGATGGATCGATGACTGGATGGAAGGAGGAATGAAATGAGCTCGGCTCAGATCGCTCGTTCTCCATCGTCTGGAACTCCTTTTCGAATTGTTGACCATCATTTCAATGTGACTTAGCAGTCAAGTGATGTTGACAAAAGTCGCCGGTTCGTCTCCTCCTGGCCCTGTGTAGGCACAATACGTACATACTACACGTTGCTCGATCGTCTTTTGTGAAGACTGTGGAGCTGACTGGACCAAAAGACCAAACCGAGGTGTGAGTGAGCGAACTTGGAATGGAGGGAATGAAATAGAATGGTGGTTAAATCTCAAGTGGCCATCATTCACACTTGGATGATATTTCTCAGGCCATGGTATGAGATCCAGGGCAATGGAGAGGCGGACAGTTCTGAGCGAGTTTCTCCGAATCGAGCCACGATAAAATACCGAGTAAAAAGAAGTGGGATGGAATACCCAAAGCCACGACTAACTAGTTCATCAACATGCTCCATTGACATTTGGACATGGGATCTGGGAAATGATCCTTGACACGAGGAATCGGAGAAATCCGTCTGGACAATTTCTTTTGCCCTCCAAACATGTGTTTGGAATGACACCAAAGGGAACCAATGTCAACTCCAACTTGTCCTCATCAAGATAAAGAGGATTAAAAAACAGGAAAACAAGCACTGTTTGTGTTACTCACGATTCATCGCTCACATTGCAGCCAATTTAGATAACTAGCCGCTCTGATATGGGATCTGGATCCTCATCTATTCGTTACATCGGGAAGCTTCGTCTATTTGGGGCTCCTCATAATCTACAGTTCACTTTAACTCAGAGAAAAACAAAAAGGGCGAGTGTCCCATCAGTGCGAGCAGACCCGAGGCTTTAATTGCATTCAAAACACCAGTTTCTTGAAGGTTAGCCGTTGCTATGTAATTCTACAAAAGGGCAAAACTTCTGAAGATTTAAAAATTAAAATCGTTCCCTGACTGAACTCGCCCTCAGAGGTTTGAGAACGTTGAGAATAAATCGCTCAGCTAAGATCGTCATCATCTGATTAGCATTCTCGAGCGGCTTCCATTGACATCGGAGAAACCCACAGATTTAAACAAAGGCACCAGACAAGACAGAAAATTAAATAGCTCTACAAGAGGAGTATTTAGCCTTAACTTGAGTTTAACAACGTATCTGCTGTATGGTTTCTAATGCTGATATACATACAAATAGATAATGCGACAGGTCTTTCATGTCAAAATTTCAATGTTCGGGGTTCTTGAATTTACATTGGAAAAACGGAGAATGTGGATGTAACAACTAGTAAGGACGAATTTGAAACTAATGCCTTATTTTTAAGTGCCTACCCATGTAGCTTATACATATGTCATTAGAAATGTTCCTGTTTGCTCTTGGAGTGCTTGAGATCTTTTTGATTGGGATCCATGCTGAGAGAATGAAAAACAAGTCGCGAGTTGCAAGTGAAAAATAGAGGAGTTGAGTAAACATGGATGGGTGAATGGTGAAAGAAAGAACATGGAAGGATCGAAACGGTTTCGAGCCAGTCACCGATTTCGTTCTCAAAGACGAGTTGTTGATTTTGGAGATAGTTCATAATGGGTGATGAGGTCCTTCCTTGGCTCTGATGAAGACCAGATGGACAGCAGAGAAGTTTTGCGTGTTGTTGAATATCATGAACAAGAATTCAAAGATCGGATTGTACTGACCAGGTTACCACTATAAGAAAGGATAGTCAGCAAAAACAGGTATTAAGTGGGCTCAGGTTTCACATTCAAGAACCTTCAGATTTTAAGTTTGGTGCAAGATCGATAATTGAGTGGGAGAAGGGAATCATTTCAGGTATGCTCTTAGAACACACTCTCCGTTTTCGTATTGTGTAAAAACATAGAAAATCCAATCTTCATTGAAACAAGATTTCATTTAAAGCTTTTCCAAGAATACCAACACGCATAGGAAAAAAGGACCGTGTTCTATGTTAATCTAATGTAATAAAGTACTGCCACAATGTATGATATTTTCAAAATAGAGCTTCTAAGCAAAGTATCGAGGAGCACAAATTAAACAATTGTATAAATAACGCCATGGCTCACCCATAGATATGTGCCATTTGTCTGCTAGTAAAGTCAGCTCTGGACACACAAGGTAAAAGGATATATGATGTACTATCTTTTAGAATTTGGAACAAATAGTGTAGATTTTTCTATACTGCAAACATTTGCAATAAAAGGAAAGTGCCGTGAGTCGTTTTCAGAGACAAAAGGTTTGTTTTTATCTTGCTGAGTTTTTTGTTTGGTACGATAAATGTTCAGAACAGCTCATTAGTGATTCGTTGTAACGAGGCAGAGATCCACTCTATGTGTTTCTCTTTCTCTCTCTCGAGAGAGAGGTTTTCAATAACAGTATTTTCAAAACTGAACACGGGGAGGATAACAATCAAACCAAGTTCCATTGCTTTGTGCTAAAACACAATTTTATTTATGTCGCTGGTTGGGCTTTGGCATCAAATCCAATGGCCAATATTTGAGAGGTAATTGGCATTTGCCAAGAGTGTTATCAACTGAAGTGCCCGATGAACGAGGAACCCCGTTACACTTGTTTCTGCTAAGGTAAACACCAAATCCTATGGGTGTTATTATCCATTAATTGACGGCCTAGTCTAGGTTGCCCACTTTTCCGGGGGGAATTTACTTCCTTTTTTTTGTCGAGTTGCTTGTGCCATTTTGGAACACACATTCGCCAGAATCGGCTGGTTCTGGTTGGCTCAGCCGAATTTAGATAGATGTAAAACTAACCACAAAAGAACCTGGAGGGTTGTAAAGGGGAGAGGAAAAGTTACTTTGCCTCCACACTAATTAATGTCTCGTCGTGTTGAAGTGACAGACTTCCCCACCAAAAAGACTTGTATTGAGCCAGACGAGCGGTTAGGAGGGAAAACACACTTTGCAACTTAGGTATAATACGAGCTACGGTGGTTGGTTGGTTAGCTACTCGACTTAAGTAGCAAACAGAGTGAGCACAAAAGCTGGCTTGTTGTTTCCCCCGTGACGAACGTGGAACCATGTCAAGACATCAACGCGCTAACGACAACGATGACGAAAACGACGACGACTTGTGAGGAACTGTGGCGTGGAGCTCTTTGCCAACCAAACTCTATTCAAAGTGAGTCTTTGTTGAAGCTTTTGTTCCATTTGAAGTAGACAGAGCCACAGAAGAAAGGAGGAAGGAGTAAGAGAACAGCGACGGGGGCTCCTTTTTGCCAAGCGTGACAGTTCCAAAATTGTCCCTAAGACTTCAGATGGCAATAACTTTGTTCCAACGCCCTACCCCCATCATTAAAGAATTCGAAATGGACCAATTGAGAGATTTGAATTGCTAAACAGGATATATTTTTGACTTCCCCACAAGAGTCGAGACCGAGACGAAGAAGAGTCATTCCATCGACATCGACGTCGACGACGACTTCTGTGGTGAAGCTCTATTGATCGTCGTTGGGATGGGATCGGGGCGACCCTTTTTTGTTTACTTCCCTCATTCTTATTGCTTCATTATCCCAGTTCTGCGTTCTGCGTCATGAGTTTGAAAGATATCCGAGATGAGATCCTGGCCCATTTTCTCCATGCTCGGATTTTTGGATAAAAACACAAGCTCGAGCCAGACTTGAGGGAACTCATCGTAGAATTGCTCATGCTTCATCTACTAGGGAATGCAATCGCATTTTTCAAACGAGTCCAATCATTCGTCTACACTCGTCGAGACAACGCCTAAATTCATGGCCTAAATTAGAATCCATTTGCAGGCTCCAAAAAAGTCACCCTTTTCCCATTAGATTAAAAGATTGATATCACGATGCCCTTTATCTGAGCCCTTCTCATTGGCCAGCTCTGGGTGGAGTTCGCTCCTCACTCAAGTCAGACAGTCGGAACCCCGATTTCTAGCTAGGTGGTCAAATTTCGTTCATCCGTCACTTTGGCTGATGATATCGCTGGGTGAAATGCTACCTACCTACCTTGCTCCCTACCTATCTTCGGAAGCCAATGCTCGAATCTCATCTCAAATCGCTTCACTCCCATGATCGTTTTCCTTCACATTCCCTCTCCATCTACTCATATCCATTGATTGGATCTTATGTTTTTGGACTAACATGGGAACATCAATGTGAAATTGAAGTGCAAATCCTAAGGAACAAATATAGACAGGACACCTGATATTTCTGATATTCACTTTAAGTCTCACGAGGTTCGATTATCGTTATGCTTTGAGTGAACTTTTAATAAACAACGAAAGCCAAAAACTTAGAAGATAGAGTTCAAGTGGGCAGGAAACGGATGCGTCTGCAATATTGAAATCCTGATTTCGTTTGAGTGGATTGACCTGGCAGTGAGTGGATCTACTTCTCGAACTTCGTCGGGCGTCGTTTCATTTTCGGCTAATAGCAAACACATGTTCGCTGTCAGATCCAGTAAATGTTTCTCATTGAGTGTCAAGAGTCAAGACAGAGTCTGCTCGCCATGTACTAGTAGAATGTAGTAGGGTAGTAGCTAACTGCGAGAGGAGTAGCACCTAAGCCATCTCATGGCACTCGCAGCTAGCTCTTATTCCGACAAATTGTAGATGGAGAAAACGGATGGACGAGAAAGATAAATTGAAACCAAACATGTCTATTCATGATGTATCGTGATTCTTAGTCTTAATCCTGATTTTTGAAACCTGGAAACCTAACTTTGGCCGGAAATTTTGCGCTCAATATCAAGGGTAGTCCGGTTTGGTTTGCGAAACACGCGAGCTCTAGAATCTAGAATTGGAATTGGGCCAAACACTGAGATAAACACGATGATCCGTAGACCTTCTAACCAATTTTCCAAGTTTGTCTTTGGCAAAGAGAGTCGTTTATCCCATGCTATAAACAGAGATCGAGAAAAGCAAGAAAAAGCATTTCCTTCGTTTGCCGAAGCTCTCTGACAACCAAGGGTAATCCTAGAACACATACACACACGCTCTCACTCACAAACTCCCCAAAACCGATTCTGGGCTCAATATCATTGACGTAGAGAACCTTTAGGTAAAAGATTAACTGGGCTGCGTACTCGCCACAAATAGCAAAATCAACAAGCAAACATTTTCATATTACTCAATTGTTGACTCACATTCAGACTTTCACATTGACTCAAAGGACTTTCTCGGTCTTGATAAGCCAAGTTGTAAACAATTGTTTATTTTCCGGTTGTCTCGTTCCATTTTCAAAATGATTTGAAATAATGCGAAGTGGACAATTCAAAATGGAACAGAGAAGAAAAGACGATTTGAAAGAGCCAGCCATCACCAAATATCATATGAGCTTCCTGTAAGCTTAAGGTCAGTTAGCTGCAAAACCGAATCACGAATTGAATTGGAGATAACAGAACCGACTTCAACAACCAAGATAGTTCCATAGGATCGTGAACCTTTGAAAAGTGCCAGAGATGTGGGAAATGCCACGAAGAAAGACACGGCTCGACAGGTCATCCATCTGATGAACATTCAACAGAGGGGTTCTTCTGAGACGAGGACAGATAAAATATTTGGTCATTTTCTGTTTGCCTAAGACCCGACCAAGTCCATCTTGTTGCGTATAAACACGTGGAGGACGAACTTTTTCGGCCATGCTTTACAATCCCCCAAAAGGATTAAATAGTTTGATTCTCCCAAGTTTCTAATTTGAGTGATTTTATCTCATCCGATGACTCAGACCTAAAGAACAATATCTAACAAAAATTCATTTGCCTTTGGTATTTCTAATACTGCAAATCCGTTATTTTATCTACAGAATATGAAATTAATTCGAATATCTGCCACCTATCGAATAAAGCGAAATGAGTTTCCCCATCTGTAAATGTCAAGCACCTCTGTCACCGCAATTGCTGTTGCAACTGTTTTATTATTGTTGTGGTTGTCATATCTTTTACCAGTCACGTTCTTACCACTGTCAGCCTTTCGTTCGTTGTCATCGAAGGACAAGATTAGATCAACTTTGACCAATGACACCACTCATTAGTCAACGTTGGTACAACAAATCTCTAAATGCTTAGAAATCCGTAGAGTGTCTCCTGCCGTCTGTATACCTTGGATGAACGAAAAACTTGAGCAAGCCACGAACATCTCAAACGAGAGTTGACAAAGAACGGTCATTTCGGGT
Organism: Tigriopus japonicus; assembly: GCA_010645155.1. NCBI lineage: Eukaryota > Metazoa > Arthropoda > Copepoda > Harpacticoida > Harpacticidae > Tigriopus > Tigriopus japonicus. The sequence continues at coordinate 4,292,376 of CM021319.1, forward strand.
AGGTCCTTGTCCGTAAGTACTGTAGCCAGCATTGATATCGGAGTTTGGATCCTAATTCTAAAGGAATGCAGCCAAGAACATACCTAGAACAAATTGGAGGAGAAAATATGAAATACTTCATTAAAGGAGAATGTCACAAACCTGCCTCCTCGTTTCCACATTTTTTATTGTTGGAATTTATAAAGACAAATTGCATTGCAAGCCGAGGCAAAGAGATCAGATTTAGGTTAGTAATTTGAAAGATTTAGAAAGTGAAGAAATGGCTAGAAGAAGAAAAATTGAAGTGAACCACTCTTGACAAACACAGGTGGCCATTCATGAAAATCATTAAAAAAGGAGAAAACCACGTCAAGACACTGATGCAAAAATTTCCGTTTGCTTCCGAGGAAAAAAGTTATAAACGAATTACAGCTGATTAGAAAGTTCCACAATTGAGAAAGCCTTTTGATTAATGCTACCCATTTCAAAGTTTCGTAAGGCGCACATTGTTTGTTGAAAGCCTAAGAATAACTACCAGTCGGCCACAACACAAGTCTGGTGCCCCCTGAACCAAAAGCCTGGATTGCATTGTCATTCGCACATGAATGAATGCACTTCTTTCTTCCGCTTCTTCTTTGGTGTGCACGCTTTACATTTTCCTTCACGGATTCGTGGTTTTCTGCTCATTTCCTCTCGTCGCCCACAATTCACTTGCCTCATAAAAGTTCCACTGCCTTTGTGTTTGCCACGATTTATTTGAAGATGTTCCCAATTGAAAATGAGGCAAATCTAGGAATTCTACAAACCCTTTTTGATTAAATATGGGCTGTTCATGCGAGGTTATAATACCAATTTGTCACCATGCCATCATAACACTTCCATTAGAACCCAACCCGAGTTAGAAGGCGTGTAATCATCCAGGAGGTCTGACTGGGATCCTGACATGCTCTCTGTACAAACAGTTCAACGACGATGGCATTTGTTAACGTTAGCATTGTTTCTCGTGTTGTCATGGGATCTGTTATTTTTACTCCTGGAAAAGTTTTTTTCCCTCGTTCTTTTTCTCTCACGTCTTTGAACTCCCTCACCAACAACACTGGAGTTTCGTCGTCAAAGCGTCAAAAGCACTCCTGACGGTTGCTTGAATATTGTTCTAAAGCTTTTGGACGTAACTCTTTCATTTTGTTTTTCCTCTGAAAGCTATGTAATCGCGTCACCCACGCCAAAAGCAACATGGCTCGAATTTTGTCCTCCTCAAGATCATCTTTAGCCCAAATCTTGATTTCAACTTTTTCTAGCAAGCAAGCGAGCAAACAGCAGTAGCAGCAGTAACAACAACAACAACAACAACAACAACAACAACAACAACAACAACAACAGCAAAGCTGTTCTGTTGCCTACCTTGGGAAAGCTTTGACCTATGCTCCTGGTGTGGAAAAAGTTATCACATTATATGGCTTCACTCAAATAAGTTTGAGCCCAACCAAACCACCAGAATACTCTGTTCCTTTGGCAATTTTCTTACCCTCAGTTTTGATCTGTGTTGTCGGCAAAGTTGTCGCTAGCAATACTACTTTGAGGCTTTTTATTGGCCGTGCAATCTGAGTGTGGCACATATTGCAGACTCCAAGATCCCACCAGATGAAGACGATGTGAGTTTGTCATACAAGTAACAAAAATGATAATAATGATAATAATAATAGTAATGGTAGGAAAAGGCATCAAAGTCTGCTAAGGAAATAGGAAGAGAAGAAAAGACGAAAGCCTCTTTGCGTAGCCAGTGAGCTTACTAGTAAAAACACCAGTTATTCATTACTCCGACTCCGACTCTTCCACCTTTTCCTTTTCGGTCTTTTTCTTCGCTGGTACAAATTATCCTTTGTCATGACATGATATCCTCAATGAAAAGAAATATGATCGGAATGGAAGCCATATATCTTTTGCCAATGCTAACACGGAAGAGCGGACAAGGGCGCTCAATTGCACTTGTTACTAATGTAGATGTGCGACGACAAAAAGCAACTCAAGATCCCAAGGCGAAAAGTCCTCATTGTCTGGTAGGTGAGTTGGAAGAGCACGAGCATCGGTGTCACCAGAAAATTGGATCCTACGTCGTTCGTGCCCCACTTATCAGATGACATCCCAAAACAACACTCATCCAGAGAGGCCTTTGCCGGATAAGAGGCTTAAAATATTTCAATCGTGTCACAACACACCTAAGAATAGCATGAAAAGGAAAATCGAACGGGATGAGCCGACATTTCTACATGTACGGTACGTACTCTACGCGACGGAAGCTTCGAGCTCGTGGTAATGGCATAACATCCACATGCATTCTTGACAAATGGCCTGCCATCCAGTCTTTCTTAATCCATCTCCTTTCTCTCAATTTCAATGGTACCCAATGGAAGTCGGGACCTCTGTTGGTCTGTGGCCCAACTTCAAATCGGGCTGCTTGAATAAAGTTAAGATGCGCGTTAGAAAAGTGCATGCACGCACTCTCAGACTTACGATGCAAGGATCTGGGATCTACTATCTCAGGAGAGACCGTGGTGGTCACAATCCATTGGTACAATGGATGGCCGCTGACAGCAATATCATGTAGATTTCACTCTTGTGATCCAACTTCAGAGAGTGAAAGACATTGTTCTACACAACGGTATCTTTCCGAGCGAAATGGATATTGATTTCTCCAAGTGTGGCTTGGCAAAATGAGCAGCAAACCTGAAGAACATACTTCATATTAAAAGGAGCAAGCAGCTAGGTGGGCTCATCACTGTGCAGATTGACTTTGGTGGCTGGCGACAAAGTTTGGAACAAGGGGACGTTTCATCAAAAGTGAGCGTGCCCCAAGACGTCTCCAAAAGATTCAGAATGCCTTTCTGGTTGTGCTGACAAAGTGCATCATGCATCATCGCTCTGCTCCTGACTTGATCGTAAGCTGGCTCAGGGCTCGTAGTACACGATTGTATGTACTAAACAAGTGAGCCACTTTTATTGCCTCGAGATCTCATCCGAATTTGAAGAGGGACCGCACCTTGGAATACGTTATATTGGAAAAGTCGAGTCCTCCTTGGATCGAGTTGTTCCATCAAGATCTTCTCCTGACTTTTTGGACAAGTGCTTGCTTCAGCCAGCCTCAACTTTACTACCACTTTGGTTGTTCTCGTAGTGTTGATGGTGAAAGAAGCATCGAGCAGCATCGAAAAGCCAGGAAAAGGAACCAATGTACTAGTTCAATATTGCGGGACTGATGGTCTCCAGTCCACTTGAACTACTCTCAATGTTGTTGGCATAGGACGAAGAAGGGATGGATGGATAGGAGGAACAGCAATGGTCATCAGTTTGAGCAGCTCAACCGCATTCGAGAAGAAGTCCAAAAGCTTTCATCCTCAATGACGAGACGAACAAAAACAACAACTGTGCCCTTCCTTGCTCGGCAATGGATCGTGAACCCAGGCAAGTTTTTCACGTCTTTCTAAGTAGAGGTCAAGTGTGGCACTGCCGAAAAAACGGGCATCCTCCTTACGGTTAGAGGACCTCGTGTTGCCAATTGGCTCCATGTGCTGCTTGGATGGTTTCCTCTGTGCCCTCATTGTGCCAAGATGGCACACGATGTCGTAAATCATATCTGGCATGCATAAGTGAACCGGAGAGGCAAATATCTGGAGCGGAATTAAATCAGCAAATCAGAGGGCAAACTCGGCAAACGAGCTCTAACACTTGTCAAATTGAACGAGAGTGCCGAACACAGCTGCATTTCAAACCTTTCTGACCTTAGACCATCCCAAAGAGTTCAGGGTGACTTGGGCAAATCACAAATCTCTAGGCTGTTGCCATTTCTTACTTGGCAATCGACAATTTTCGTTTCCAGCAAAATGGCGCCATTTTAGAGCGTTGGAAATTTCTTTTCTTTTCTTTTCGTTTGATTTAACGCTCGTTTGACTTCAATAATTCGTTCTCGTTGGCTGTTTTTCCCCTTCAACAACGAGTGAGAGCCGGGCTATTTCGACGGACGTCGCCTTCTTGTGGCTCAAGTCTTAATCCTTGACTTCTGCTTCAGTTTCCCAGCGAACTTTGTTTCGGTGCTTTTGGGGAACGAAGGGAGGAGAAAGAGGCAGAAGACGAAGAAGAAGAAGAAGAAGTTTGGTACCCTATTCAGAGCTCGGTGATTAAGAAAGACATGGAACTGCTTAGGGATCACCTTAGCTAGGATATAATCTGATCATGTGACTCGTTTCACGGATGTTCAGGCACCATCCAACAAAATGCTCCTTGTTGGATGAGGTGTATCATATTTCATCTATGGATAATTCCATTATCAAATCGATTGCAGACAGTTTGCACGATACCGCGGTCGAAGCCTTTGGATTTGGTCCCCCAACTCCATCCAACTACTCGGTCGGTTTGGCCGAGTCGAACGAACCCTGGTAGCCACAAGATGAGGAGAATGCTTGAAGAATGATTTCCTATAGCGCCAAACACCCATTTGCAGCTCTTTAGAAAGGATTAGTAGCAGCAGCCAACTTTGCAGAAATCCCGAATTTGGACCCCCTTCAGAGAAAATCTTTACCAGAGCGTGTGGAGCGAATGAACCAACGAGAGAAACAAAGAGAGAACGAAAAGGAAAAGAAAAAACAAAACACTGGGCAAGTAGTATTACACGATAATTTTGTGCCTGGAATTGGCAAGCCAACACATTCGACCTCATTTGGGCTGTTGTTGCTCTTGGAGTTTGGGGATAGTGCCAATCACTCGCCAACTGAAGAACAAAAAACCCTATGGTCGATGATTAGTGGGCTTTTCAAGGTCCATCAAGAGACATTCAACAAAACTGAATGATGTCGTAAATACCTTTCACGTCCATTTTGATAGATCTGCTCTCACTTTTTGTTCAGACCAATCGAGATAAAACTACACACCATCCAAAGAGGGCACCTAACCCCAAATGAACGAGGCCTCTGATGAATAGTAGTCCTCACCTGGATTAGCCACTGGTCGTCGTCCTAGCGAAGGGATGGCTTCTCCAAAATGGTCGCAGTCGATCCAGTTTTTTGCCTCACTAATCAAATCAGTGGACGAGGAGTAAAAAGCCCCGCTTACTTTTTACGACCCTTTATCACCGATTGATATAAGGTGCCGATTAGCCCGGGAGACTAATCACACAGTGAACAAAAGTCCACCTTCCATCACGTTAAACGTACATTATATTGTTCATTCTCTTTGAGAGGGGCGGAGGAAATCCCACAATGATCCCTTTTCGAGAATTCTTATTACCTCTCTTGAATGTGAGTCAAATCTGAATAGTGAGGGAAGGGCCCCTCAAATTTCTATGTAAAAATAGTATGAACGTCTTGTGTGTCTCTCTATGTGCGAGAGTATGTAGCATTTCCCAACTGAGTTCAAAAAGGTCAAGCTTGTTATGATCTTCGGAAGGTGATCTCAAATCGAAGAACGGCGCTCTCTAAAAAAAAGATACATTTTCATTTCTTCCTTGAAAAAGCCTTGCATGCACCTTCACGAGACCCAATTCTGGCGAGGATCGAAACTGACTGAAATCAAACCTGTCATATAGAAATCCAACCCATTTTACCGCCTTATCCGATAAGGATAATACAAGATGAAATAAAAGTGGCTCGATTTTGATGAAAAAAGACTCGGATAGCGATGTGGTTAGATTGAGGGGAGCTTAATCCTATTACAACTAGCGTACTAAAAGCCACCCATGACCCTTCGTCCGTCTGGCCATCCATCCATCCATTCACCCACCCAAGACAACCACATGGCTACTAGTCGCCATAATTGTGTGTGTATTCAAGCCAAGAACGTAGCATGCATAACTCGGTTGGGTTTGCTTGACCGAGGCCGAAGTTCGAAGAACGAACCGTTCGACGCCGTGATTCGTCTTTTTCTTTCTTTTGTTTCTTTTCTTTTCCGAGTGCGCATCGTTCGTACACAGATCTCCTCGTCCTACTCCTCCTTCAAAAACTGACTGACTGACTGAGTGTAGAGTACTGTTGTATGTTCTATTGTATGTTGTATTGTTACTATGTTCTGCCCGATTTGCATCCACGATGGAAGTGGAAGTGGTGCATGCTTGAATGGAAGTTGGTGGAAGGAGGATTTTCTTCTCGGGCTTCTTTTGCTTTATGCTCACACATGGACTCATGTAACATGAGCCATTAATCATCTCAATAACGACGAGGGAGGTATTAAAATCTTCTCCCCCGGATTTAATGTTTCCGGATTTTTTTCCACTATGGATGAGCCAGTCCTGTTCAGACCGAGGGTGTAAAATGGTGAAGAAAAATAAAGATGAGAGGGGTCATGATGATAGGTTTCATGCTCCGGAGCAGACTGAACCGAGCCCAACCAGACCATGCATAGATTAGTTGGGCTGTGAAATTTAAGTAAATCACTTTGTTGACTCAGTTGTCGAGGAAAACGGACAGCTTGATCTCTAAAATTAGCCTTAAGCACGAGAAGTCAGCAGCTTTCAGGTCTTAAATAGACTCTTGGGTAATCCTCCTTCGTTAAGCATTTTTTAGCAATCGTTCAAATTAGTAACCAACATTCATTTCATCTCTAAATTGGGACCTTTTGAAAGACATCCAAAAGTTCGAGGGTCTTTTTGTCACAGCATAAGTTAAGGTTCCAACATTAGTTGGTTGTTCTGGCTCCAAGACAGAAGGGCATGTACAAACGACGACATTAGAACGTGGAAATGGGGGTCCGAGACCGAGGTTAGTGGCTGGTGGTTGGCGGTTGCACCAATAGGCTTCTTAATGACTCTCATCATCTCAGACTGGCCAGTCGAGACCATCGAGGTCAGACGTGACTCTAACCAAGGTGGTTCAAGCGAACGATCTCAATGAATGCTTGGAAACAGCATGGATGTCATTTGGGCTCGGAAGATACTTAAGGGCACGTGTGGGCCTTCAGATAGCGGTAGGCTGGTACTCGACGTAATATAAGTATCAAATACCAAAAACTGGCCCACGGAGTGTCAAAATGCCTTGTTTTATGGCCACAACGAAGTAAGGCTATCAAAGACTGACCAAAGGACCAACGGAGTACGGACCAACCAACTATCCGACTAACCAAGTCGCTGGCTATTTTAGGGCAAAACTTTCATAGGGTCAGGGATGTGATATTATTTCTGCCCTCTTCTTTTAGTGGTACGTGTTGGAGATGTTTTCCCTTCTGAGAGCGCACACATAGAAGTACTCAAGCATGTGTATTTGTTTCCTAAACGAGCCCCTCGTTCCAATCCTCGATCTCGCACCAACCATGTATTGTTACTGAGGCTCGAAATGAATGCAAATCCTCGGGAAATGTGAGATCTCATCTTTTACTTCCGTGCCATTTGACCCAAGCTCATAATAAAAGAAAGAAGGAGGCAAAAGACCCAAAAGACTGCCGCCGACTGCACAACAACAACAATTATTCCTTCCTCTAGATTTACTCATGAACAGCCTTGCTACAGGACCCAAACCCACATCTTACTAATATATTCCTGACCTCAGGAAATTTTAGCGTGGAAAGTGCATCGGTTCATGCAAATTTTGACCCGGTTGTGTGTGGTTTAGTGATCCCCGATTGCAGAGTCTCCAAATTTGAGTAGGCGTCTTTAGAACCCACAATTCCATTTCTGGCCTTTCCTTCTCTTTGCGTTCATCTATTCATCTATCCAAGCAACCATCACCCAAAGCGTTAAGCTAGATTGATCTCTTTGCCTAGGACTTGTCAATATGACCGTAATCTCATCTTGATATTCACGACTAGCTTTCACTTAATTCCATGTATCGTGCTTGAGTGCTTCAGTGGTCCAAAGTCTGTACGCCACAAGGAACAGAGCCAACGGAGCCCTACTCAAGGAGGAACAACACAAGATTGAGGGGGATGATGATGTGCGATTTTATTGATTAAGAAGAGCAAGAGTATTTTTATTTTAAAGCTAGTTTATTTGTGAGAAAAATGGCTATGGGACACTGGAAATAATTATTGTCTCACTCAAATTCTTCTCAAATTTGACCGTTTCCCAAGGTATAATGAAGCAAAGTAAAAAAGCTCATGCTAAGAAATGAACTTCTTCCAAAACGTTTGGGAGTGTATTTTCTTGGTTGAAAGCAACGGATCTCCTTCCCTTTTACAAATATGATAGTCATAAGTAAGCTCGGTACTCTCATCCATTCAAACAAACAACCAACCCACAATCCAGTAAGCAAAGGAGGCGAAATAAATGAGGGATTAAATCCCCTTTGAAGGATTATCCTGTCGTCTTGAACTCAAAGAGACCCCTATTTCTTTTCTTCTGGATGATTTTTCACCCAAACTTCATTTTGAAGTAACTTCTAAATGCTCAGCACTGCGTATTCTTGGCAAAGCCAACACGATGATAAGTTGATAACAGAAGATTATGGAATAGTAATCCAAAGAAAACGGCAATTGACCGACGTTCAAGATGAGATTTGTTGGGGGTTCCATGTTGTTGAAGAATGAAAGTGAATTGATTAAGGTTACAATAATTCCATTTCCATTGACGACATTTCATTTGCCAGTAGATGAGGAGAACTGCTATCAGCCTCTGGAGGAATCAATGTAAACTGTCACCATTTTAAGCGCTTCCCAATTCATATAATTTCCCGACCAGGCAGTTTCTGTTTGTTATTGAATAAAAATATAAAAAGCAGATCGCCTTATAAAGTTCTAAGCATTTAGAAAATGCTTATACAGGTTGTAAATCTTCTGCAATGAATATCACAATGGCATATCAATGGCGTATCAAAAGAATTCGTCAACGCGTAATGTCACCACTTAATGGTCTGGTCGAGGAATGAGATTGATCGTATTGAAGGATGCCTAGACTAATGCACAAAGTGCATTGGAGCCTCCCCAATTCTTCCTGCTTCCTTCAACTCCCCGAGGTACCACGGACCAAAGCAACCTCCCCTCCCCAAAGAACACCCACCCCTTTTGCAGTTTGGAACTTGGATGCACGAACCAACCAATGGAAGGAAGTCTAAGAGGGGACGACTGGCTGCACGAAAATGGACAACACTACGTACGTACTTCACAGTACGAAGTGCACAGACTCTATCCCTATCATTGGGCTCCTCGGAGAGTCGACGCGAGGTCTTGAAGGTGAGTACTAACAATCCTTTTTCCCTCCCCTCCCTAACTCTTTTTTCCGTCCTCGGAAAACTCATGCCACCCCTCTGATCTCCTTGTGATATTATTCAAGACGTCATGTGCCACTACGGTGGATGATGCATAAGCCCACATGAACAAGGAACTGAATTGGATTGCTCTTATTGGTTTTCCATCAGTGTAATGAAGCGAACTCGCTCTCTTATGCACATGCTCACACTGTCTATTTGCGTACAGTCCTGGATAAGCGAGAATTGAGGCTAGTTGGTGTGGTAAAAGAACCCAAGATGACACGTGTTCCAATGCAAAAGTATCCCATCACCACGTGCTCCCACTTAAGAAATTTAACTGAGGTTGGAAATTTCGAGATGGAGGGCGAAAATCGTTTTTAGCCCATTGTTATATTGCCAGATATATCTGAAAATTCTTTGTACCATGTGAAAATTAGTAGACCGAAAAGATCGGAGTGATAATCAAATTTTTACAAAATAGTCGTTCGAAGGCCGGAGGAAGCATCATCATGAGATTGTTCAAGCCTCTTGTGCCAACCATTTCCTGTTCACGAAGTTTGTCTCTCAAAAACCCGTGAGAGAAGTCAAATTCTGCACTGACTCTTCGTATCCCTCAGACATTTTTACGTAGGGACTACAAGATACGCAATGCTGTGGCCACCTATTTTGTCGTACTTCCCTTTCACGAGTCGAACGAGGGACAACGTAATAGGGGAGAAAGAAAGTGGATGGAAGACGCTGAAGAAGATGCAACTTTTAATGAAAAGAACTTGATTAGAGGCAAACTTTCCTCTCCTAAAGACGAGTCGACACTCAAGGGATGTTGAACCAGGAGCTAATGCTCAATGGAATAAATAAGTTTGAACTCATTAGCGATCCAATCTCCGGCAAATCCCGAGACATCAATCCCCTTGGCTAAACCTTCTTTCGCCAAAAGAAATTGCGTAAGATGTGTCTGGTCAACAACATGTCTCTCTGGCCACCATCGTGTCATCCAGTCAACGAGAGGTTGGTGTCCATTCTGTATCTTTCTGTTTCTAGTTCTTAGTTGGCCATTGGTCGCCATTGGAAAAACAGAAAAAAGAGAGCCTCAGAGTTTTTAATTACTCGGAACCTTGTTCTATCCAACTCGCGAGGCAATTGGACTCAGGAGCAAGAAGAAAAACTTTTTTCTCCTGGATTTGACGTGCCTAATGATTGAGACTATGGGCGAAGACGAACTAATGAAGCCTAACTATTCCAAGCTTTCCTTGGAGCCAAATGGCTTGGCCAATGACCATGAGCGGATGCTAGAAAATACTTTTTTGAGTCGCGTAGTCACTCAATGCGTGCAAATAAAAAAGTTTGGCGCGTTTCGTTCCATCAAAGCCGCACTCGAATTCCATAGAAGAGTGACTCATTAGACAATGGATTGCCGGAAATTTACTGGACAGAAATGTGTGATGGATGACGATCTATCGACGCAGTAATGGCAACCGTGCATTGTCGAGTCATTTTGGCATTGTCTCATACAAAACTTACCTTTAAAGTTTCATGGAGTTCTTCCCAATTCGGGAGAAAGACGCCTTTTGTCCTTAAAATTAAGTAATGCGATGATGCTTTGGCGACGTGCTACAAGGCCCACTGCACGTCTCTCACAATGTCACTGTTCCACTGGCACGCTTTTGGTAGATATGAGTCGCACTTATCTTGTTTTCTTACTCTTCGTAATGACTAACTGGAACCATCCATAGAGGGCCAGATTCGAATCTGCCTTTTTTGATGGGCTCAAGATCTGCCTTAGAACGAGTCTGATGTCCAACTGCCGGAACACAAAAAAAAACACACGAGAGAAGTTGGAACCACCGCGACTGGCAATGTCTTTCCCGACAGCTTCTTCTTCCTCCCGTTTCTCCTCTTCTTCTTTTTCTTTTTCTTATGCCTCTGATCCTCTTTTCTTCGCTGAAAACTGTCTGAGAAGTCTGATTTCCACTTGGACCCTTCGCTGGAGCGCTTTTTGGTTCCTCATTGGGTCTGAATGTACGTACGTAATGTGGGTGAGTGTGCGCGCAGATTCCAGTATTGACTTGCCCAAGAAATGGAAAGAAGGATGGAAGGGAGGAAAAGAGGATGGAAGGAAAGAGGAAAGACACGGACGGGTCTTTGCCAAGGATCAACGCGAACAAAAATGAGGAAAGAGAGGCAATGGGTCGTCGACGAGGGCGTCTTTGGCGTCTTCCCTACAAGTACTCCCTTTTCCCGTAATAGTGGAACACCCACCAACTCACTCAACTGAGAGACCAATGGTTTGAGGAGGGCGAGCAACGCGAAGAACCGGGAAGGGAACAAGGATCCAAAGATCTTTTTTTCTCTTGTCTTGCGTCGATTGCAAGCTGTCTGAGAGTGACTGCGGTTCTATGTACTATATATGCACTGTTGTGTCAAGACCAAGAAATGTGGGAGATTGTATCCACGATGTCGTAAAAAGAGGGACTAATGCTGAAACAGTCTCTTCAGTCCACCCTCGTTTGTCTTTGCTTTTCTCTTCTTTTTAGAAAACCCCGTCCAGGGTGGTTGCTGTTGTTTTTTGTTCGGGTCCTTGATTTGGAAGCACACTAACACTGATTGGTTGTTTACGCCACATTGGACCAAATCCGAAGAGAAAGAATCCTCCTTGGGTTGTTCTCTTGGGTTGTGTCACCTTCTCCTCTCTTTCTTTTAGTGGCGGTAAAGGCCATTTGAACAATGGTGGCAATTTCCAGATGACATTTTTTTCTCTAAAAGCCCTTTTTCTTTTGTTGTGTGGTTTCGTGGAGGTCTTAGTCTTCTTCTTCGTCGATCTTATGTTCTCGACTTTCTCTTCGTACACCAAAAAGTAGCTGGCTCTTTCACTCTAATTAATGCTCCTCCAGCTTTTTCGTTCGTTCGTTTGTTGTTGTTTTAGTACGATATTTCAAAGACAAGCTCAATCGAGGAACGGATATACAGTTCTGGCCTGTATAAGGCCATTCGTCAAGAGAGGTCGCAATTCGCCACACTCGCGCACATACCTTTCTTCCACTGACAGGCGTAACAGGGTCCATGAAGGAACGTTTGTTTTCTCGGTTTCAAATTTGTTAATTCTACCACCGCTTACGAGTTTAATGAGCAAAAAGGGGTTCACCACAAGTACGAATTGCATGTGTGTACCCAAGTCACTCCCTCACCAATTGACCCGTAGAGTTATGTACCTCGCCAGTGAACAACGGTATGTCGTGGAAACATTCAAAAAGACTTATTTCGTGTCCATGGAGTCTGTGCTCCGCTTGTTCTGAATGCGATGCGTTTCTTTGCTGATCGACTGGGGCATTTCGGGTCATTCAATCATCAGTCACCGCTGCCAATTCCGGCAAGTCAAAGCGTCATTGCAGATGGGTGAGTTGTCTGATTTCAAACAGACGTCCGCAAAATTGCTTTCACACTCAATCCGTCACCATTTCTAAGATGGACCACATTAAATCCTGTGATGAATGGTGGAGGAGATGGTTCTATAATGTTGGAGCCAATACCTGGATATATATATTTATCGATATCCAGGGAAATCCACCCGAAGCAACACACTGTCCTCTGAGTTGCTGGGTCCAGTCAGAAAGAACCTCTAAGTCTAAATGACGATCACATCCGGCATCAAGATCTGTTGGATCTGGCTCTCAACCTGAACAGTGGCCAGCAGTGGCAACGAAGATGATGATTATGAGTATTTCCCAAGGAGTTTTTCCCCTTTCGACTTGGGAGGTCCTCTCCCACACGGATTTTTTTCACCTTTCCGTGTCAGGCACTCACTCACTCACTCAGTCGTTCACTCTCGCATGCATGTACTATGTATACCCCTTGTATGGCACAACTTGGGCATGTGAGCGAGTGAATTCAGCAAAGATGAGGATCGTTTTCAAGGAGCAAGCATGCGGGGGATTTTTCAAATACCGGAACACCTTGAAGTAAGACAGCCAGGCAACAACATCAACCAGACTATCACGGTATATACACACAATAATGCTGTTCCCGACGATCTTGGGATGAAGGAGAAGAGAAAAAGAAGGGAGAGTGGAAAGGACGGGTTGAATTGGAACAAGAGGGAAGAAGGGTAGGGGAAAGAGAAATGAGACGAAAAAGATAGCGCGATTGCTCGGAAGGAAAACGCGAGTAATTGGAGAATTCCTGCTCTTTTCCGTTCTCCTCCTCCAGAGACTCAATTGGAGCCGTACATATTGTTGGCCTCGGGATTAAAGCGTTTAGCGAGGGTGTAGGCCACACATACCAGAGAGAAGTTCAGCCTACGTGAACGAACGGGATGTCGGCGGTCGAGGAGGTAACTGAGTAAGTGCGAGATTGTCCGTCCACTTGGGAGTTCGTGTTCACCGAGCTCACAGAATATTCACAAATGATTTGGGACTGTCAAACAGATTTGAGGAGGGTTAATGGATGGCAGCAGCGGAGAATTCGGAGAACTCCTTCATCTGTCTAAGGAAAACTATGTGGAACGAGAATGCGAATGGGAAGTATCACTCATTCAAGTACTTGGCACGTCCAAAAATAAGTCAAGACGAAAAAAGACTGAGAGAGGGAGAGGGAGAGATGGAGCAGGAACCGGAGCATCGCCGACAACACTGAACGTGCTTGATTCCCTCCTTTGCCGGCTTTTTTGTCTTGGGATTGAAAACTCAGGTAATTGAGAATCGCAATTGGCCACACTTGTTAAAATGCCAGTTGGTGCTGGTTAACTAACCATGACTGTTAAACGTTGTTGGAAGAGATACGTCGTTGGTTGGAACGATGTGATCAAACCTTCTGGCCACGAAGCTCGAATGAAACGGCCCGAGGTTGAAAGCCAAGTGGCCGGGAAACCGACCCAAACCCACCAAGTTCGATGCTACATATGTTTCCTCCATCCATCCATCCATTTAGCTATATTATCTACGTAGTATCCATGCACGTAGTCCACCATGGCATAGGTGCCTTCGTCAACTCAACACGCGGTTGGTTCAACCACAAAAAGATCGAGGGCCGAAACTTCTCCTCGGATGAAATGCACGATGATGATGATGACGACGACAACGACGACCAAGAGGAGGAGGAGGCTTTCCGAGCACCTCGACATCAACCTCTACCATTAACCATGCTGAGTCTCGACCCACCCAACCGACCAACCACCGCCACCGCCATCAAAGAAATAGAGGCGAAGATCGTTCTTTGAACTTTTGAAAGTGTCGTAGCCTTGTGCGGGAGGTTTGTGAGGCCACTTGGATTCCAACTTGGACGTCGTTCATGAGAGGGGCTCCAGTTCATAAGTCAACCATAACACGATTATCCTGGTCGAATGCCCCAAACCCCAAACTCAAAAGCGAGACAAGTACCCACATTTTACTGTACATAGCTGACTGACTGCCTACCATTAAACTAGTACCTACTAACTAGGTGTACATGGCTTCGGGGTCAATTGCCGTGGTCTTGGATCAACTAGTGTTCGTTGGTAGGTGGGAGATTGAGTATTTTTTGAGCGCTTGCAATATATTGGGCCAGGAATATTTTGCGAATGATTTCAATTGGTCAAACGGTATGAGCACAGCTTTTTAGTATTTCCTTAACCATCTAGCTCCATCCTTTTGAGTGTCTTTGTTGCCACTCTAAGTGTCAACTGCTTCTAAAACCAATTGAAGAAACTCTAAAGACAAGGAAATCTTTAGCATTGAATTCTCTTACCATCACGGTGTTCCCTTTGGCCAAATTTATTTTGAGTTGAATTGTAACCCAGACACATGGAGTTCAACTACAGTACTACATCGAGGTGTTCAAAAGCCGAACAAAAGTTGAAAGAGACGGACGGTGGGTCAGTCATCAAATATTTAATAAACGTTAGAATCATAACCATGATTTTAAAAAACGCAAAGCTAAAGATTAGATTACTGGTCTCATTGGTGGTGCAGCTGTAACAAGGTATTCATGTTCCTTGGCGGACTAATCAACGTCAGAAGCCATTGGATATATTGTAGTACGTGTCTAGCGAGCCAGTGCACTTTGCACACGTACACCTTCCTAACAAAGCGTGAAACGAAAGATGTGAAGAGGGTTTGTTCCTCCACTATCGAGTCCTTCCTCTCAACCGTCTGTTCGTCCAACTCTCCGTTTCGTTTCATCATTGTTATTATTATGAGTTTTTTCCTATTTCTATCAACATGGTTGGTTGTGCCATGTTATTCTGGAACAGTGGTCTGGTCGATGTTATTAATTGAATGTGTCCACCTCTTTGAACCCTCAGTGACTCTTTCAATTTCGTTTGAGGGTGGCGCGTGACTCACAATAATAATATCGCTATTAGTAATCCTTCGCAAGTCAAGTCGAATTCAAAGGAATTCAAAATACATGCTGACACAAGATTTGAAGCGAACCACGGAGCTCTCCCGCTGTCGGATTTGATGTCTGTTAAGTTGCCTAGGAACCTAAAGAGGGGGTTCTCCATGGTCGAGTGGTCATCGCCCGTGTCGTACGTACGTAAACGTTGCTTGTCGGTCGCTCCACGACAATGGCGGGTTCAATGGCAACTCTTTCCACATCAAGAGAAGGAAAAACGAAACACTCGGGCAGAATGACAAGCGGAACTGGACTGACAAAAAATAACATCGCCAGCAACAACAGCAGCAACTCCATTTCTAACCCAATTGTCTGCATCTTGAATATGGGGTAAAATTGGAACTGATACCCGAAGGGAAGATGCATGAGATTCGGGAGAAAAGTTCTTTAGTCTCTCACTCGAGTGGCTCCCTGACGGAGATGATTTGATAGTTCATGCTCCACTTGTTTGTTCGTTGATGGCTTTGTGGGTCTGGAATCTGGAAGGTTTTCTTAACAAAGGATTATAGTTGTTGTTGTTGAAACTACTACTACTTCTTCTGTTGTTGCTGCTGCTGCTGTTCCTGTTCTTGTTGATGCAAGTAGTTATGGAATGGCTATTGAAAGTCTAGTGGCTTGTGGGCCCAGCTCATCGTTACAATGCCAATGCGTGATCTGATAGCTTGAATGAAGGTGGCATGAAAAAGAATCAACAAGCATATCTCTTTTCTTTTCATTTCTCTCCGTCGTTTTCTTCAACAGCAATCCGATCAAGATGTAATTGAAAAGCCGTTTCCGATTTGATTGAATAGAACAGCTGGTTGGTGGACACTCAAAAAATCCTCTGACGTGATGGGCTTGGTCTGTCATTACGTATTATTCTAATTCATTTCTTTTCATTGGAAACAAATGATATGAATCCCACTTCCAATTCAATTTTTCATCCGTGACCCTCCTTATTATGATTATACTGGTTTTCCAAGTGCCTAGCCCACAGACATCTTGCGTCCGCTTGCCATCAGGCATGTTCTAATAGAAGATCCTTGCATTAAGTAAGCGTCTGTGATATGAATTTGCCTCGAGAGCCTTCTTAATCATCATCAGCCCTATTCATTTGGGGGTGTATACTATGTATCTCTGTGTGTACAGCACAATGTAGGGAAGCTCGTCGGGAAGCTCTTCGTCAGGCGCTTCCACTTTATATGAACCGACTACCTCCAGCAGAGTTGGTGGCAAGTTTCAATTGATTTTCCAGGAGGTGTTTTCCACGATGATGGATCGATGTGAACAGATCTCCGCGAACATAATTGAAAGGTTCTCTGTTTAATGGTAGTGTTAGGGAAAGATTCATTCGAACCTGCCAAATTATAAGCAACCTAATTACTGTCGTTCTAACAAAGCGGTGGAACATAGAGGTATTCTCATTGGCGTTTCGCGTATACTTGTATATCTGAGTTCAAATTCTCACATATCTGTGTTGTCTTCGTTGGGTGAGTTTGTCATGAGAAGTTTAGTACGGTTGTGCATTTGAGCCTCGGGGCGTCAATTCAAGTGAGATCACGTACAATCTAATCGATCAACCGTAACAAGTATCGGCAAGCAGGTAACTAAGCAAATCCCACCTCAAATGTGCAAAGGTCAAAGAGAGCGAAGACAAAAACTACCCTAATAAGAGTGAAGAGAGTAGGAATTTGGTTTTGGACCTTCTTTCCAGGCAAACAATTTCTCTGAGTCAGAGATCAGAGAGAGAGAGACACACACACCATATGGCTGTTGTTGTTGTTGTCGTCGTTACTGTTGAGAGCACTCAAACCATTTCACACTTGAACCTTTTTGAGAGAAGATTGTTTTATGCTTTAATTACCTGGGACTGCCCTTTTCCCCCTCTTTACTAGCACGAATCGCACTTGATTAGGTGCGTTGTAGTATACTGTACTTACTTGCGTTGTTCGTGTGTACTGCCTGCACCATAATAGACAGTAAAGATATGAGATGGGAGAGTGTTGTGAGCAAATTAGACTACCGGCAAGGTTTTGGGGCTCGGCTCTCCGATAAGACCAATTTCAAAATGAACCACCTTCTCAATTGATCCCCAGCCAAAAAACGCCCAACCAAGTTATTACTTAACAAGGAAGCTTAAGTGAAACAGGCTTACTCCTATTCCTTCACAAGCACTTTCAAATGAAGGAAAAGACATGAACAACGACGCAGTTTAGTTTCACTTGAAATCTTCGGCAAAAGGCATTCATTCCCTTCATATCCTCTTGAACACCTGGTTCTTTCAGTTTGAAATTGTCGCTAATGAATTGAGCGGACTACGAAATGAATTTGGTTCATTTTATGCCTCATAATTAATTGTGTTTATCAGATGAGTGCCGCCAGTTTATTCATCTTTTCAAATGCATCAAATATTTTATCGGTAAGACGGTTCTTCAGAGTTAGAGAGTGACCTTAAAAGATGACAAAGAATGCAATTTTTAGGTTACGAGGAAGCCTCAAACGTATGCATTAGAAAACTGTTTCAACTGTTTTAATTTTGAGCACTTTTAGGGCAGTTTTGGAAATGCTTATTGATGTTCTGTCACCCAACTTCCGTTTCTGGCCAAGCTTTTGTTATCTTGTTTTATGACTTAATAGGAGGGGGCTCGTCGTTCATTCTCAACGTAATCTGCTTTTGTCGGGACCTTTTTCAATTAGCAAAAAACGTAATTAACGAAACACCTTCAAGTACCAGACCATGCTGAAGAAAATTACCATACTGGCGTGACGAAAAGATCCTCAATAAAATTGGAAGGGCAATCTAATGCCCACCATTCTTCATGCCAAGATCTGAGGAAGCCCATTTTCCCAGCAAAATCGACCCTTGTGGCCTCGCTCGTCTCGTTGGAAAGAGTGAAAACTTACAGGAGCAGGTCCAGTAGGTCCCATTGAATGTACGTAGAACGAAAGTAGTACGATGCATGCACTGCAGTCAGATCTCGTTCCTATAAGCATGCATGCCCAAAGAAAGGAGAAGAAAAGTGAGCCTCTTGCAGGTTCAACGAGTTCCTTAGGAATAAGGAATCCAGTCGTTCCAACATTGCTATTGAGGGCCTTCTCCATGAAAAAGGACCCCGCAAAGTGCTAATTTATGTTCCTTTCACCAGGTCTTCGTCTCCTTTTCTTTTCTTTTCCCTCTCTTCCAATGTCTTACGTTCGTCGTCCTTCCTCCTACAGAAATATGTAGAAGCGACCCAGCCTACCAAAAGGATTCACAAGGAAGGCTTGAATGCGAACGAAGGCTGGCTGAAATCGAGGCAGGTCTTCTCTCAATACTTTGCCAAACCTACCCATCTAATGCTTGAAGGGCGCATTTATTTGTCCTTCATCCCAAGGACTTCAAATGGCAAATCCTTTTTCCAATACTCTTGAGTCAAATATACTTTTAACAAGGATTTAATTAGGTCGTTTTTCTGAACCAAGTGGTTTGTGTATCGTTATTTGACTATAATGATTGATCACCGTCTTCAACCTCATTATCCCAATTGATCAAAATTACAGTTACATACAAGGGGTTCTCTTTGTTCGTAGCATTTTGATTTGGCTTCCACCAAGATCATAACTTCCTAGGATTTTTTAAAAAAATAACCTACATTGGTGGACTACTTTTGCCCAAACTGTTTCATGTTAAAACGGTGGACAGTAACTGAAAATATATTCTTGCAAGAAGGAAATCAGTATTGAAACAACTGTTTAATTTTAGCCTAATGTCTTTAGTGGCCCTTTGATGACCATTTTTGTACTCGTTTCAGATCTTTAAAAAGTTCGGGAGAGGTTTCACTGTGATCCAAGAAAGCAATCACGAAACCTATTGCATGTGTCTAGCGGAGAGTCCACTAGTAGATGTTGATCACATCAAATCCTTCTCGAGTTTTCTTGCTTTGGTTTGTGCTATTTCTAGAATCATTAGTATGTTTTTCCTTGTTCTTTTCCAGATGTTCTAATAGGCTCATTAAACTAATTACCCTAATTAACCGCAATGGAATTTCATAGATATAAGTGTTTCTAGACATGAGTTCAAAATGTTAATGCCCTAGAGCGCACAGGGACCACTTTTTTACTCTTTTGAAGAATCCAAATTACTCTCATCGTCAAACAATGATATGTGAATGTTTGTGATTTGTTGTTGCTCTAACCGTAAGACCTACTGTTTCCATTGCTGTACTGAAGTAGATTTTTTTGGTCCCTGCATTCTGAGCTCCACAGCCAATGAGGACTTTTGAGGATGCACAGTATTGTGAATAACTCCCAAATAGTGTTCACTTTGTACCTTTGTTGGAACGAAGTTAATTGTATTCCACGCTCTGTTTGGGATCAACTGCAATACCAAAATGAACAAAACAGATTTAAATTGTAGCAAAATATGGGATTTTACATTTCTCCATTGACTTTTTTTGCAATCATACATGCTGAACCTTTTTTTTGCATTTTTAGTGGTCTGGAGAAAGATGATTTGGAGAGAAAAAATATGTTCTTAAGCCATTAAACTCAGTCTTGGATTCTTCACCGTGTCACAATCTTCGAGAACATCCACTTGATTTGGCAGCAATGATCGATTTCACTCCAATTTTCCGTGAATAAGCATTTGCCATTTGTAACGAATCTATTCGATCCTGTAAAAACCTTCCAAGCTTTGGTCCTCTTAATCGACCGAAGCGAACGACCGAGGAGGATTTTTGTAGGAATAGCAAGTCTTCCTTTCGACGCTTCGTTAAAACAAAAATATATTTAAAAAACATGGATCAGTTTTTCTTTCCGAGCATTGGGTTCGACGTTTATTAGCCAAATTGAAAGGTTATAAAGTTGGTCCACTTTTCATTATCTACATAGTAGCTTGGCCTGGAAGACTGGTAGGTGAGACTCGAAAGGGCAGGAAGGGGGAACACGGAGATGGTGGGAAAGAAAGAAAGGAAGTAAAGAAACTAAGCGACACATCGACACTTCCAAGCCATAAAGCTTCATTCCCCCTGCTGGAATGAAGTCCATTTCTTGGGTCTTGGAATGACCCAAAACATTGAATGTGAAGCACATTTTGTACACGTTCTCCCCACACCACGTTGTGACCTGAAACTCGGAGAAACATTCACGTCTGCTTAGGTCTTCGTTCGTCCGTCGATGTCGGAGTTCATTCGTCCATACAAGATACGTGCTATATCGACCATCCACGACCATGCCATTTATCCTAAACCTCTCAACTAGAATCCTGCGAGAAACAGACCCTCATCCTCGGATTTTCTCATCCCATTCCGCTGGCTTAACTGAGACGACCTCGACAATGGCGGGATGGGCCCTTCTATTGCTCACAAATAAGTGGCCCTAATGTATCTTTTACGAGATGGGGGTCATTTTGATGGAGTTGCACGATTCCTCCTTGGCCAGCTTTCTTTTGTCACAAGACAAGCTCAAAATGAGAGGTGCCAAAATCACTAGCCGCTTGAAATATTTAGCGTAATGTCAAGGCGAAGGCTTTAAAGCAAACACATTTAGATTCAAATTACTAGTCTCAATTTGGCAAACAGCTTTCGAATCTCATCTCTCCTGCAAGCTTTTTGAATTATGGCACTCTGCCCCAAACGTTGATGCCCCAACAAAAAGATGGAGAAGTTGGACCTGTGGAAATCATTTAATCACAACCAGGTATGTTTGTCCCATTGACAGGTGGTACTCTTTTTCTAATCTCGTCATGTACTTTCGTTAGATTTTCTAACGTTTGTTAGGGATTTAGAGAAAACAAATCATCATTGCGAGACTTCATGTTGATCTCATAGGATATGAAAAACATTTGATATTGGCAATCTTAAGAACACCTTTCTTAATATGTTACAACTTGAAGTTGCATATTGCAGAACTCGTGCACTTTTCTTGCATGAAGTTCATTTATTTGACGTTGAGATTAGAATATGAAGTACATTCACAAAACGTTTAAAAACTTGCTTTATGGAAGAACACTTTTTTGGCTAAAATCCTACCAGTAGTTATTATCAGTTTAAAAAACTACCACTTTCTTGAATTGTTACTTATCAACTGTAGAAAACATCAAACTGCTTTACCAAAGCCCAAGATTCCTGTTAGTGTTCAAAGCATTTGAAACAGTTGTCATCTCCACAACCAACATTCCTGTGGGCCCTGGACAGCCTTTTTGAGAACGAGTTAGCTAACTCTTTGCCTGGTGTGGCCTAGTGGCTTTGGGAATTGGGGATGCGGTCTGAAGTTGCCAAAATGGCCCTTTAATGACATCGTCAATTCTCGTAAAAGTAGCCACATGAACGCGTGGAAAGGATGCCATTCTCGGATACGGACATTGGACCCATCCCAACCTAACCCAACAAGCACAGGCATGGCTGAGAGACTAGTTTGAGACCAAGGACAATGCTTGAATATCGCTTTTCTTTGGGAAAATTGCCCAACGCGATGTCGTCGGCTTTGTTCCTTTCAGAATGAAACCATTGCATGCACTTGGAGTTGAATCGTTTTTAGATGGTTCATTTTATGATACACAGCCGGAAAAAGCACACACTCGGGTCAAATTTTCAACCAATCCTTTTTTTTAAGTATGTTGGCTTTTGGGGACCAGAAAACACCCCCTTTGTAACCTTTGATTTGGAATTTGTTTGGTAAACCCCAAGTTTACTTAGAATGTGCATAGGGCGCGCCGTTAGCAACGAACAACCTGATTGACTACTATAGGGGTCACATTTAAAGATTCCAAATCTCTTTATATAGTACAAACTTATCTCCACATACCTTCGCCGCCAAGAAAATAAGAATTGCTCATTGGAATGAAATGAAGGTACGACGGTAGGTCTTTATCTTTAATCTCTGCCCAAAAGGTGCATCATAACCTTTGAAGAAAGAACAAAACTAGTTTCTTTGACTTGTTTAGGAATTCGAGTTTAGTCAGTAAGCGTTAGGGTCTGATCTCGGACGAATCATCATTGGTGAGAAGAACACTCGCATCGCACCACATTAAAAATTTTCACCAACGAGAATGGAGCGAAGTTTCTCAACGTTGTCCCTTCATACCAGGCTTTCCAAGTGAGTGATTCTTTCAGCTTGGATAGGTCTGCCTTTTCGTGGCATTTATTATGTTCTGCCTGGCTGCTTATCGGGTGTAGGTTTGACTCGAATTAATGAGCTACGTCCATTTGTTCCACGATAGTGTGAGATGGATCCATTTTCGTGCGAAAGCCAATCCAAATGAGAATCATTTGTTTCGATCAGGATTTGTGACGGCAAACACGACCCTTCACTTTTGCCTTCTAAAGTTGGAGCCATAGCTACGCACATGTATTGTCATCGTCGTTGTTTTTGTTGTTGCTTCAACTTCAGTGGGCGGGGCAGCTTGATTTCATGATTACCTTGTCTAAACTGATTATAACATTAGCTTCTTCTTAAATGTCCTCGTGAAAAGGAAATATTGGCCATTGAGATATAATTCTAATTGAAAAAATTGCTTCATTTTGAAACGAGCCAGATTAAAGCTTGAAAACTGATGGGCGCTTTGCTGACAGCAATGTGTAATCTTCGACTAATGGTTAGATCATTTCAATTGTCAGGGAGGAAGAGGATGGTTCTACCGGCGTGGTCCCATCCATAACGAATGCAGCCACCTTCAAGACCACCTCGGACTATATCCTAGGCGAGGGTAATGCCTATTGTTATGGGCGGTATGGGAACACCACTCGTAACACTTTGGAAGCCACCATCGCCAAATTGGAAGGAGCAACTCAAGCGTTCTCCTTCAGTTCGGGTGAGTCGTGGAAATACGCGTACCAAGATTTGAGAGGCTGTAACAATTAAAGAAAGTTCGTCGTTGGGAGACAATCCGGTTAATTTGAAGTTTTGATTACTATGAAGCACCGGTTTTGGTTCCCGTTTTGGTGCCAAGTATTGAATTCAGTGTAGTAGCCTCATTTCGTTAAAAAATGAATTTGCAACACAAAAAAGGTAAAAATATATTTCCTGGAGGCATCTGGCATTTTATTGGAGGCTTATATTAAGCCTTTTGAGAGAGGATAGTGGTTATTGAAAGAAGTCTGAAGTTTAATCTAATAATTCATAATATTTTATACTTGATCAAGACAATTTATATGCAAACGAAATCATGAAACTGCCACCGTTGCGATTCCATTTTCGGGGGTGTCAATTCATATTTTAGTTTCTCTTGCGCATTTTATGACAATGCCATTTGTCTTTCATCAAGTTCTTGCAATCCACTACTGAGTTTTCCAATAGCCCCATAAAAGGGTAAATGTGAATGATGAGAGGTGGAAATTACTTTTGTTCCTATGTCTCTTCTCGCAGTTCGTTGCGAACACGTACATACGTACTACTGCTCCACTCGTTGCTAAACAATAATATCCATGTCATTGTCTACCACAACCCCTCAGTTTTTTGCTAGCCCATGTCCCCAGGTGCAAAAGGGAATATGATGGAACACTTGGAACACTTAGGGAATTACACTGTGAAACGAAAGAAAGTGGACAGGGTGTCGATTGGTCGTCTTTGTTCGAAAATGCGCACCTTCATTTATCATCTGAACAATGCCCAAGAGTGAGTGATCCATATTCTCCAAAACGAAAATGGAGGTATGGACATGGCAGGAGGAACAGGGGACACTGTTAACAGCAAATCAAGTAGTTACGTCCTCTTTGGACACTCTCCACAATTATCACAGTTTGATGGATCACACAACAAGTAATCAAGAACAAACTTCATATAAATCCATTTATTTTTGCATCAAATCAAGGTGATCATGTGATATGGTGGTATAAATTGCAACGAGATCCGCCATGTTGTTCCTGATTTTCTATTTTTAGAAAGTAATCTCATTCCAGACCCAAGATGATATTTGATGGTTATGAAGCGTTTCTTGTTCCATTTTTCATTCTCGTCCCATTAGTCACCTCGGGAATTCCCTCGTTCCAGGATTACGACATGGAGATATGAGATTGGGGAATGGTTGAGAGTTATTATTTTCCTTTCTTTCATTCTACAATCCTTGCACCACTTATCAAAGAGAATCATGAAAACAATAAAGAAGGCGTCTCAACTCTCAACGTCCTAACATCTTCAAACTCGCTTAAAGCAGAATAAGAAGGATGAAGAAGGCGAGGCAAACGAGGCTATCGCCCTGCTGCCATCCGGTATACAAAAAAGCTGGCTCAAGTCCATGATGAATGATAGTGAGCCCCTCTTGTTCCACCCCCAGGGTGGTTCCGTAACTGCTTTTTCCTCCCTATATCGTTTTTCAATCGAGTATACGTACATGTAAGCTCACGCTCTAACGATCTGAAGTTCAAGAGAAGCTCGTACGTGACACCCTACACTAGTGATGGGCACTTTCTGCGTCAGAACTAGTGAGGGAAAGTTGAGTGAGACAATGAAACTTTGGCAGGGAATTGATTAAATTGCACAGACGATTATCGATAAAACCAAAAAAAAAAATAGCTTATCATTTTCGAAATTCAAAACTGAAAAATATAAATGTAGGTCAAGACTATTTGTTATTTCCCAGGATAACACAAATAGCCTTGTCATGAAAACATCTTCACTCACAAAGATGAATAGTCGTTTTGGCTCACAATGGAACATGTAAAATAAAGGACTGAACTTCCTTACTGAAATGGTTCCGGTTTTCAATTCCAAACTCAGGTTTCGGAGGTAAATCCAAATCTCACGAAGGAAGTGGTTGCAGCTAAAAAGTGGATTTACAATGCTTTTCGCTCACATGGTGAGGCGATGTTGGAATGAAGGGCATCCTGAAATTCGATGCTTTCGTTTTTTTGCAAGTTTGACGCAGCTAGTATTGGTTAACCCTAACTTTCTGCGAAGGGAACTGGATAGCATTGATCTTGATCCGGAGCCTGATCCATTCGACAAAGGTAAAGAAAGCCATTCGTTTGAATGAGAAAATGGGAAGAACTCTTTGGACTCAATCTCTCTTGTACATCCGTGATAGGCATATTTGTGCTTGGAAGGCAGCATGTTTCTCTTAAATGAGTTGCTCTAACTTGCACAAAGGTGTTGGAGATGATGCCTTCTACTTTAAGTGAGCAATTACGGAGTGAAAAGGAGATAGATAAATATCCCAAATGTTGTGATAATTATTGGACCTGACATACAAAAGGGTTTACGTCAAACTATGGACGAAAGCAATATTCGTCTATCGGTTTATCTAAAGGGGTGAAAAAACAATGAATGTTTTCTTTAGCGACATCGTAAGCTGAGTATTCGTTTGAAGCTAACTCAGAGATTTGCTTTTCCCCCTCTCCATTTTCCCTCCTCACGAGCGCAATTTTTCCACTTGCAGTACATGCACCTGCAGTACCCTAAGGTTGTTTTTTTTTAAATGAAACTACTTGCTCAAATTGAACAGAACTTATCATTCAATATTTTACTTTCAGGAATGGCCGCTACTAGCGCTGTGGTCGATGGCTTGTTGAAACAAGGCGATGAAGTTGTGGCCTCAAAACAGGTTTGGTCTTGCACGGGGACTCTAGTTTGGTCTAGTGCACTATGATTAAAGAGTACAATCATAAAGTGTGGCATCGAGTGCATCTTATGTGGCAACAGATTGCACTTTCAATGGTACGCATGTACTTGTAGCATAGGTTTTGAACGAACTAAAGTGCCTCAAATGTTAATTTAGGATTCATAATGAACTTTCAATGGCTTTTTTGTTGAATTGTTAAGCAAACTTCCCTTATTATCAGCGTGAAAAGCTTGACAATAAAAAAGAATTTCAGGTATAACCCATAAAAAGTTTGTGGAATTCAGTTGAAAGCACTCCTCCATCCACATTTCAGGTGGTTTAGTTTGTCTAAAACTGACGTGTGACAGTTCTTCTCTGCAAATCCTTGAGGTTCATGGAAAGTTCGAGCTGTTGCCAAATAAAATGAACGAGATGAAGCACTTTATGAGTGTCCTCCTTCCTTGGTCCAGTAGAGATGTTGATATTTTCTTTGAAACAAAAAAGCTAGGCGAAGATTAATTTCTTTGTGTTTTGAATTTGGTCTAATATTAAGATGCCAAAACTCTTTATCAACCAAAAACAACACCAAGAGCAAAAAAGCAACCCCCTTGATTGGCTTTTTTTGCACTAGAATTACACCCATTATTTAAAAAGATTTATAGATCACACAAGGGCACTTGATCACACAATGTCCGACGTTTTCAATCCCTGACATCTGATCCCTTCAAGAACTTTTATTTAAATCCCACAAAAAATGTCAAGTTTTGTCTGCTTAGAGCAGGGGTTGGCAACAACTTTTGGGTCAAGGCCCACCAAATTTGAATACCCACAAATTAACGATTAAAGAGCTTTGGGCCCAAGAGTAAAGTTGTATGGATGTCTCGCTATTTGACTTTCCCGCAGCTCCTGGCCCCACCAAATACCACCCTTGGGTCCACACGTGGGTAGCGACCCATCGGTTGCCTACCCCTGCCTTAGAGGTATCAAATTTACTTTACTCATGGGCCATTAGCTCTGAAAGACTTAAATTGAAGCCATTTGTACTTACAAGGTTTCATTAGGCCCTTATGGAACCTAATAAGTACAAATGATTAGGGTGTCAATAATTGTCCCACCAATCCAATTTTGATGAATTTTGACCCAAAAGTTTATTGCTGACCTTGGTCTACAACAGTTTTTGTAACAGAAATGACATACTAAAAAACACCCCTTCCATTTTTATTGAAATTAAGAGATTTTTCGTTTTGCAAATATGTCTATACTTTTGCCATGGATTTTTTTCTTTTTTTTTTTCTTTTTTGGAGCTGAAACACAAGGCATTTCCAGTCGAAGTTCCCTTGTTTGGATTGGTTAGACATGTTCCAAATTTGACAACAACAAATCGAGCCATCCAATGCAATTTGATGTAAAAGGGATACAAAATGGATGGATTCGATACAACTTGACACACATCATCAATAAGTTCACCACCGCGTCCCATGGTTGGCATTGGATAAGTGATAGAAATCCCAAAACAAAAGGCTCGTCGAGTGTTCGAGCCTCTTGGCGAAGAATTGAACCGAAAATGTCGCATCACTTTTCGAGCCAACACGACTATCTTTTTTCGGTGCCACTTTGTGACACGATTATCCATGCTCGCGCAAATACATTCAGCAGGAATTCTTCGTCCTTTAGAGCCCATTTACTCTTTTATAGTTTAAAGGAAAGGATGCTATTTGTTGAAAACAACTCGAGGTTTAGTTGAAAGCCTGCCCAGTTATTACTGATTGGTGGTCATCTCTTTTTTGTTAATTTTCCAAGTTTTTCCGATCCTTTCCCAATATGTTAGTCTGGTAGAGTGAACCTAAAATTGCTAGTTTCGACAATCTCAATATTGAATTACGTAGAGCAGGGGTAAGCAACCGATGGGCTGTGACCCACATGTGGGGCCCAAGGGTAGTCTTGATGGGCCCAGGAGCAATGGTGTTAGTCCATAGTATAGTGGGCCCGCGAGCAGTCCATGTTACACGTGGTACATGTACACGTTTGCCCAAAGCTCTTTGATCGTCAATTTGTGGGCCCCTAAACCTACTAATGTCTGTTTGGTGGGCCCCTGAACCTACCAATGTCTGTTTGGTGGGCCCCTGAACCTACCAATGTCTGTTTGGTGGGCCCAGACAACAAGTTATCAAATTTGGTGGGCCTTGACCCAAGAACTGTTGCCAACCCCTGATATAGAGTGTGACAGAAGGAGAGTAAAATATTTGACATTTTTACCACTCCAATGACTATCCAAAAGCTCTAGCCAATGTTGAAGGGTCCAAGGGCAAAAAGGGCTATTTTGAAGGTTGCGTAGAAATAAGACAAAAATCCGTTCAATGTCCAAAAGAGATGTTTTTGAATCAACCCTGCCTTTATCCTCTACATGCATGCATATTCTCTTCTAAGCTCGGGGACCAGTCTGCAGAAAATTCTGTACATGGAAAGGGACTCCATCAAGAGCTCTTAGCAAGCCAATTTAATCAAACTTGGAACCCGCCCAGATGTTGCGAGGGAAATTGAAGGGGTCTTACACTCTTTTTGCCTTCGTCACCCTCAGGGCCATAGGCAGCCACTATCCAAGGAGGGTGTGTGCTATAATAGGTTGCCTGGTTATGGGTGATGCAGATATGAAAGTCCCAAGAGTGTTATTTATAGTTCCCTTCTGTTAAATGACTTTTTTGGGGTTGTCCCCTGTCTGTCGCTTAGACGATCAAGACCCTATTTTTCAAAAAGGGAACGCAAAAATTGGACCCAATTTGGATGATCCCTATGAGTATATTCTCCATGACGAATGATTTATCTTATATTACACGTTTATTTCTTTTTCAGATGTACGGTGGGACTTATTCCTTGTTTACAGGAGACCTCCATAAATTTGGCGTGAGCCTCAAATTGGTAGACAGTCCCACTGTTGATGACGTGGTCCCAGTTTTGACCGCGAAAACTCGAATGGTTTGGCTAGAAGTATGTTCCAACCCTTTATTGAAGATCATGGACATTGCTAAGATGGTCAAAGCCATCAAAGGATTCAACCCTGACATCATTATTTGTATTGACAACACCTTCCTCTCTCCATTCATCGTGGTGAGTCTTTTGACTTCGTAATTGACATAGAACGGCAAATTCTTGAACTTTCCACTATATTGATATATTTAGAAGCCCTTGGCATTTGGTGTGGACGTGGTGATGCACTCCATGTCCAAATATTACGGCGGCCATTGTGACATTATCATGGGATGTCTGGCTCTAAATAATCCCGAACTAGGCCAACAAATACTGCGATCCCAACGCATGCGTGGAGGCGTGCCTTCGGCTTTTGATTGTTACCTCATGATCCGATCCATCTATACGTTGGAGGCAGGGTTTTAGAGGATTTCTTACATCTTTTCACAATCTTCTTACAACCTTCATTCGTGTTGTTAGATCCGAATGATGAAGCATCACGAGAATGCCCTGGCCGTGGCCAAATATCTAGCCGATCATCCCTGTATTGCAGAAGTGGTTCACCCATTGTTGCCCAATCATCCCTCTCACGAACTGGCCAAGCAACAGCATGAAGGTCGTCATTCCGGTATGATTGCCTTCACTATCAAAGGGGGTAAATCCGAGGCTCAGAAGTTCTTCGACAACTTGAAGTTTATCACGTATGCCGTGAGTTTGGGCGGTGTTCACTCGTTGATCAGCCATCCAATGAGTACAACTCATAGTTTTTTGAAACCCGAGGATTGTGCTGCTGTAGGAATTCATGGAGGAACCGTGCGATTCTCAGTGGGAATCGAAAACATCGAAGATATTAAAAGTGAATTGGACTGTGCCCTTCGAGCAGCCTTGAATATGTACGAAGTTGTAGAACCTTAGCTCGTGTGTGTGTGGCCGTTCTAAATACATTCAATCACCCTGATACGTCTTTAGTTTTGTCTTCTCGTTTTGGGAAACACCTCATCCACTTTGGAGGCGATCTCTTTCCAATTACTGTCGTACATATTGAAGACCTTCATCTTCATCTCGGCTGGGTACATCATGTCATCCATACTCTTCTCCAAGGCCGTTTTGTCTGCCACCAAGTGAGTTGATGGATCATTGGACGCATCGAACAAATTGAACCATGCACCTGGGATGCGATTCCATTTTTGAAAATAGGCATTAGACGATGCGAGTAAGTCCGTTCGGAAGGAAATCATGACCATTTCACAAACGATGAAAGCGCTCAAGAGCACGAGAGCGACCTTTTTGCCCCCCACCATGTCACTCACTCACTTATTTTGGACGACTTCTTGCACCGATCTTAACTTGGATCACTCATCAAACCTCAAAGACAAATGTCCACGTCAAGACCTTTCTTTCTTTTGTTACTAGAGCAACCTCTGGCCGCAATCATTTTCGCCAAAGAGCTGGTGGCACACATGTTCAGACCCTTCGAGACAGGTACAAGACACTGACAGAGAATGACTCCACAAAAAAGCCGAAGCCTTCAATACAATATAGCGGCGTGTGAATGTGTACAGTACACTTTCCACAGAACACGTGCCTTAATAGATTGCAATGGCTCTCCACGACACTGCATCCAAATCAGATTGTCACCATGATGTCTAGATTCGGGAAGAGTCTCGACCTACTTACCACAATTGATTGAGATGTACCCTTGCATTTCCGAATCTTTTGATGACAACAAAGCACATATACAATTCGTTGGTGAAAGGAGCTCAAAAGGGCTTCAAAGGAGTTCATTTTATTTCGTATTCTATTTTCTAAAGGTAATGAATGTAATGTCCGAAAACAAGACCACAAAAGGAATTCACAATTTCACAGCCGTTCAGGCCCCTTCCCCGCGCCTCATAAAAGATGATCATGTGTTTTTCGCCATTTCAGTGATATTTCTTGTTTCGATATCTCTCTTGACATCGTCTCTCCTCTTGATCGTCCCATTCCACGGGCTTGCTTTTGTTCAGATCCGCCAATCGTTTCATGCGTTCTCGATATTCCTCCTCTGCTCGATATTCGTCCCAATTTGCCTCCAATAATTGCTTCTTCCTGAAAACAGCAAGGACAAATCAAGTCAATCGTCCTATCTTTCTCTCCTACGGTAGATAGATATAAGGAGGGGTGCATAGAATGGGGAGTGATTATTACGTCTTGAACGGACTCTGCAAAGTGAATGCCACCAACCATGGCACAAAGAAAAAAGCGACCATGAACTGTGGCGTTAAGAATGTAAGAGGCATTGTTTGGACCACAAACATTTGCCCCACAATGCATTATTCAAAGCTCGTCTGTTTGGTGGACCAGGTTCATGTTAGTGCATAAAAGCACAGCGGGATTAATTTCTTGTGCTTTATGAACACCACTATTCTATGTACGTAAGCAGTGGTAGGTTCAATCGATAAAAAGAGGGTCTAAAGAAAAAGGGGAGGATAGTGGAATTACTCATATATTAACAACATTGGCCAGGAGAGCCACAACCACCACCATTACCACAACAACAACAACCACATCGATAACTCCATAATTGTATGTAACTCGTTGGTGTTTTCGGGATAGGCTCAAAGTGGAGATGAATGGCTGGCTGTGTAGCCAAGCAAGAAGTACTTAACAAAGGCAAAAAAGGTCACTGCCATCGTTGCTTTATCGGTCCCGGGACGAACGGCTACTGGCTTTTCCACCACCCACCTATAAATCTTCCTTTTCTTCGACTTGGACAGTTCCTCTCCTGGTCCGTTGTGAGCGTGTGTGTGTGTGTGGAACGTGGCACTTTCGTCTTTGGGACGACCCCAGCCACTCCTATTTCTGGTCCCTTCTTTCGTTCACACTTTTCCTTCTTTCTTGTTGTTATTTTTTCTCGAGCTGCCTGGCCTTTCCATCTCTTTGTGTACGATTCAAAGATTGGATTGTGTGTCGGATTAGTGTGAGAGGTCTTTCGGTTCAGTTTGGGAAACCTAGTTCTCACTTAGGGCTGATTTGGGTGGGATTGAACGAGGAAAAAAAGGACTCACATGGGGGGGGAGGATAAATCTGGGATTCCAAGTACCATTTCACACCATCGCACCCACCCACTTACTAAGTCACGAAGCCCTGTCCTCACACCATATTCTCCTTCACCCCTTCAAAAGAACTTCGGGAGCCTCTTTGAAATCAAGTTTGATTGGGAACACAAGATCAAAGGTCGTGATTGAGGAAAATTGATTGGACTTTTTTAACAAAGACCTTTTCAAATACGAAATGGCCAAATTTGGCTCCAACGTAAAGAAGGGCATTGTTGTCAGGGTTTTATTGGAAGGACTTGGGGTGAAAGTGGGATTCGCATGGGGAACGAGGAGAGACGTCGAGAGGATTGTAGTATTATTATTAGCCTCGCAATCTCCAGATAAAACCCCGACTTTTCTGATTGGATTGCCCCTTTGTCTCCCTCCTGCTGTAAAATACTAGCCCGATCTATTGGAATGATAAAGGGTATCAGGAGCATACCCTTCGTATCTGCGACCAGTTTAGACCCATCTCAAAAATGCCAAAAATGAAGAAATTGCCTTTCCTCATCCGCTCTTTCGCACTCACATCCAGGAGCTCAAGTCAAAAGCAATGTTGCCTCCTTTAGTTGCTCTCTTTGACTTCGATTAAATGGCCAAATTTTCTCAAAATGAACTCCCAAAAAAGGACAAAAGTAATCACACCTAATATTTTCGTTTCAAATTTCTCCAAAGCTTGGAGATTTGATTAGCCCTTCAATCCAACCATGAATGTTTCTACGTTGTCCTTTTTTCACGAAAATGTAGCGCTGGCCGCTGAGCAACGGAAAATTTTGTTGCTTTTCTCGTGGAGCTACTTTTTATTACAAGCGGGTCACAAAAACGGAGAAAAGGCAATTTTCTCTGACTCGATACCATCGAGCTCTTCTGCGAAAACCACCACACATGTACGTACATAGAGTATACGGTACGTTTGATTCGCCATTGGCGTTGTTGTCGTCGTCGTCTCGGGCGTCTTTTGAGCTAAAGGTCTCCAGATCCCTTTCGCTTGTTCCCTTTTTCTTATATTCTATACGTAGAGGCACAAGTGCTCAGAGAGTGAAAATGTGGCAAATGGAACAACTTGGATCCATGATTTAAGATTGAAGCATTCGGATGCCCTGCCCAAACGAAGGGATCGAAGAGCCATTTTGAGAAGAAGCAAAGTGGCTCGCAATTTCGGGCTCCGGGATATTTGATTTGACGTTCTTGTCGTTAATGGAGTTGCCTTTTTGAGCTTCTCTGTTCGTTTCGGGGCATTTGGTACTGAAAAATACGCCACCATGATCTGAATTTAACAATCGACAGCGATAAAAAATGCTATAAAGCTTAACCATCCAAAACAAGGTCGTAATCTTGTTCCATAACTATTTTTCCCTCCGAGTTATTTTCAACTGATATTTATGATATCCATCCCGGTTAAACAAATTTAGGTTTTAGATGCGTCCAGGTTTTCATTCTGCAGGTCAAAATTGATCCTGCAATTTCAAGAGAAATCTTGACACAGCCTGAGGAGAATCTGAGAATGACGGTCGTAAATGACCTTTCCAGACCAGCCTTAGCTCTCTTTGCTTGTCATCATGGTGGTTAAATGGCTCTTTTTATTTCGGTCTTTAAGCCTTGAGGAGAGATCTCACACTCGGAAGGACCATCCATAAAAGCCATCCTCAAAGAAGGAAAGGACAGCACAGCTCACTTTTAAAAGGCTACAGGCCAAAATCGGAGATTTAAAGGCTGTCCTTCGGGCCTGTAAGCCAATCAATCTAACGGAGCTTTTTCTGATTTTGGAGCCTCTATGTAGTTCTTCTTCGCCTGCATCTCGAATTTGCGGTGCACAGTATTTCTAATGGCTTTTTAAGTTTGGTTTGAAACACCCAAACACATCTTAACATTTTCTGGAACTGAAACCTAATCGGGAACAGATTTTTTGTAATATACAAATCTAGGTCAAGGGAAAAAAACTTGACATCAAATACAAATATTTTCATCAGCAGCTGAGTTATTTGAGTTTGGATGGTCTATTTTTGACTCAAAAAAGCAAAAATACGTTACAGTTGCATAAAAAACAAATTCTCGAAGATTTAAGATTTAAAATTGTGAAATCATGGATTGCATAATTTTTCAAATAATATTCTTTTCTATAGCTTTTAGCTATGTAACTTTTTCTTTGGACCTAGACTTGTAAAATGCAAGAAAAGAAATGTTGTTCCCTATTTGTTTGTGGATCCAAAATTTACCAGGTTGTTTGGGTATTTCGATCCAAGCTTAAAATCCATTTAAACACCGTGGGTGCACATGATGAGAGTATAATAACAACCAAAAAAGGATCAAGAAAAGTAACTTGGATGTGTGTTTTTACAGAGTCGTACAGTGGTGTAGTGTTTATTTTGCTTAACATATACCAGATAGAAAAATTGTAACCCAGCTTCCATGTATTGTTCCAAAAAACAATTTAATTCCGTAAAGTAGCACAAATGAAAGAGTATCATTGGAACGTTATTTATAACACTGAATGTTAGATACGACAAAAATTTCAAACTTCGATTCTACAAAGAAACCACCTTGTCGAAGAAAACGAGCTGGCCTGATCGTGTGATGAACGTGCTTTTCGTTAAACAACAACAACAACAACTCAAGCGGGATTCTAGAAGACACTTGAAAGTAGTGTTAGCCCCCATCCTATAGTTTGGAACCAGCAAGTCTCGACAATCGAGAAGAGGCACCCAACAACGACCTGGTAATCTCAAATTTGCATTTAAAACACGTTATGCTCTCTCAGTGAAGAAAAAAGTCTAAACGAGTAGTATCAGCCAACAGTCGGGCTCGGGCTGCTAAGGTTGCCAGTTGCCTTTCTGGCTTCTCTTTGCCTGGAAACATTCAAAACCCCAAACTGGAGGGCCAACAAGGCCCAACAAGGCTCGAAATGCAAAGTGTGACATTTGGCGGAAAGTTCATTTCTCCCTCAGATCCCTGGGGATAGAAAGATAGATCCCTAAGCATGCGGAGGGAGGAAAAAGTGTGTTTCCACATGATTCTGCACCAGATTAGATCATTGATGGGACACATCCAATCCCTTGACGGATGATGAAGTACCCATCGTCGGTGTTTGGTTGTCGGAATTCATTCAAAACTAGTTCCTTCCGCCGTTGCTTTCGAGTTCACAATCTCAGAGTAGGACGTTGATACGTACAGTACGTACAGTGACGGAAGCTTCTTATTGATGGGACACGAATGGAACCGATTGCCTACCTAGTCTGGCTATTTCCACTGATGTCTGCCCTGCTACCAGCCAGTCGGCAATATCGGAACCAAGCGAGTGCACCATATTGGACGAATGAATGAAAGAAAGAAAGATAAAAACCCAGTGGTTCATGGAAAGCGCATCAGCCACTTTGTACTCGGGATGGCCCCGCTCACTAGCAACTCCCCTTTTGCAGCCGCAATATGGTTCGTTCAATCGAGCAAGCAAGCACACACGCACGCAAGCAGGACTGGGACAGACAGGGAGTGGAGATGCAATCTAGTTGTAGCAGTCACTGGAATTGAGTACATATACCATCTACTGTAGTGTACTAGTGTAGCTTCCTTCCATTGACAATGAGCCCAATCATTCATCACATTGTTGTGGAGATGGAAGCAAAGGGGAAAGAAAATATGATGAACACTCGCTCACTCACTCACTCACTCATTCATTCACTCACTCAGTCGTCTGCCATGCTATGATTGCTTTGGACACGAAAGCCACCAGAGCACCAGAGGGTGAATGGAAGCAGAAGACCATTCAAAATAGGAACGAGAAAGATGAGCAGAGCGAGGGAAACCGAACGAGAAAAAGAAAGAGACGGGTGCCACTTTTCGAGCATTTCTATTCTACCCATGTCATGGTTTGTAGAACAAATCCAAGTAAGAACATGAGGACGAGTTCTTCCTTGTTCCTCACAGTCGCTCGTATTCCCACTACATCCAGTGTATTGGGTTAAGCTGGGCCTACCCACCCGGCTGCCAACTCGAATGAGCTCAAATGTCCGTTCCCATTTTGAGTGGGAAATGAAGCTGTCGTCTTGTTGGCTGAATCCATCTGAATCCCATTCTCATGGAACATCTTTTCTCCCTCTCTTTCTCTCTTCGTTCGGACGACAGCCTGGTGTGGAATGAGCTAATGCCATTACAAACGTCTTAGCACCCTAACATTGTACATGATGTGCATCCCAAGTAGGAGACACGACCATTCTCAAGACTATTCGCCATTAAACACCCATCGCCCAATAAGCCTTTCCAAAGACAGGCTTCACTCCCAACGTACGTGCGTAGTCCAGCGCCACGACCGAAGTTGTTAAAGTACGTCAAGAAGCACTGAAAACTGGAGTGGGAGGCTAAGGGTGAGAATTATGGTTTCCAGAAGAATTAATTTAATTGCGTTCTTCTGCAAACAAGATTTGGTTTGTATTCAGCAGACTACATATTTCAAATTTCAGCTCAATCGAAAGCCAGAGTGAAAAGTTATGCCATCTCAAACTTTTGTACTGAAGAGAGCATAGATTGAATGGACTTGCCCTCTTGTGGTAAAGCAATTACCAGAAACGGGCTAGTACATTCATTCTCGGTAGGATTTGCACTGAACTTTGAGTGAGCATAACTTTTGACTCCGACATTCGATTGAGCTGAAAATTGAAATACGTATTCTTATCAACATAGGCAAGGTCTCAAGTGTAGCAGAAGAACATAATTGAACTGTTCCTTCTGGAAATCATGATTCCTCTCGTTAGCCTCCCAGTCCATAGAAATTCAGTGGTTCTTGAGTACGTGTAGTAAATGTTCAAGCACCCTTAAATTGTCTCATGGATCCGCTAATGGAACAAAGTCTCTGGTTCCACGACGTAACTAACAGACATTTGAATTTGTCCAAATCCCACGTCCTCGCCCACCCCTCTGTGCCAAGAAATGTTAAGCAAAGTAGGAGCTTGAAAAGTGGCAGAACCATGGTATAATATCGAGGATAATATGCTTTGGGTGCCAAATGAGAGCAACGTTGAAGTGCTCTCCAGGGAATTATCCCTCGATTACTGAATGTCTTTCTATGGCCATGGCGGTTCCATCCCTCCTTCTCCACACATGGACCAGTCTTGCAAGATCCAGGAACAACGGTTGGAGGAAATTGGCGCTCTGGATTTGCCATCTATTCAAGCACAGTCCGAATAAAGATGTCCCACCATTTCATCCAAACACTTGGAAAAGTATTGGTGATAATACATGACGAACAAATACATGTTTATGGAACAGGTAGGGACTAGAGAAGCCCAGCAAAGTACGCGCATTAACACCCTTCCACAGGGATCCCAATCAGATCATGGCTGAACTGTTGTTGACTGATATTTTGTAGTCAAGGCATCAAGGGCAAGAAGAAAAAGACGAGAACCAGATAGGAACTAGTACCACAACACAACGTTAGGACTACGATGACTACAAAGATGTTTCAGAAAAGGGAGAGAGGATCCTTCTCGGGTTTTTGGGTACAGTGGAAGCAAGACAAAGACGACAGAGATATGAATGAGTTGGGCCACACTGATGGAAATCTCCTAGGAATAGACTCATTGTGGTCCCTGGTCTTGGCTGCCTGTGAATTAGAACGAATCCCAGAGTCTTCGTGTAGCTGAGCAGATCTCAGAGAATTGCCTATGGGACGACAACACGATGAAAAACACGCCAAAGAGATGCGATAAGTGCGCCAAGAAGGAAGATGGATGGGTCCTCGTCGTATTTGGAACAGAAAGTGGAACAGGCGGATCATATGGGACCATGCTTCTTCAATGTCACACAAGAATGGAGACGGTTTTCCAATGATTATGCAAGCATTATTGAGAAACTCGGCTCAAAAGGGTGTTTTGAACAAGTGTCGTCCATCAACCTTACCTTCGCCGCCTTTTGACAAGATAAAATTGGGAACGCAGAAAGTGACGACGGACGGAAGGAGCCTTAAACCCAAGTTTTGAGTCCATCGTTTCCAAAGCAATAATCTTACGGAAAGCCAAATTCCTCCTCTCAAGTCATCTTCGTCGTTTTCGTTGCTTTTCGAGGCAGGAATCTTTAACCCAAAGATAATCTTCTGTATTTGATTATCATTTCCCCCTCCTCGGAATGATGTTATTCCTCCCTTTTCCTTACTGCCCTTGATCACGAACAATCCTCATCTCGAAAAGTGAACCCACAAACTTTGGCCAGGGAGTGAAGAAAAAAATCCCCTGTGGTTAGTTGTGTGTGCCTGAAACGTATTACCGGGTGGATTTACGCTACACTCTTTCTCAGTCTTGAGGAAATTCTCCCCTTCAACTTCACTCGGTTTTGTTTTATAAGGTGAGTCGGTTGAGGATTCGAGGCATAACTCAAGGGCTACTCTTTCTATTGTGGACAAGGGGTCCTTCAAGAAATAGCTGAAGAAGGCAATATATTCACGCCTTTTGAAAATAGACAGGGTATCTCCAGAAAGAAGGGGACGAGGAAGTTTTGTTCCAGCCAAGTTCAACCCTTTATTCAGTATTGAGCTGTGAGCTTCTCTTCGATGCTGTCAAGTGCCAAAAACATTTGGAATTCTTTTCTGACGAGATCCAATCCCAGTAGTCACTCGGCTTATGCCTTCAAAACCAGAGTCAGATTTCCGATTTCTTTGCTAGACATTTCCATCACTAAGCTAAGAAGAAGCATGAAGTATCACCC
Organism: Tigriopus japonicus; assembly: GCA_010645155.1. Classification (NCBI taxonomy): domain Eukaryota; kingdom Metazoa; phylum Arthropoda; class Copepoda; order Harpacticoida; family Harpacticidae; genus Tigriopus; species Tigriopus japonicus. The sequence goes on from CM021319.1 coordinate 4,331,105, forward strand.
GCTGATTCGATTCATGTCAAGATTCCAATGTGGTCTTGGTGGAACATGATGGCATTTCTGAAGGAAAAACTCTCTCAAGTTTGGGAGGATTCGGCTTTTTTCATGACTCATGTCACGCAAGTTGTGAGAAGAAAATCCCTGGAAAAGTCATCATTCTCATCGTGATCATCATCATCCTCAAGTTGGCATGGATGGTGGAAATGGTGGGCTGGGATCTTCGGAGACAAGTTGATCCAAAGTCTCATGGAACAAAAAGTGGATTTGGCCGTCGAGGCGGAAATTGCGCCAGCTGAAACAGATCTGATCTGACTGATTCCAACGAGAGGAGAGATCCGTTATTTGGCAGGGTATACTAACATCCCGATTGAGACCACAACCACAAGGAAGACGAAGGCGGGGTGAAGTGGGCGGAAATTTTCTCCAGCTCTCTTTACAAAAATTGCATTATGCGCATAATTTGTCTCGGATCGATGTGCTCCAAGTTCCTGTCCAATGGGTGTGGAACATGGAACTGAAAGACAGCCAGAGCCCCCAGACAGATTTGCTCATCCAATCATATCTGATGAGGGTTGAATGAATAAGAGTTGATTTTTGCCTCATCAAGTTTTTCCAAGGATGGGAGGGATTCAACTAACCGCCACGTGGAAACCATCAACCAGCCAAGGAATTCTGATTCATTCAATTGACACAGAGTAATCCTCTGACGCTTTCAAGCACTTCTTGACTTACCTCATCTCGATATAATGCTGTCGATATTCCTGTTCTTTACTGTCGTCCCAATCAATGGGCTCATCTTGTCGATCCTCTTCTTGTTGTTTGAGTCGCTCGCGATAAGATTGTTCTGCGTCGAACTCGTTCCATTCTAGGGGCATGCTTTCACGTCGTTGAGCTTGGATCTCTCGGAGCCAATCGCGATAGCGTTGTTCCTCTTCATCATCCCATTCAATCTGAAAGATAGCACACACGCTAACTTAGCTAGCTAGGATAGAGGATAGGGAACATGGTCCAGGCTTGGCATTCAAGACCGCTAGAGACCAGACACACAATGAGTGCATTTTCTCATTTCCAAGACCAAACCAAACGGGACTCCCATCCAAATTAAGCCAGTCATTTCATCTTAACGAACATATTTTACGTGTTTGCTCGATGCCAAATCAGTTGGAGGTTCGCCATTATGTCAGTTTTATGTTCTAATGGGGCCGAAAAAAGCGTCGATTTTGCATCACTGTGCAAGCTAAGTTGAAATACTGAAGGGTCCAGTGAGTGATTGCATCTTTTTTGGATGGGCCACGGAAATGGGCACTTAGACTGAGAAAATGAGTGGTTGACCATAAAGGTAGCCCCCCCTCAAATCGTAAAGGGCTACCAAATTCCCTTTCGCCCTAATAAAAGGAGGCAAGCTCAAGCAAGGTGTGACCTATTTGCAACTTTTTGAGATTGGGAAGAAAGATAGCCCAGTTACGTAGACCGGAAAGAACCCCTCTCTCCCTCCAGTGGTTCGCCCAGTACCTCGATCTCAGCGAGTGGTTCCTCCAGTGATGGAGCTCGCGAGTTCGACTTGGAGGCCCGACGACCATTTTCGGATGAGACCGAGGTCGGCACAGGAATGTCAGCTTCGATCCCAGCCACAGCCAATGGAGCCCCGAAGGCTATCAGACCATCTGATATGGACAACTTATGGTCACCCATGGGGAAGTCGATCACCGAGCTCTGCAATACAAGTCAAATGATGACAAGGAGCGAAAGCGACGAGACTGCTTCGTAGCTTACTAAAGTACATACTAGATAGGCAGCAAATTTTGACCACATCAGGTACCAACAGACTTCCATAAAAACAGACCCCTTCGCCCCAATTTCCCCGTCCAATGGTTGATGATCAGACAACCTGACAATCTGACAGCCCGCCCGCTCACACCACAACGTTTCTTTTCTTGAAAGAGATGGGGAAACGCTTGAAAGCGGGATAGTTGGGAGGAAAACGCCCGCAAGATCCAAAGAAATCCCCCATTTCAGATCTAGAGAGCGATCCAAAATCTGCCAGCTTTGTGATAGCGTCCTGAATTATATTCCTTTTCTAGTGTACGTATGTGAGCTTCAATCCCTGTGTCTGAATCTGCCGATCGATTGTCGATCGAGCTCCGAGAATGAACCGAGCCAGGACAAGAAATGAAGTTACGTGGAAGTGAGCCCCATAAAAAAGCGCCTTTGAAAGCTCAATTTGAGTCTGAGCGAGATTGATATTACTTATATTGCAATCAGACCAAGTTCACTTTTCCTCAATTTACAAGTTGATCGCATTAGTGGGTCTTTGTGAGTTTTTCCAGGGTTTCACGGAGTACTGCTCTTTTGGATGACAATGAGTTCACTTTATGCATTGGAAGCAATGCTACAGGGTACTCAAAAAGGGCCTTAAAGAGTACGTTTTTACTCAAGCACTTCGGCTAATATAATGTTTTATAACACCTATTATTTTGAAATTTTTCAAGTGGCAGGGGAAGTGACAATCAAAGAGGGAATCGATAAAAGAAAGAAGCCTTGTTCTATATGATCCGCTCAAACGAAATGGGAAATTCAAATTTGCACTCAAGAAGTGCAGACTCGCAAAGAGTGAAGAGAGAAAGAGGGAGGGAACAATCTTCAAAGGCAAATGGGGATCAATTCACAGAGTGGAAGAAGTCATACTTGGGCAAGGACATGACGGTACGTGGGTTGGCATTGTACTATAAGGTTGATTTGATTCCTCGTAAGCCATCCATACAGTAGTACTCTATGTACGATCATACATACGGTACGTGCATACCTCTTTCTTCTCTTTCTCTTTTATTGCTCAACGATCGAAAACGTCTCCCTCTCCACCTAAGAGCGTGGCTTTCGTTGGACCCGAACTCGAAACGTACCACCCGATCTCGACTTTGGCACTTGAAACAAAAAAAGTCCTCGGTGAAGCCTTTCCCTGAACAATGAGAAACGAATCTCTTTGCCCAGAGAGTACACAACACACCGATGATGTGAGCACCTCGTGTTCGTGACAATCTTATGATGACAAATCTTGATCGAAGCTCGAACTGGAACACTCTCAATGGACTCTTTAAAAGACGACGACGATGTCAATGTTGTTGCTTTTATGAGCTGGTTGTGTGCATAAAATTCACCCAAGGATCGATTCCATCAATCACGTTGACTTCATCCTCAAAACAAACTCACTTTTTTCCTGTGTCGAATCGAACGGCAGCCTTGATTAGTATGTTTTGGCTTAGGGCGAAGGTTGGGAACGAACCTTGGGATCGAACGAACGAACGAACGAACGAACGAGCACGATGAAAGTTTTGCAATCTCTGGGACGAGCACGCCTGCTCCACAATTCACTTGCTTATTTAGAGGATATTGAACGTGTTGAAAGAGCACTGAATCCGGGATTACTTTCCGACTGTTTCTACAATGATGAGATGGATCTTGGGGACACTCGGTCCTTCGGTGTAAAATGAGCTGGATGGGCCACTCGATTGGGCATCGCATGTGTAAGTAACCCATACCGCAGCGCATCGGTAGTCCACTTTATATGCATACAAACATGGGTAGGTAGGGTAACGAGCCGCCTTGAACATGGGGACAAAGAACAAAAGAGCTCTCAAAACCTTGATGACCGTCGTCTCATCTTTGGGAGACGGATTCACCTCATTCCCCATGGAATCCAACGAGAAAATGAATCATTGTTCAGTCACGAGTTAAAACATTGGGAAGTGAAAAAACTATAATTACTTGATAGTTCGATTTGAATCACTTTGAATGTCCTTCCCTTTTATTTACTTTTGAGGGCATCCTTCGGTGAAATGATGCCTTGTCACAAGATCTAACACTTCCCCGGTTTGTTTTCTGAAATTCCTGGCCCTACGTCGAAAAGCAAATCAAAATAAAATAGATGTCGTTTGAATCTGGCGTCATTTGTCTACCCTCCCTATGCAAACTGTCCCATTACCTAGGATCCAGTGAACTCCTCTATCCAAATAACGGATTGGAGTTCTGAAGTTCATGTGCTGTGGCAAGAACCGTGAGCAAACGAAATACACGCATTTGACTGACCTTCCTGTCGGCCCAAAGGATTAGTTTCTAAGTTTATGATGCGCATTAAAACGGTCACTTATGTCAATTATCAAAGGTAGTCTCTCCAAGTGGATTTGCTTCCATTTTTCGCCATCTAAAGGAAGGGAGGCAATGATCAGATGAACTCTAGAAGTGCACAACGGGGAACTTTTGATTCCTTCAGCAACAACATCAACAACAACAACAACTCTGTGTCCTTAACAATCGCGGAATCGTTTCACTTTAAGTTGAAGGTCAGGTCTTGATTTTCTTGGCTGTTAATTCAAAACGTCACTTGCATAGACCGGGTATCAGGTTTACTACGTTCCTGGATCAGTTCAAGATGACGGGGGATTTCGGTAGCAGATTTCCCCACTTTTTAGAGCATTTAAATTTTCCCAGCGTGTCTCGGTGGAATTGAAATTCTTGGCCCATTCTAGAGAAGAGGTGCACATTAAAGTCGGAACATGCATGGATCCAGAGATAATTCCTCGACGCACCTTATAACTTGTCGAATTACGAAACACTCTCAACACTCCAGTTCGTTTTCCCCATAGTTCTTTGCACACCTGTTTTCCTCAATTTCTCTGATTTTTCATAAGACTTGACCGATCTAGAGCACTATAATAAAAGAGTACAGTCATAAAGTGCGCCATCTAGTGGATTTCATGCGGCAACAGCTCGCCGTTCCCATGATACACATATTTTTGAAGATTGCAACGGTCATTCATCAGTTATGGACAAACTAAAGTGCCTCAAATGTTGACTGAGTATTGTTAATGGACCTGTGGTGGTTTTTGGTTGAAATTATTAGTGAAATCCCTTTCAAAATGGCATGGAAATCTGACTGTTATAAAGGTGATTTAAGCATGATATATGTCAAAATTCATCAGAAAAACACTAAGGTATCGTTTGGAGTTCGGCCATTAACATTTTAGGCACTTTAGTTTGTCCAAAACTGATGAATGACCGTCGCAATCTTCAAAAATGTGAGTATCATGGGAACGGCGGGCTGTTGCCGCATGAAATCCACTAGATGGCGCACTTTATGACTGTACTGTGCTCTAGACCGATCAATTCTAGTTTTATCATATTTGTCATTATGACATTCACATGTAAGAACGTCGACCACCATTAAGTACGAACTAGCAAAGAAACGAAGGCACCAAAATTTGGGATTCTACTTCTTAATTTTATTTTCCCTATGATTTCTGTAAGCAATAGCGAAGTTTTCATGGCGTTACACTCCTTTGGGAGACCTACCAAACAATGCGAGGTTGCATCAACTCGCCACAACTCTGGGTGCCCTTAAATTAGTTGCTAATGAAAGACCGAACTTGTGGGATAGTGACATTGATATCTATTGAATACTAGAGGTAGCGTACCCATAAAAATTAAAAATGTGTCTTTGGTTGTCAACTGTTGAGCAGACAAAAGTACGGGAGTATTTGAAATGAGTGACTAAGCAAATGTAAAACTTGACAGTGATCGATTTTGCTTAAAAACCTACTAATGCTATGTTGCATTCAAAAATTCAGATTGTGCAGGACAAAACAACTCTCAGTTTATTCGTTGGTTTGTCGTGGGGAATGGCTGGGGTTTGAATCCGACTGACTGCCACCCTCAAAACTAAAGTCCTTGAAGTCAAATGAGTGGGAATATTACTTTGTGGAGCACCCTTCATCAGTGATGTGGTGACTCCTCAACAAACAAACAAGGTTTTAAAATTTGGGTCAGTTTTTACTTCTTCTTGACCTAAAGAAAGGTTTCACAGGCTGAGGATGACTTGGATTTGATATGATTATGACAGAACGTTATTGAAAACATTTTGAATGGAATAAACATTTAAGCATATACCAATCACCGTTTGAGTTTTTTCAGTTATCTTAGAGCAAAATCAAGAAATGAACCTTTTAGAAGACCATCCAAAACGGCAAATTTTAAGAAACAAAAATTATACATTTCCCTTGATAGCATTTAAAAACAAAGATTGGATCTGATGAAGGCTATGAAGTGAAACAACCAAGCACCACATAATATACATTTAGTTATTAAAATATAAAGCTAATAGGATATTTAACTATTTTGGAAATGTTTTCTTACCATAAAATCTTTTATGTACTATTTTTACCTGAATCTGGGTAATATAATGCAAGGACATCCTTGGATAATGACGGGCTTTGAAAACAGGGTTGATCATAAAAGGGCAAGGAACTAAACCAGAGAGAAGAAAGAAGGAATTTTGAGCAATTGTAACGAACATTGTTGTGAAACAACTTACTTTTGAAAAATGTGAATGGAAGAGGATATTGACAAAATAAAACAACACCTTGCGTGTGAACATAGCTTTCTATGAGGCCTATATTTGGCTCACAGTGCGCTTTCACGTCCCATTTCTGTGTCATCGTTAGTTTAGAAACAATTTGTTGGCTTCAACATGCTTTCTCTTTGCAAATTGGTACACCCATCGAGCGATTTGATAGTGCTTTTTAGATAAGAAAGTTAGCTGTATTTTTTTATGAAAATAAATCTAAAGATGCCCTTTATCGCCTTAAGTGCGATTTAAATCTTCCCAACCAATTTGCAAGGATGACCCGGGATGACCATTCAAAAAAGTGTTTCATACTCCTTGGTTAGCAACATTAATTTATTCCATTTGAGAGGCTACCAATTTTTTAATGATACCTTCTCAATGCAATCTAAATAAAAGGATAAGTTCTGAATAATAATTGCAGTTGTGTACAATCTTTTGTCTTAAAATATAAATCAAGAAAATGAAAATCCATTGTATGATGCCAAAATGTGATAGCATTTGGTTCGAGAACAATTGAATAGGAACAAACTGCATTATATAATACAAGGATGACTCAAGCCAGGATTACTTTCAAAATACGCACTGGGTCCGATTAATCAAGGAGTACTCTACCCTGGAGGTAGACTGGGCGCAAGTTCAAGACAACGAAAGGGCGATGCCAGCAAGACATTTCCTTATAGAAAATGAGGTTCAAAATCAATTTGAGCGATATTTCTGACTGAAAATTAATTACTATATATTTGTAGGTTATTTCTAGCAAGTAAATGTCCCAAAATACCAAGAAAGTAAAACTGGACAGTTACAAAACTTGAAGATAGAGAAAGGAACATGAGAAAACAACAGTATATTTTAGCAACAAAACATAACAATAAACTACATATTCCAATGTCCACGAATGTTTTTCTTAGTACTGAGATTGCAATTTATTTATTATCTTGGCCCCTGGGCTGGATTTGGAGGTGTCAAACTGTTTCGTCTTTTCCTTGCTGTCGTAAATTTCAGAGTTCTGTTCTTTGGCAAAAATAACTTCATAAGAGTGACCTTTACCACAAGAGGCTTCCAAAATGGAAGCTGCATCAAATGAGCTTTCAATGATCAAACAAAAGCTTTTGGCAAACACCTCTCTTGGGTGTTGGCATTCTAAAAGAAACTGCTTGCTTTCCTGGTTTGCCATGATTTCCACAATTGATTTGCTCCAAAAAGCTTTCTCGAGGGCCATTGGAAGTTGAGGCTTTTTCATCTTCAAGATTAAAAACTATGAATGTTTTGCCTTGTGACACCAAGTTTGGGCATTGGGTACACTTCACTCGACAATTGCACAAGATAACGAGCAATGTAGAAACCAATACTGTTGTCTTCAATGGACTCCAAATGAGTAATGGGAAGAAACTTGAGCATCAATGGAAGTTTTATAGCGGCATTATGGATGGTTTCACCTTCGGACACTGATTTGAGGCCAACATTTTTTTAATGTCACAAACGTGCATGTTGTCGAAGTTCAACAAGAATCAAACTTATATTAGTTTATCCACTCCAAGGCTTATCAGACTCTAGAATCTGTCGGTAAGAGGTAAAATAATTACCTCCCGAAAGTTGTCGGTACCAACCCAATCAGGCTGATTGAAATGATTAGATTGAAATTTCCCAAAAAGTACATTTTGGATCTCATGCCTATGTAACATATATTCGGTATATTCTTGAAGAGTTTTGGTGGACAAAGTCATGGCAAGCATGGTGGGAGATGTGAGACCTTACCGCTCTTTTCCCTGGTCTTCTAATTTCGAATTCCAATCAGAGATCCAAAATGAAAATTTCGAAAGAAATTTCAAGTTATCATCCTAAACTGAATAAATTGAGGCACGGGATGGGTCACGTTTTTGTGTGTGAAGGACAGCACTTTTAGTGTTCACCACTTTCCACCACTTATTTATCAATTTTGGGAACTTTAATGTGTCTTTCCACGGTTTATCTGTATTGTTGATGTAAAATTCCACGTGATTGTGTTCCACCGTATTGAAAGTCTTGGGAATCTTGGACTATTCGGTTAAGGCTGTTTTTATCTTCATTAAAGTATTCTCCATAGCTCTTCAAGGCTGCCAAAATATTTGGTATTTCCCATAAGTATTCGATGCGATCTCGGGTTGTCACACTTGCAACAGAGGATTGGGAGAAGATCACGTTTTGGACTTGCATTTTCAAAGGTGCCATCTTGAAATATTTGTTAGATGAAACAAGATATTGATCTGGCCAGTTCCTCTTTCCTTAATGTTTAGAAAAAGGAGACAGTTTGGCTTTTTGACGACTGAGATGCCTTCTGGCAAGCCAAGGGTGTGTTGCTTGAACATGATATCCTCAAGGGACTTTAAGTGTTCATCCTCAAGAAACGCCTCATCCTAAGCCTCCTCCTTTTGAATTTGAAGGGCTGGTCGGGCTCCTGAAGTAGCGAGCCTCTGTCTGGTTCCGTGATGGCTTTGGCGTGGTCGAAAGTGGTCAAAAGATATCTTGAAATTGCTGAATGGGCCACTTGGAACCTTTTTGGAACTTGGATCTGCGGATCTGGAGGTGGGTCTCCGTATCTTGACCAGTAGCCAGACCTGTAACCAGGCGCAGCAGTAGTGTTCACCATCTTCCAATTATTCGACGTGAGAAATTCTATGTTTCCAAAACACAAATCACCTAATTTCTATTTAAGTAGACTGCACTCCCGCTGTCTCTCAACTGTCGTTTCCCAGCGTGACTGAGTCTCCAGAGTCTGAAGATCTCCTTGGATTAATACAATGGAAATTCAGCGGAACAATATATTTGTTGCAAAAACCTCACATTTTAGTGCAATGATCGGACCCAGTGTGTATTTTTGAAATCTGTCCTGAAGTACAGTGGTTCCTGCATAATATTACAGTGTGAACTTCATTTAAACAATGTAGCACATCAGTTTAATTAAAGCGCAATAGAGACCTATAATAACCTCACTAGAACATGAAAATCATGTTAACTACCGTTCCTTTAATGGAGGATAAACTAAAAGAAAAACTTGGTGAATATGTGCTTTCCAACATTGGGATTTTAGTATTAAGTTTAAGCTTCAAATAGTATCAGCACCATGAAGGATGTAAATTAACTTGAAATGCACCAGAAATATTTCCTTCCCCACCTTAATTGAACATTACAAACGCACATTTGTTTTTTGATATGGCAGTAAGTTTCATAGTTCTTACGAACCACAACATTTATGTGATAAGGTACAGAGATTTCTCTATCCTGACTATTTTTTGGACATTTCATTTGTAGGACTGTTACCCTATCATCATCATTTTTACTTCTTTTGGATTGATCCAAGCCATTTTTTAGTACTAAGAGACAACTCTCGAGTTCAGGTGGAACAGTTTTTGAGATTTGTTGACAAAGCTTGAAAACGAGGACAGCTGACGAGCAGATTTTTGTAAACATTGCTTTTGCGGTAACAAGAAGCATTGGAATCATGGAGTGGGAGGCTAGCACTGATTTCCAGTAGAAACGAGTCAATAATGCTCTTCTGCAAAAATGAGACCTTTTGTCGAGTAGACTAATTACTTCAATTTTTAGCTCAATCGATCGTCGGAGACAAAAGATATGCTCTCTCAAAGTGCAGTGCAAATCCTACCGAGAATGAATGAAGTAGTCCTTTTGTGGTTATCGTTTTACCACAAAAAGGCGAGTTCATTCATTCTATGCTTTCATCAATACAGAAGTTTGAGAAGGTATAACTTTTCACTCCGGCATTCGATTGGGCTGAAATTTGAAATACGTGTCCTTCTCAATGCAAGCCAGGTCTCATTTGCAGAAGAACGTAAATGGTTTGTTTCTACTGGAAATCATAATTCTAATTTCTAGCCTCTCACTCCATGATTTCCGTGCTTCTTGGGGGTAAACAGTACAAGTTTGGTCACTCTGACTGACCGCGCAAAAGCAGTGAGAGTGAGATTTTCATAAGGGCAAAATGCAACTAGCCTTGCCTCCTATCAGGCTGATTGGGCAAGTTGAACGCTATCTAGTGATTAATAAACGATCCACAGATAGTGAGCACAGGGTGGGCATTTTTCGACATCGAGAGCATTTTGGACACCCTAGTGTCCAAAAGTGCCCAAAAGTGTCCAAAAGTGTCCAAAAGTGTCCAAAAATACCCAGAAGGTGTCCAAAAATCCCCAAAAGATGTCCGTAAGTGTCCAAAAGTCTAACAAACGTAAAAGGAAGTTGTACAAATCAGACGAAAAACCAGTTACACTACATAAGTAATTGAATTCTAAAGAATGCATGGTTGTGTATTTAAACAAAAATAGTTCTATTAATGGGAACATTACTTGGAGAAATAAACTTTGCCATGATAACTTGTTAATAAATTGTTAAACAAATAAATGTTTCGTTTATACAATATGGTAAAATGTGTGTAACTGTTCAAAATGTTTCAAGATTTACATTTTATTTCCTCATCTGTAAACAAGAGTCTTGTCTTTTTTAATAGTAACACAACACTGCTTTAATTCTTTGGCAAAAGCATTATAATGCCCACATTGCAATCTGATATCAGTTTGAGTGTGCTTTATTATAGCTAACATTTTTTGGACAGTCAGGTCAAAAGACTTCTTGCCTCTTGGATGGGAAACACTTGCAACAATGATAAACTTTGGAATATAAATCAAAATACTAAGTAACCTTCTCTTGTCACAAATCAAGACACAATTAGCTTTAAAATGTACTCGCATACTATGTTTAACATGAAGTGTGGTGTGAGCGTGTTATTAATAGTCCCAGTCTCACATTCGTTTGTTCATTCATTCCTTCAGTCGATCATTCTTTCCCACATTTTGGACGATGCTCGGTGGTCAAATGAAAAGTGGAAAGTTCAAATGTCCAGTTTGGCCTTCAAGTTATTGGCTCATTTAATGTATTAAGTGTAAGTTTCTAATGCTGAATTGACTTATTCTTGCTTAGATTTCGTCAAGTGACGTTTATTTTGGAGAGAAAGTTTGTAGAATGTTATTCTAAAAATGTTTTTAACCATTATTTTTCGAATTACTATTTTTGGACACTTTTGGACACTCCTATTTTTGGACAGCCTTATTTTTGGACACTTTTGGACACCTTTTGGACAGGGGTGGACAAAATGTCCAAAAATCAAATGCCCACCCTGAGTGAGCAGGTTCAGTGAATCGCATTATAAAGAAAATGTACTGACACTCAAACAACATTGGTAACAATTTATTCATTTGAAAGAAAACCCAAAGTAACAAACTTGTCAATGCCAATACAATGGTGTCTCATAGTACTGTATGTAGGACCTTGAGACTTAATTGAGACATCAACAGTCCGGTGATGTATATGGGGGTTGTTGACATAATTTTACAACATGGGTGCGGGTTCTTGATTCACCCAATTGATACATTCGTTGTGTGCTTACTTTTGCAATTAGGGTTTTCAATGTGACAATAAAGACCTTTGGAAATGACAACAATGGTTGATCAAAAAACTGAGTTGGTGGATAATGAAAAAATGCTGACGTGGTTGAAAATCCCAATGGAAGGCAGCCAAATGACAGTAATATCACGAAATCAATATTAAGGATAAAAACATTATCGATGAACAAAGGTAAGACATGTCACAGCCAGATTTGATCAAAAAGGGTTACTTTGCTTTACATCAGAAATTACTTCACTTTCAAAGGGTTTTGGAATTCCTAAAATACCTCCAAAGGGAGGAAGGCTGGCCTAATAAAAGGAATCTTCAAGCATTGCTGCCCAACTAACACGATTAAGCGATTACTACTATTTGCGTTTTTTGCGTTTACTGATGCCGCCAGATCGCGTGGTTCTCAAAATGGCTGACGAGATCGACCGATCGCCAATTGGAGCGGCCAGATGAGAGGTGCTTTGGGATTTTGCCTCAGCTTTCTTCATCTTCTTCGCCTTACGTCTGGCCTTTTTGGCCGCTTTTCTGGCGGCTCGACCTTTCAACGATCGCCCAAGCTTCGTACTCAAACCATCACTCACGTCATCGCCGGTCTGGTTGAGCTTTGTGTGCTTTTCCGGGTGAACTTTCTTGGACTTGGATTTCTTTGACGGTCTTAGGGGCTCGAGATCGGAGTCATCGTCATCGTGGATCTTGGCGAGTTTCCGTTTCTTGGCTTTGTTCTTTTTCGTCTTCAATCGCTTCTCGAGCATTGGTGGTTCGGGTGTTGGCACATCCTGGCTTTCGTCGTTCTCTTCCGAGGTAGCGCCTACTTCATCAAATACCAAATCGCCTTCGATAGCTTCCTCAGCCGGACGAGACGATTGTGTTGGGAAAAGGCTTTGCTTGAAGATCTTGTTCTTCACGCCACTCATGAGCAACTGATCGAACAGGTCGTCATTGTTGGGACTCTCAATAGAGAAGGCCCGTGATTTTTTCTGCGGTGGGGGCGGAGTGGCCAACCCGTCTTCAACATCCGGGGATAAAGCCCTCTTCTTGGAGCGAATGCTTTTTGGCGGTGGTTCTTTGGACACGATGGGTTCGTCCCATTGCTTGGTCTCGGGGACGGAATGCTCAGGTTCTGGCGAGTTGGTACTAGATTCGCCCCGTGAATCCAGCAAATCAGGCGAGTGACGTCGTTGCGTTTCTTCCCCATTGAAGAGACCCTCCTTCGGATATGCCGGTCGAGTTTCGGCGGCGAAGGCAGTCTTTGTAAGATTGCGTCGCCACCAAGTGGATTTCTTGGATAAGGGCAAAGATGACGCTGAAGTATCCTTGGATTTCGACCGAGTCTTCCTGGGCGACGACTTGTCTGGGGTAATAGGGGACTCTCGTCGACGATCTAAGCTCTTTTGGTCGCTAGGAAACCCGTGGAATTCCTCGAGATCCGTGTCATCTTGGGTTTCGATTTTCCCACTCAACTGCCAGGTTTCCTTGGACTGCTTGGATTTTCGAGCTCGACCGGTTGAATTGAGAACCGGCTGCCAAGGAGTCTTATCAGGAGGCGAGTCTTTGTTGCGAATAAGTTGAGCCTCATTTTGAATGGAAATCCGCCTAGGTCCTCCTTTCACGCCTTTGGGCGTGGTCGTTCCGCCATTGTCGGGAATATGAGTGTTCCCGTTGGATGCCAAGGAACACTCGTTCAACTCTTGTGTCACCTTCTTCCTGGCTGCCATCTCTTCGAACTTTTTAAGGGCTTCTCGTTGTTGAACGAGGTTGATGTCTTCTTTCAAAATGGATCGCAACGACTTGGCATCGACGGCTCCATTCTCTTTGCCTGGATTCTCGTTCAACCGGACCTTGATATCCGGATTTCGAGGAGGGATCGAGGCTTTGGCATTTGTGGAACACTTCCTTAAAGGACTGTGCCGTTGACCTTTCAGATTTCGACGGTTAACCGGAGTCTTGTTTGAGCTGGTATTTACTGTAGGTGAACGCTTCTTGATTGGGGATCCCCGAGGTCGGTAATCTTCATCATCACTGGGTTCGTTGGATTCATCTTCATCACTCTCTAGAAACGCATCTTCATCGGAAGATGGTTCTGGCGTGATGGGAATATCGTAGTCTACGGATATTCGCCTGGATCGCATGGCGATGACCTCTTCCATGGCTGGGGTCAACGGATTAGGCGTCAGATCCCAAACCACCGAGTTGTTTCTTTGCATGCTGTTTTTCCTCCCCTGAAAGGTCAATTATATTTTATCACTCAAATGAACGTTATTGGATCTTTTAAGTGTGTCATTTTTTGCCCTAACTTGAAAGTGGGCATAGTCATTTAATTTAAGTTTAAAGAGAACAAGTTGTCTTACGGTTAAATGGTGAAGCTGTTGCTGCCATGACATTTGTTGCCGCTCGGCTTCTCGATCTTCCATCCTTTGGATGAGTGCTTGCATGACAGGAGTGGGATTCTTCAGACTTTCAGCCTGTTTCTTCTCGTCCAGGGCCTTGAGTTGAAGCGCCAAAGGGTTCTGACTCTCGCTCTCAGATTGACGAGACGCTTGACGTATGAGCATCTCGGGATCTGAGCACAAGACTTTTTCCCAGCACCAATTGTTCATCTCCTCCGCTTCGCCCGATCTAAGAGGATTGCCAGCGTTAAATAAGAGACAGCAAGAACACGGATGAAAGACCTATGTAGACATGCTTACCGGGTAACAGCACCGGATTCGATTCCCATGAGCGACTCCATGGATGGCGAAGGAGGCTGATTGGCGGGCACGCCTTTGGATTTGCCACGGGTTGGGCGTCTCCTTGATTTGGTAGGGCGACCCTGCAAGAGTGAATGTGAACTCGAAATCAGCCACCTTCAAATTATAACCCAAGTCTCACCCGGGCAAAAAGATACCTAATACTAACGCCACTCTCGACGAATCGAACCGCTCTCAGGTTTAGCTATGTATTGCGCGCACATAATCGGGATAACGCGAGGACAGGGTGGTTTTCTGAACGTACACTTGTATTTTCCGGGGGAAAAGCGGTCATAAATGAATACAATGGACCAAAACCAGACATAAAATAAGGAGAGGGTGGGTCAAGGTCGATCAAGCCGGGGCCACAGTTACTTTCGAGCACGCTTGGTCTTGGCTTGTTGGGCCTGGCGCTCCGCTCTTTTGTCCAAGAGGGCTTGCATAGCTGGCGTCGGGTTATCAAAAGAATCCGGAGTCCCATTGGTAGCGGAACTTGAGGTCGCCGCAATCTGTCGCTTCCGAGGAGAGATTCGTTTGGTGGCCGAGTTGGCCTTATGGGCCGAGGCCACCGCCTTGTCGCAAAATTCATCAAGTTCAGGATTGATTCCTGCGGTAGCACGTCCTCTTTTCTTGGCTTGAACGGCGGCTTTAGCGGCCTTGACAAAGGCTGGACTGGTTTGACAACCAGCGTCCAGCATTGTGATAACCGCCTTTTTATTGGCGACCTTCTTGGCCTTGGCCACGATTTTAACCTTGGTCTTGACGAGAGCCGACTTTTTAAGGGCCAAAGGTGAGGTTGAAACCTTTCTAGTCTTCATGGGAGTACGCACCTTTTTGGTGGGAGAGGCTTTTTTAGCCGCAGCAAAGTCGATCTTGCCGTCCAACGGGAATTTGCGTTTCTTCAGCCCCTTCTTGAACATGTCCTTGCACCGCTCATAATCTGGGACTTCGTGAAACTCCAAGGCAATTACATACTGGAAAAATTCTTCCAGCTCGGCTGAAAACCACATAAAACGTTAGCCGACTTTTGACCTACGGGTATTGTTAATGTGAGACTAACCTGGGAATTCGTTTTCACCAAAGCACTTCTCAAGAAAGGCGGAAATATCACCCAGGCAATGCTTCTTCTGACCAAATACGTATCTGAAAAACAAAATTAACCCTCAGATTCAAATCTCGGTTGGGTTGCAACGAGTCTATGACTAACTCACTGAGGATTTGTCAAGTTGTCCATCCAAGGTAGATGACCCGACATCCAATGGACGAGATTGTAGCCCAAGATCTCGAGATCACTTCGTCGCGAATGGGCTCCGATGTGAGCGTCGCGGGAGGTGTATTCAATGGTGCCATCGTGGGCTTTGCGAGCATCGGGCTTGTACTCCAAATGGACCCCTTCACGTTGATACTTGGAGACGAGGCCAAAGTCCACCAAATACACGTCGTGTTCTTTAGCCCGGCCATAACCCAGAAGCAAGTTCTGAGCTTTGATATCATTGTGAACGTAGCCGCGGGAATGGATGTATTCCAAGACGTCAATCTAGAGGAAAATGGATCAGATGCTATGATTCGGGGTCAAGTAACCTAGCAATCCGCAGCCCCGGTTGATCGTGAAGGAAGAACTTACGATTTTGATGGCCAGATTAAATGCGGTCTGGAGCGAGAAGGGACGTTGGCCCGATTGGAAGAGATGTTCGAGATCGCGTCCATAGCGATCCATGACCAAAAAGCGATAGCGCTCGTTCTTGAACTTGTGACTACCGCTGCCGCGATGCACGGGCATGCCCAGATTGGCCAAGCCTCTCGATTTCCGATACTGCATCACATCGGCCTCTTGCGCGGCTCGAATGTAGAAGTTCATCTCGACGAACAAGGGTCCATTTTCGTGGGGTTCGATCTTCATGGCCAAAGGGGCGTCCTCGCCCACGGCGCGACTCGTGTCTTCGCTACATAAGTAGATCTCGCCGAATCCGCCCACGCCGATGGATTTGCCCAAACGCCACGACTTCTTGGTCAGACCGGTCAAGATCTCACCCTCGGGCAACGCATCGGGCAATCGATAGCCGTTGGCGGCTTTGCGGTTTTTGGAGGCTTTGGGCGGCATTCTGGCCGAATAGATCGCTCAATCGAGTTTGTTCTACCACGGCAATCAATGATTTGGCTTAGTCGAAGGCGGCCGCAAGTAACAAGGAGAACACGCCGCCCAAGGAGAGAGAGGGAGAATAAACCAATCTGCAACCTAAAGAAAAGGACGAGCAAAATAAACTCACTTTTTAGACGGTCAATCAATCTGATATCAATGAATGTGTGAAGGTATCTAACTAACTATCGATTTAATTATCATTTAGACCCCTCGCATTTATGCCGACTCGGGTGCACCACTTTCTTTGGGTGATGGGTGATGACGAACACCGACCAACCTTCCTGTCCCGCCTCGTCCTCCCCCCGTCCTCCCCCCACATGTGTAAACTAGCACTGATTCTAATGGCTAACTCGAGTCAAGATTAACCGAGTAATCAACTACCGATGGCGAACGACAAGGACTGTCTCGTTTGGCGGCTTACGTTGTGACCGGCGGGTGACCGGCTCAAACCCACCCACGGGGTTGGGCCATAGACAAATATTTTGAACGTATCAAGACGAGGATTGCGGCCAAGATTGCGCCCACCCAAGTTTGGCCGCAACAAATGGATTTACAACAACAGAAGAAGAAGATGCAGCAGCAGCAACAACAACGGTCAATGGCAGTGTTGCTCCATGATATGGCGGGAAATTCTTAACGCTAAGCCAAAAAACGTCGTGCGTTAGCCCGATTCAGCCACAATCATATCTTGGCTATTTTAGGCAGGAATTTTAGGATAGGTCTCCCCAATCCCCATCGGCCCCTTCCCGCAATCTAGCATCACTGATCCCGCTAGATGGGCGCACTGGTTGTTGTTGTTCTGACAGGGCCAACCAGAGAGTGCTGTGAATCAGCCACGGAGCGAGCGTGAAGCATGTGATCCGCAGAATCCACACAAGAAAGTTCAACCGAGTACCAACACGCACACACCCGTACTAGTGATGCCTACCAGGGAGGCCAACTATTTTTTGACCGTTGAATCCAAATCATGGTGAATAAAATGCCAATGAAAATAACGGAAAAGTGATAAATCTGCAAAATCAAAACAAAAAGGGCCTTTGGGCGGTTTGTAAAAACATATTTCACTCAAAATTTGGTAAAAAATACCAGGTTCTGTTTTGAAAAAAAGGAGAGAAAAAAATATGTCGTTTCAAACTGGAAAACGAAAAAATTTAATTAGCCGAAAAAGCAGGGCAAGTTTTGTGCTATGTAGTAAAACACTTAGAAAAATCAAAAAAAGATCATTTGAAAATACAGATTGTAAAGAAAAAAAATCTGATGCGACTAAATTTATTTTAGTTTTTTTAAAAGACTTTCCCATTTATGTTATAAAATAATGGCAAAAACTAAAATAAAAAAATGGTAGAAAAATTCACTTGTTCCCCAATCATGGACGATTGTAGGTGCAAATGTTCGGTCGGAAGAGCGCCCGATGCTCTACGCTTCAAATTGCTCTAACTGCCACAAATTTCAGTCGATCAAGTTGAAATTAAGCGTGTGAGCTTTGCATTACCAATCAAACACTTGGTTTGATAAGATTTTTCTCTTTCTAACACAGATTTCGAAACATGGCTTTTGCCGGTAGCCGAGGCATCCAAGTGTTTAGTGATCCTTGGTTACACTTGTACTTACACAAAAACAGTGGCCTTTTGTTGAGAATTTTCTCATGCAAGAACGAGCAAATAAAGTGTGCATATTTTTCCAAAATCCTAACCAAAGGTGTTCAAACTTGCAATTCGACATTTTTCATAACATCCAAGTCATATAATGTCTTTTTAATGCGAAAATCCTTACACTGTCCAAATTCTTGTGAGCCACATACCGTTGTCGAACAAGCCTTTTCTCTACTTTCATCTGCCCGCGATAATATTTTTGAAGAGATCACTGTTTGAGTGATCTCCTGCATTCCTAATTGGGTCACGACTTCTCAAGAGAAAGCTTCCAACTTTTTATCCTATTGAATCCAATAGATTCAAAAATAAAGCAATTGTTCCTTCATTAATGGAACCAAAAATACTTCTGATCACCATTAGAAGGTTATAATTAGGGACAGGAACTTTAGACGAATAATCTTCTTCGTCTGTTCTCATCTTTTTTCGCCTTTTTGACCTTAATTTGTAGCAAAAAAAAATCGTCTAATTTGGATTTTATTCGTCTTTTTTCGTGTAATCGGGCAATTTTATTAGTCTTTTCTCGTCTAATTGGCCAAAAATTTGGATTTTCTTGGATTTCAAGCTCTTTCAGAGTTTTTTTTTAATTTTCCAACCAAATCAAAAAATTCAAAAGAAGTTCAACCCCACCAATTTACTGGCCAATGTAATAATTTGATTGTCAATTGCGGTTTTGCACAAACAAAATACAATCCACACTTATACATTAACTTGTAGTTGTAGAGTTGCTCAACAGACACAGAAAGAAGAGATTACGAAACAGCCTTTTGGCTATCAAAACAATTATTGGATCTGCAAATTTGATTTTAAGAAGCCTCTTTAAAAGAGGCATTTTTTAACTCTTGGGTTTTATTTGACATATGTACTACTGGCTAATTCTTGCTCATTAGGTACTTCCTTTTTTTGAATTTTCTAGATTTTGCCGTTTTTGCACAGGCAGACAGATTGGTCCCCATCGATGAACGATTTTAAAGAAAACGAACAAAACGAACATTGGCTTCACCTAGAATGGCTCTTACATGATTTAGCATGCCCTCAACACATCCCACTTGGGTGACCTCCCTTGTTCTCAAAATGAACAACTCAACATCAGAGCTAGAACTCTATATGAGAAAGAGTACAATCATATCCAACGCCATCTAGTTGATTTGGCTCGCAACTGCTCGCCGTTCCCAAAACAATGCAAAAGTACCCTCTAAGCTGAACAACTTTTCCAAAATATGAGAACAAGGTAACAACTTTTGAGAAGGTAAAGGGCCTAGAACCTTAATGAAGGGGTCCAAAATGGCCTATTAGTGTGTTTCAAATGATTCAAAGCTGAATTACTTGTAAAATTAAGTTTAAAACCTAAAAGACCAAGAGAAAAATGAATATCTCACCCCTCACTCCGATCAATGCTTTTCAGAGAAAACGTTCGCAATCAGGGCTCCTACCATAAAAATGTGTCAGAAAGAATATTGATAGAGAGGAGAATGTTGAGTTTTCCTTTCTTCACCTTTCAACCCTGAAATTTTGAGTCAAGTCCTCCTTGTTTGTTCACTGGGCTCAGTGTGGAGAGCGAGAGCGAGAGAGAGCGAGCGAGAGAGAGAGAGAAAGCTGGCCCGGCCCAGCAATCCTATCAGTTCCCTTCTTAACAAGTGCCAGTGGGCAAGCTGGGCAAGCCATCTGAAGCTAGCAAGCATTTGACTGGACTCCCCTGCTGGCCACCACCAGCTACTCCTGTGATCTTGCATCTAGGTGGGCAAGTTTAAATTGCAGTCAGGGGTGAAGTCAAGAGAGGAAGAAAATTCCCTGTGCTCTTTCTCAGCAATGACCATGACAGCCAAGCACAAGAGGGAAGAGAATTCAGCAGCCCTGCAATTTCATTTCCAATCACATTGTTGCCATCACCACTTGCATCAATATGTCCAAGGGGATAGATTTTCATTCTCTTAATGTCTTTTAAAGTTTTAAACCTAATTTTACAAGTAATGCAATCTTAATTCATTTGAAACACACTAACAGTTCATTTTGGACTCCTTCATAAGGGTTCTAGACCCCTTAGTTTCTCAAAAATTGCTATCTTCGTCTCATATTTTGGAAAATTTGTTCAGCTTAGAGGGTACTCGTGCATCCTTTTGGGAACGGCGAGCAGTTGCGAGCAGAATGAACTAGATGGCGTTGGATATGATTGTACTCTTTCTAATATAGAGCTCTAATCAGAGCAAGCCTTCTTCAGGAAGCCAAGTGGAGCTTCAGTCAAAGAGAAAAATGACAATCAGCGCCATCTTGTGGTAGAAACGGTTGTGGGTGCTTTTGTTTAGTCTTTGGCATTAATTTGTGATTACTCAGCATGGCTTTTTATTTTTGAACACAATAATATCGTAGCTGAGCTCTAAAAGACTCGAAATGTGAAGAGAAATCCACTTGTTGCCAAAATTGGAGCTTCCATCTTAAAGTTGAGGATAGATCTGAAATCAAGAGAATTTGCCCGTGTTTGGGCTTCATCTAGTGCCGATTTTTGTAACCTTCAATTAAAATTCTTCATAGGGACATATATTTTGTCTACTGTATTTTGTGGGAGCTTTTTTAAACGTCTTTTTTGTCCATACGAGTATTCAATTTGTCTTCTTTCTTATACGCCAGTTCCATTCGCCTTTTTTTGATTCGAACTTTTACGTCTTACAAGTATTTTTTCGTGTTTTTTTCATCTTATGGGAACTTTTATTCGTCTTTTTTCGTTTAATCGGTCAATTTTATTCGTCTTTTTCTTCTAATCAGGCAATTCTATTTGTCTTTTTCGTCTAATCAGGCAATTCTATTCGTCTTTTTAGTCCAATCAGGCAATTCTATTCGTCTTTTTTTCGTTTAATTTGACAGTTTTATTCGTCTAAACTTCCTGTCCCTAGTTATAATCATAAGGACGGAGAGGATGTTTCTCGGCCAATCGGTGCTCTTCAAGTTGAATTCCACATTGGTGGTTAAATTCTTAAGTTATTTTTTTTTGCAGATTTTTTATTAACGCTACAAGGAATGCGATTCCCTGTAAATTGAAGGATTTCTCCCGACAGCTTCAATCCGACCCCAACAGGATTCGAACCTTCGCCGTCTGGGGAAGCACTTACACTCGGCACTTTTTAAGAACGCGCTAGTACGCGTGGCCATCTATAATTACGGAGTACAATTATCTTATGAATTCCAATGGAATAAAAAATCATTCATCAACAGCTGAGTTATTTGACTTTGAATGTTCCATTTTTGACCCCAAAAAGCCGGAGAACGCTTCAGTTATATGAAAAAAAAACAAATTCCTAAAGATTTTACATAGCTTTTCAATATCGCTAAAAATGATTTTTTTTCGAGTTTTGGAGCTTTTGTCAAAATAGCTGAAACTAATTAAAAATATCACTTAAACGGCACTTAAAATACATTTTGCGATAAAACATCTTTTGCAGTATCAAAAACACTAAAAGTTAGAATACTTAGAAGTTTTGAAAAAAATCGGTTAATGTTTCAAGTTTCGATTTTAGTCCATTTTGACATGGTCCTTCTAGAAATCGTAAATTTGAATATGAATCTATTTATTTGTAATCTTGGCAGAACACACATCATAGCGGACTCTACATAGTTATGAAATATGCTTTCCAAAAATCTTGTGTAAGTGCATTTTAAGTGATATTTTATATTATTCTGAGGTCCCAAGGCCCCAAGATCGTTAGACAGACGGATCCTTGTCATTAAAGTAACAATGAGAATGCAGGAATAGTTCAATTTGACTCAAGGATAAAACAAAACATATGCAGACAAATAAATTTTTCACATGCATTATGTAAGGCTAAATAGCCTGAAGGCTTTGCCATCCCTAGAACAAATGAATGAGGAAAGAGCCCTGTGTTTCATTTCAGATTTTGAAAGTTGATTTGAAGTTGTCTAATAATTTCACATGGATGTTTCAAAGCATTCAATATTTGAACAAAAGAATTGAAGCTCAAGACAGATTACGGCATGATCTGCCATAAAATCTTGATACACATTTTTGAATTTTCTCAAGAAAATTTGATTCGCCAATTCACACCCCCAGGGCACTTTTCTGGTACCGGCGTCGACATTGCTTATCAAAATATCTGGATGATGACTGGTTGGCTCAAAATATGTCAAAGTCAATTTTCCCCGTTTGATCCGTAATTTTATAATCATATGAAAGCCCCAAACAACAACATTTACTTATCAATAACGTTGCACCTCAAGCATGATACACATTGAAACATCTGAAAGATATAGGGTCCTGAAGAACTTCTGAAGACGAAACTTCTTCTATAAAATGTTTCTTTTGCGGGAAACCTTAACACCAAAAGTTGATATTTTAGTGCTCTTTTGATCTGCCACAACACATTTTTCCTTTTTCTTTGCGAGCGCCTATTTTCTATTCAAGATTCTATATTTCATACCACATTAATTGCAACTTTCTGTAAATTTAATTTGAATGACTATAAATAATCAATCACTTGAAAACTCTCGTTACTTTCCACATCATATTATTTAGGACCACAACGGATCATCTCCGACTACTTCAAGCTTTCCCGATTCATCCAGTCAAAAGTGACCTGCCTAGCTTCGCCCAAAGTCATGTCCCATTCTCCTCCAGTTAAATGTATCCTCCTTGGCTTACCTTTCACCCAAGATGTCACCCATCAACGGTTACCAACTCAGTCGGATTGATCCACTTGTTCATGTGGCACAATGCTTTCCAAAATAGCGTTACGCATTCGCTCACAAACACTTCTGAATGAACGGGCGAATCAACGAATCAATGGTTGGATGAATGGAAGGTTAGAGAGATAGAGAAACGAAGCCGAATCGCGGTGTCGGATAACAAATACGCGGCACAAGTATTCATGAACCAACCGTTGGATCGAATAACTAGGTAATCAGGTATCAAATATCATGGTAGGTCGTGGCACTCAGGAGTCACTTGTTTCAACTCATGATCGTCGTCATTATTTGTACTTCTACCACAAACACCATCTTGCCCATTTGGCCATTTATTTTCCAGATCAGCGTTGCCAGATTGCTTTAAGCCAACACTGCCATAAGCAGTTTGAAATACTGCCAATTCCCGCTGCCATGCTGTCATATGCTATCACATTCTCTCAATTTTGGAAGATGACACACTATCTTTATTTTGTGTCAAAGATTTACGGGCTCGATATAAAGGTCGAAAATTATCGTCCCACTACCAGGTCAAAATCTTTTCATATTGCCATTTTCTTGGCAATAAAAACTAAAACCTGGCACGGTTATTCCAGTTCCACTTCTGAAACTCTTACACGAAATCAGACTGGCAGGTGGGAGCGTGTCTTTTGGCCAAGCTTTCGATTAATGAAATAAACAGAAAAGCAAGTACGAAGTTTGGGAAAATAAACGAGTTCAATGTTGTTCAAATGTATGGTTCATTTCCAGATTTTCACGCAAGCGATCACAATATTTGACATTTTCAAACGCCTTAAAATATGGTCGATGATATTTTTGTTGTGGCCGCAGGAGTTCAAAATCTTCCACTTTTGACCACTATTCATTGATCATATTTTCTTCTGCCAACGGCTTATGCTTTGGCATTTTTGGACTTAAGTGGCTGAGAACTTGTCTTTTGAGCAATCCTGACCTCAGAGTCTGTCAGCAGAGTCTCCAAATCTTGCATTTTCGAGCGAATTTTACACTTTTTGGGGCATAATTTGCTCATAGAAATTATAACTCTATGTAGTAAATTACGCTTTTTGAGGTCTGGTTGCGCAAAAATTTAGACACTTTGTGTCGAAAATTGTTCTCATAAACAAAAAAATAAAGACATATTAACGCTATTTCACTTGTTCTGTTTGGAGGCACTGGCTGTTGGTATAGATTAGGAGTAGGGGGCTGAAAACGAGTCATTTTATTTGATGACTTGCGAGTCAAGAATCATTTTGCCAGTCAACAAATGACTCGGATTCAAGTCTTTTGCTTCAAAAGTTAGTTTCAACATGTCTTACAAGTCTTTTACCTACATAAATATGACTCGCAAGTCCTTTACTTACATCAATGGGAGTTGTGAGTCTTTACGTTGTTGAATAATAATATGGGCATAATTTTGTTCTAATAATCAAATAGAATACAAGTGTATGTATATTAAAGAGACAATAATTCTATTCCATTAAATAATCAATAATCATATTTTTTCATATTATTTTTTTCATAATACATATATTTTTTACATTGTACATAACTTTACATATACACTTAATCTGAAATTACGTTTCTTTGCAATTCAGGGCAAAATTGTCTTATGCTTATTTATTTGCCAAAAAAGAAATTTTGCACTTATTTGCCAAAAAAATTGCAATTATTTGACCCAAAACAAGAAAGTTTGCATTTATTTGCCTAAAAAGACAAATTTTGCAGTTATTTGCCTAAAAAGACAAATTTATCAGTTATTTGCCTAAAAAGACAAATTTTGCAGTAATTTGCCAAACAATGGACAAATTTTGCAGTTTTTTGCCAAACAATAGACAAATTTTGCAGTTATTTGCCAAACAATAGACAAATTTTGCAGTTATTTGCCTAAAAAGACAAATTTTGCAGTTATTTGCCTAAAAAGACAAATTTTGCAGTTATTTGCCTAAAAAGACAATTTTTTCAGTTATTTGCTTAAAAAGACAAATTTTGCAGTTATTTGCCTAAAAAGACAAATTTTGCAGTTATTTGCCTAAAACAACAATTTTTGCAGTTATTTGCCATACAATAGACAATTTTGCTATTACTTGACGAAAAAGAGAAAATTTTGTATTTATTTGCCCTAAAAAGAGAAATTTTGAATCTTTTTTGCCCAAAAAAGACAAATTTTGTATGAATTTGCACAAAAAGACAAATTTTGCATTTATTTCCCGATACAAGAATAATTCTGCATTCATTTGCCCAATAAAGGCAAATGAAAAGAAAAATGGCAAAACTGGATCGTATTCATAGGTGAATTGACTTTGTATGAGAGCGATTACTGTATCATATTTCAGACCTGCTGCCAATAGCAGTCTAGGCTTGCTTAAAATGTCTCAGTTTTCAAGGATCAGATTTTCAAAAAATGTTGCATTTAAGAGCAATCGCATGGTTAATGTATTTTGATAAGTATTGGAAAGTAATTAAAAAAAAAACAAATGGAGAAATGGGAAGCCTTCAATCAAACAAATTATTTGTTCTTAGGTATAGTTGACCCAGGAACCGATCTCCTTTGGCCATCTTGTTATTTAATGTCGGGCATTCCTGATTTAAAAATTTGGAAGAAGGCTCTCAATTTATGTAGCGAAATTTTAGATAATAGCAACAAAACATACTTTTTTGAAAAAAAAACATCAACAAATGCTATACCAACTTCAAGTTGGACATATTAGAAAGAAATTGTTGCAATTACTAGGCCTAAATCTTCGTTTTAGCTACCTTGCACGCTCATCAGAAACGCACGTCTTCCGAACTTTTTTCCGCCAAAAATGGTGACATCACTAGTAATTCCTGCCATTCGCGCTTTTGACTGAAGAGTGAGCGAGGAGAAATACTTCACAAACAGCTTGGGTGAAAAAACATTTTGCGTTTTCCTCTGGCCGCAAGATCTTGCAACAAGAGGTAGAACGGGTTATTTTCCGTCTACACTTGCCTGAATTTCATAGACGCATAACTTTTAACTCCGTCGTACGATTGAGGTGAAAATTGGTAGAAAAACTCCCTGTGATATCAAAACATCTCCCGTAAATCACATTCTACTCAGTCTAGGTAAAGATCTTTAAGTCTACGTAATGCCGTGGTCTGTGTCTCAGCGGTTCCTCGGACGCTGCTGTCAAAATTCTCCAAGTTGCAACATCTGAGCCACAGACCATGTAATGGCCATTATCTGATCTGTGATCTGGGCCGAGGTCGGCACATCAAAGGTGACCAAGGTTAAGCGTTGATATTAACTTGGGCTCCAATTTTCCTTAGCAATGCTGAAGATTTGAGTGTTATGTATTCATCAAATGCGTATAATCATCAAATGCGTATAATCATCAAATGCGTATAATCATCAAATCAGTATGTCAATCCAACGGCTTAGAAAAATTGCAGTCTAGGGGACAAAGATTGAAATCCCCGAGTTTGGGTTTTCGTCTTGTTTGTAGCACGCTGGTAAGGTCAGCGCAGATCAAAACACGCAGGCAGTTCTCGCCTTCCTCCCCACCTCCCCACCTCCCTCCTTCCCGGTTGTGCAAGTTTCGTGGGCCCGTCCATAACTTCAAAAGGGTGGCCGGATATCGGGCCCGTTTCCGAAAAATGGGAATAAAGAAAGGTAGCGAGGGTTGAAACCGGACACTCCCTGGAAATTGATATTTTTAATAGTTTTTGTGAGATTTTAGAACTTTGGGGTTTGCCGTGCGAAATCAGGTTTTGACATTGGGGTTGTTTTCTTTCAATCAACATTTGGATCTGGCCACACTGAGTAAGTAAGTGAGATTATAAGTGAGTCAAGAAACACGCTCTATGACCAGAAGCTCATGTAGCTCTCTCTCCGTATGTATGTGTGTGTGTTTGTGTGACCCTCGGTCTGCGGTAGTGCCGTTCGTCATTGGGATTGTTGTCCTCATTGACCGAGTCCAAGGACGAGACCGGTCGACTGAGTTGTTTTGTTGTTGTCGTCGTCATCGAGGACTCAAATCTCACGCTTTTAGCAGCGGTCAGACATGCGGCACACGCGCGCCTGTCCAGCGATCATTGCGTTAGTCTGAGATTAAAATTGAACCGCCGTCCGGATTCCAATCGAACCGCGTAACTTAGCACCCCTCGGATCACCGCTTGTCCGGTTGTCCGGTTTGTCGACCGTCATCATCCTTGAGGCCGCCATTTGGCCTCCACCATGTCTTCGTCTTCCACGACTTTGAGTTCAAGCCACCCCGCGATGGGCGGGCCATCGTCACCTTCGTCGGCCGCCGCGGCTTTGGAAGCCAAGATCGCGTCGATTCGCGCCAAAAACGCGGCTCTCGAGAAGCGCCATCAAGAAGTGGAGCAAGATCGGTTGAGCGCCGAGAAGCGACAATCCGCGGTCCAGCCGCAAAATCAGCCGCCGGCTCAATCGTACCCGCATCGAAATGCCACTCACAATAGCGAGAACCCTCATCGTCATCATCATTCGCACTCAGCCTCGGGGGTAAGTCCACCGTACTCTTCGGACCGTTCGGTCGTTTCACTCGGTCTTTTGCCTTTCAGTCGGGATCCGGTTCGAGTCGCGGCGGTGGCGGCGGTCAGTTTCGCCGGGAAAGCGCTCCTCGAAGCGCTTGGCGATCCGGCGATCCCTCGGAAGAAAATCGAGGTCCTCTGCGCACGCCCACCGGTGCACCCGCATCGCGCCCCAAAGAGAGCCAAAAAGAAGGGGGTCCGCCTCCGGACCCGGCCTATCGGTAAGTGGTTCATGTTCCTTTGACATTAAAATCTCCGGACAACTCATGGAAGTGTGCATTGTAGATTTCTAGCCGATCGGATGCGCGATGGTTCGGACAGCGATGAAGCTGACGGCGATGGTGGGTGGCGCCATCGACCGTCTGGCCGTGGCGCATCGTCTCGGGGCGGTCCGGGTCGTGGTGGACGGGGTGCTGGACGAGGAGCGCCTCGGGGGTCTAATGGTTCGGGACGGGGGGCGGGTCGAGGCTTCCCGGCCCATGAACACTCGGAGCGCGAGTCTTGGCGCTCTCACCCACCCGCCCCGTCCGGTGGATTCGATCATCAGTCCGAGCGAGGTCAACGTCATCGCGGTGGGGGCGCCGCTCAAGCCCGCTTAGAGAGGGCGCGCCAGCCGCCACTTCACGCCTCATCCGATGCTACCGAATCGAAAACGGCCCATCAAAACCGTGGTAAGTCGTGTGAATGAACGCTTGGGTGGGTTTGAACCGCAATGTTGATAGACTGTAGTCATTATCAGGCTCCGTGTCGGATCCGGTGGCGTCCTCGCCTTGGCGTTGCCCCGATCCCGGTTGCGGCCATGCCAATCCGTCAGGGGGAGACACTTGTGCTCAATGCGACTTGAAATGGTCTATCGCCGAGGACCACATTGCCCGTGCATCCAGACGTGAGCGAATGATTGCGCAGTTTTTCTGGGGGACTACATTCATGCTAATCTACTCCATTTATAGAAAACGGCCAACGACGTGTCAAAGATGACAATCGCAATCTGCGAGTCGAAGTGAAGTTTAACCGCTCTCCTACCCATGATGATCGCCGTGGTTCCCATCATCATGCCTCTCCTCCTGTGTCTTCCTCTTCTTCTGGCCAAAGAGGCGCCGGTCAGCGACGAGACTCGTCGGGAGCGAATGGCGACGGGTGGAAAGCCAAAGCTTCCCCGTCGCCGAAAACCACCCCGACTCAATGGCACGAGGCTGAGCCTTACCAACCCAAGACCTCGGTGGCTCAAGTAACTTCATCTTCAACCTCCTCATCGGGAGCTCAAACCGCCGAGAGCTCATCAACGTGGAACTGGCGCGATCCCAATGGTGAAAACGTGAGTGAATGGGTCGATCCAACCGGAGTCAATCCTCTTATCACCTCTGATCCATCGCAAAGTGAGTGACACTCGATGACACGGTTCATCTATTGTATAACTAAACAAATGCCGTTTATGTTTTAAGGTTTGGAGTGGAATCAGTACATGGACATGACCGAAATACCGGCTGATCCCCAATCTCAATTCATGGCGATGCCCGCTTACCCCGATGGCGGTGGCTTAGCTGGACCCGATACCACTGGAATAGGTGGTAATCCTCACATGTTGATGCAGTACCACCATGCTCAAGCTGCTGCAGTCATGGCTGGTCATCATCATCATCATCCAAACAATGCGTACATCCCCTTGCCGCAACACCATCAGTTGCCTCATCATCAACAACACGGAGCCCTGTTGGGTCACACGCCAATTATGACCACTCATCATATGGGCATGCATGGCGGTCCCCACGTTTCCATGCGAAGCCAGTATTACCCACCCTCAATGGGCGAGTATTCCAACCACGCCAACGAGCCTGGTCATTACTCAGGACGTCGACCCTTCTCATCTACCCCCCGGTTCGAGACTCATCCTCGCAGAGGAAACAACGGTGAAATCAGCTACATTCCCCAACGGTTTCAAAAGCAGCTGCCCAACGAAGGCTCGAAACAGACGTGGAACATTCATAAGGCCATCGCCAAACTGCCTCGGTCCTCTTTGGACACTCCACCGAGTGGATGTGATCAGTTATTGATGTTTGTGTCTAAATCGGTGGCTGAATGTCTCAATGCCGAGGAGATGAGCCAAGAACTCAAAGTTAAGATAAAAATGGTTCCAGTTGAGAGCTTTGAAGACCTCTTAGGGAAAATGGACGAGTTCGACCCTGCCCAACACCGATACATACTGTTTCATGTGCTCAATGAAGACGCCAGGACCATTTCTCAATGCGGAAAGAGTGATGTAGACAAAGGTCAAGATTCGGACAATATGGCTGACAACTTTTGTGATCTAGTTGAAAACTTGGTCCGGAGAATCGCTTACGTAACTGCTATAGTGTCCATGCTCAACCCCAGATGTGATTTCGAGGAACTCAACGCAATGTCATGTCCCAATAGTGTTCGAAAAGTGATTAACGTCCAATTGTCCATGCGACTTCACGAGAAGAAGAACATAGTGAGTGTCAACAACGACCTCGTTTTAGAATGGTTCAAGGATGACGTGAAACGGAATCGTCTCGTGAAAAGCAATGGACACGAGCTCACTGCTTTTGGAATCTCGGTCATGTTGGAGCAATGGCTCACAGTACTCAAGGAGTTTGTTCATCAGGTCCAAGAAGTCAAGCGTGAGTATAAACACCCTCTCAAGTACTAAAAACGTCGACCCAAGCTCTAAACAAGAATGTTCCTTTCTTTCAGTTGTGGACCCAGTACCTTTGATCTTACCATTAGAACTCAAAGATGTCTCTCAAGAAACATGTTCAGAACCCAAAGAGGATGCAGCTGTTACGCCTTCCTCAATTCTTCCAGAAACTTTGTCGTGCTCATCGACCACGAAGGGCGGCAAAGCAACGACGAATACGCCCAATTTAGCTTCCGGTTCAACAAATGATCAACCGACAGCTATTTCGAACGAAGTTTCCATGGGTGAAGGGACCGAAAGCAATTCCTCTCTTGTTAAGCTAGTGAAACCCCATGATTCGTCAGTTAGGGAGGGAGAATTCCATGAGATGGAAAATGGCGGGGTAAGAACAGGAGCAAATGACATCCAAACTCAAATATTGATCGATGTACGTTTCCATCTGTTTCCACAGTTCATTGAGGACTCCTATTGCGATAACCTGAAGGCCAATGACGATGACGAACGCAATTTGCCTAGTTTGGGAAGTATCACCGGTCACCATGATGACGATGATGACGACGAAGAAGGCGAGGGGGGACCGACATCCGGCATCTTTATCGAAGACTCTTATGTGGAGGCCACCTCTGCCCATGGACAAGAAGAGATCCTAGAAAAGGAGAACCAAGAGAAAATGGAAAAAGATTTCTCAAAGGACACCTCCATCACCAAATGAATTAAGTTTATCTCAGGTACCCAAAATATCTGGAATCGAAGTTGGTGCGAATCTTTCGCAAATACATTTTTCACCTTCATCAATCATCATTATACAACCATTATGCAAGGTCCCATGTTAAAACTGCTAATTTGCTATAGATTATGGAATATGTATTATGTACCCTTCCTTGGATTTGGCGCCCCTTACTTACTTGGTGGAACTAGTGATTTGGAATTCATTCTGAAAGTAAATATTTTTGCCTCACTTATGGCTCAGGCGTATTTAATTTTCCTTCGCGTGTTTTTTCAAAGCCAAAACAATAAATGATAATATATTTTAGATGCACCCAATGAATTGTGTTTGATCAATCAAGGACATCGTTGTCCGCACTCAGTCACGCAAATAGCGAATGCCCTGGGATGCGATCCCGGACACACGTCAATACACACATCCAAAGAACCTCCTGGACATTGCTGATCGACGGACAAGTCCTGGTTAAGATTTCCATTGCCATGATCACTGAGCTGGTCATCGTTAACATCGATGAGATCCGGCACTTGATAGTCTGAGTCGTTGTCTGCAGGTGAATCATGACTGGATTGATCATGTGGGGAGGCTGAATCACTGTAGGGAATGTCCGGTTCATTAATGCCAGGATCTGCTTGAGTGTTGGAGGTGTCTTCTTCATTGTTGTCGAAGCTGTAATCGGACGGATAATCCAAGTCCAGGTTTTGCGTGCTCCCCGTTCCAAGAGTGTTGACTTCATCTTGAGACAGCAAAGTTTGATCAGGGTTGTTCAAGGGGTCTGAGGACTCGAACACTTGCCCATTTTCTTCAATCACCTCCGTTGTCTTTACACCCCCATTGCCGTCACTTTGGGTGGTGGTGGTTTTGCGATTCGTGGTGGTTTTGGAATTGGATGAACTCGATTGCTGAATGATCTCAGTAGATATTTGTTGGTTCTTGTTTGTGTTTTGGACGCTCACACGAACATTGCCGTTGTCACCATTCTTGGTCTTTGATCCATCCCCATTTCCATAATAATCGTACTCGTACACAAAATCTGGCGGTGGGCATTCCGGTGTGCACTGGAGCGGACTAGCATCGTCCGCAGCCGATTGTGACACTTCCACTTGATTGGCGCTGCCATCTCCATCATCTTTGGCATCGGGGTCATTCGATTGAATGGTTCCCTCCAAAGTGAAAGTCAGGGGTGAAGACTGAGGAACACTCTAAAACGGTTGAAAGAAAGGCCGATATGACAATCCAAGGGCACACAATTTAAGGAGTAAATTGACAAGAGATGTATTTTTACCTGGCTACAAACAATCTCGTTGGCGATGGCTCCATTTATGGTCACGTCCATAGGCGAATTTCGAGGAACATTTTGGCTCACGTGGATCTGGCATTGCGTGCTTTCATCCATGGCCAATTTAACAGGTGTATTTACCGGGTTTTGAAAGCTGAGGTAGAATAAATTAAAGAAGCTTCAAGAGCACTCTTTGCAAACAAAAACTTAGCTTACCAAACATTATTTCCAAATAGTATTTTTTTTTCTTTTCACGAATGACTTTTTATCAAGTTTAGGTATATAATAGTACTTCAGCCTTGTAATGGAGTTCCAAAAGTAAAAGTAATATTCATCTGTGTGCTTTCATTTAAATATGAGTTGACTTGGATATCTGATTTTTTTTTAATTTGATCAACTTTTTTTTACTTTTTTGCCAGTTTTTCTGCTTCTTAAAAACTTTTTTCCTTGTTTTATTGGTTTCAGCTACCACTAAAATTAACAGACCTGTTCAAGATACTTTGAAAAAGTATCTAGATAAGATAGTATTTTCCTCAAAGTATCTAGATAAAGATACCTCAAGATACTTTCCTGAAAAAGTATCTGGATAAAGATAGTTCAAGATAGCTTCCCGAAAAAAGTATCTAGATAAAGATACTTTAGGATACTTTCCCGGAAAAAGTATCTAGATAAAGATACTTTAAGATACTTTCCCGAAAAAAGTATCTAGATAAAGATAAACTATCTTTTATCTTTATCTTTTATCTAGATACGATAATTGAACAGTGAACAGACTCTAATGAATGCATCCTCAGATTCCTCACTCAATGTGCATATTGTGTCCACTCTCAAGTCTCAACATACATAGTGCATCCACTTTCAATATGCATAATGCACAAAAAAATTGACATTATGCTTTATGAAGAAAAGTAGCTGGAAGTATTTTATCTAGATACTTTTTGGGAAAATGCATAATCCATACTAAACAATACATAATGGATGCTTTAACACAAAAGATTGAAAGAACACATTATTTAGATAAAGATACCTCAAGATACTTTCCTGAAAAAGTATCTAGATAAAGATACTTTAAGATACTTTCCCGAAAAAGTATCTAGATAAAGATAAAAGATAAACCATCTTTTATCTTTTATCTTTATCTTTTATCTAGATAAGATAATTGAACAGGTCTGAAAATTAATAATAATGTTTATTGCGAGATCATCGTCTCATTGGATATATTATATGTACAATTTATGTATCTATATATGTATTGGAGTCGAGGGGGGCCCATTCTGGGTTCAGGAGGCGCCGTTCGAGGCGTGATATCCACTAGACAGAGGGGTGGGGTGGGGGAGACCTGGGATCGAACCCATGAACCCGAGCACAGCTCGGTCGCGCGTTAGTCAACTGCGCTACAACCATCTCCCCTCTATTATTATTGATAATGTTTAATTAATTATGTTTGATATGTTTTTCAGATTCAGATTTTACCAGTCAAATCAATCTGCTTTCTCAAAAATTGTGAAGTAGATCAACTGTGGAAAGTACGAGTTGGAATTAAAATTTCTCAATAAGGTGACTTTATGTTTAACAAAATATCCGCTATATTCGGACCAACGTGAAACAAACTCCGAAGAATTCAGTTACGTAACTACTGTATCACGTTACAAGAATAAATGTCTCGTTTCGGATATAAAACTAAACGTAATAAATGATAAGGATCAGCTCGTTATGAGGCTGCAAATATCACCTGAGGTGGATGGATGAGTTGAAGCATTTGGTGATGGACGCATCCACTTGACTGTTGGAGGCACCATTTAAGCTGATATGAAGAGCGCAATTGACCATGTTCTCCATTTCCGCTCGAACCTGACAATCTTTGGCCACATTCAAACTAATGTGAACACTAGCATTGTAAGGATTGGTTTGCTTTACGTAGATATCGCTCCCGGTCGGGATATTGTGAGCAATGTGAACCGCATTGCTGTGGGGATCATCTTGAATGACCTCGACTTTCTCATTCTGTGGCATATCCAAGCTCAGGTCCAGATCCTCATAATTGGGTTCGGCTCCATGGCAGAGAGTCGTAGAGATCACCCAAAGCAGACTTAAGATCATTAATTTGGCCCGAGTGACGGGAGCATTTGTGGTTGGAAAATGTCTCATATTTATCATCAAAAGAGAATCGATATCTCAGAAAGATAGAAGATACAACAAACTCACAACCACACTACTCCAATGACTCTTTGGCAACTGAAATGAAGAAGCTGAACATCATAGGACCAAGCAGAAGCGCTCAAAGGGTCTTCCTCTTGTTGTTTCATGAATCTTTCGCCCTAAAGTAAACGATGCGACCCCTCTCTCTCTCGAATAAGGTATGCATGTAGTATCATATGTGTGGACGGAGCCTTCTCGCTCTTTGAAACTAGGGACAGATCATCACTGGCATCATCATCATCGTCATCATCCTGACCATCATCGTAGTTGTTGTCGACGAGGCTGCTAAGGTACTGTCGTGTGAGACGTGCCTAGTATCTTTTACCACGATTGCCATTGAGAGAAGATGTCGAGTGTACCAAATAACGATTGCTTGCGTTGCGAGAGTGAGTTTGGTATTTTTTTCCATCTGCTTGAATTTTGATCCGAATTCAGTCAGGCAGAATGGTGGGTGTTTGAATAGTAAAAGATCGTCATTCGAGGAGGTATCAGGCCTGCTTGATGTTAGATCTTAGATCTTCCTTCACCCACTCAAAAAACCACGGATAAAGTCGAAGATGAAATGCGACGCCACTATTTGATTACAAACAGATAAGCATACTACACGGAAGAGAAAAAGAACTATTCAAGATCAAGATGTTTGATAACAAGTCAATATACTGTGTGTATTTATAATTCAGTCTCATTGGAATCGGGCTGTTTCTCTCTAAACAATAGATTTGAACACTGGAGCTATCAACAACGATCATGAATGACGACAATTTTGACGACAAATGATCATCTTCAATCAATTATTGGGGTTGGCACGGCTCTTGGCGATACCTTTGGAACAATCATCCATGAACAGAGTTGACTAAGACAATGCATTGGTCGAAGTCAAGATCAGTAACCAATCACTTGGTGGATTCTGTCGTTCACGGTTCGCAAGGTGCTTAGTAAAATGAACGAGAAATGCGACGAGCGTCATCAATCATCCGTCTTGGCATTCGGGTTAGACTCATTCTTGCCCATGAATTTGGCATTCAATTTGGGTTTAATGGCATTCCACAGGTACGACTCTTGGCCTGGTGCTGAAATAGCAAGTACAATCCCAACATTTAATAACAAGGCACAAAATTTTAGAATGAAAAAAAGACCTCAGTTCGTGTTTGACTGGATAGTTCATGGTTCCAAAAAAAATTTGACAGTTGAATTTCTTGATTAAATCAGCCACGAAAGCTAGAAAATTAAGAGACGCATCGGTTACGGAAGCTTTTGATTCCGCTCTTTTTTGGGGGGCAACCACGGCTGATCTTCCGTCATGTTGAGATTGTTTTCTCGCACAAGCGAATAAACCGAAGATAATTGTGCTTTTTAATCAACCAAGCGTTCCAGATATTTCTTTCCAGATAACTCTCTTTCTTTAATATTAAAGTTCCATGTTTTCCACCAAGTGTTTCTAAGTGAAATTACCATGGTGGCTTTCAGGCAAGCATTGAAGAATGTGGAATTCGGAGCAAATTTCCATTTCCTGTTACCTTTAAAAAGAGTCCTAAATTGTCTGATGAGTTTTTGGAACGCATTGGCTTTTTCGTGAAGCCATGTCGTTATTCGAAGATATCTTGCAAGAAATAAAAATGCTAAATATTTTCTTACCAATAACCGACAAAATAGTGGACACGGCTGCCTCGGTGGCCAGAAGGGCATCCTCAAGAATTGCAGGCGAGCAAGATTCGATTGAAGTGATGGAGAATCCTGTAGGCTTGTATTGGGGATTGATGGACTGCAGTGCTTCATTTAAGCTCACAATCTTGGCAAAAATATTGCCTTTATTGACCAACGGACTACCCAAGGGGCCTTTGTTGGAGGTAACTGTTGAATGACTACTTGCCCTGTCCACAGCAGAGCTAATGGGAAGGGATGGGCTTGTCGAGGAAGTCGAATTTGATCGAAACGAGGTGTTAGACGGGGGAGGGACAGGCAAGGTTATGTGGCTTTGAACGGGACCTGAAAGATAAAGATGTATGAAATCAAAGGCTAGAAAACTACAGAATCAAATAAATAGGTTATGCGCAGAGGTCGAAAAGAATGTCATCTTTCTTTCAGAGCAAATTGATAACATATCTGAAAGTGAGGATAGCTTAAAAGCTTTTACTCTTTTCAGTTAATTAGTTGATTGGATCCGCTGATAACAGACAGATTCAAGCCGACCGACTCCTTTCGACCAATTTCATAGAACGCGAGTCTTGTGGGATAAGTCAAATATCCATTCTTTCATACATTCTTCAAACTCACTCTTTGGTAGTGGCTCAATACATTTGATTTCTATCGAGTTGCCGGATGACCTTGCTCTTGATATGGTCACACTTGCATTGGAAGTCGGTGCGGCAGTCATTGAGACCTTCAACGTGCCTTTGTGGGCCAACTCGTGTGAGTCCGGAGCCACAGATGTGATCATCACTTTGGGATTGGACGCGATGGATTGGAGCGACGCTTCGACAGTCTCGCTACTTGACTGAGCATCCGGTTCGAGTTGTCGACTATCACCAAAATCGATCTCCTTGAGATGCTTGTCTTTGCAATTGCCACAAACGGCCATTCCGATGGGCAGTGTGTTGCCCGTTCGAGTAGCGTGTTGCAACGACATGCTGCAAGAAAACAAAGAAAACGAGGCTGAAACGTAGGGGTTTTGAAATTGTGTAACCAATGCGTGAATGCCTTCAACATGCAGGATGGTATGTACTGCATTGCATTTTTGCTTACATGTAAGTGATGGTCCACATTGTTCCTTGAGGTGATGAGGGCTTTTTGGAGCGCTTTTTCGCACAATGGGAACAGATATTCACCGGTTGGTTGTGAATTAGATCATACCGATGTTTTTCACAAATGAGCGTGGGATACTGGAATAGTAAATGGCTACCACAAAAGTCCTTCAATGAGGCTTAGGGATATATAACACTTACTTCATCAGCTTTAAAGAAAGGGATTTTTAAACGACTCCTCAGAATGGCCCTTTCCATGGCTGCGGATCCCAAGTTCTGGGACGGTTTCAAGGTGACTAGGTCGAGGTGAGTGGTTAAACGATTCAAATTGATAACTTCGCCCCGACATTGACCCGGATCATGACCAGCTGCTACACAAACCGAAGTCGGATCCACTCCGATCTCTTGGTCGCAATATTGCTCGTCTGTTCCACTCTCTCTGGACTCACATTTCAGGATTTGGATCCCGGGCTCACATTTGATAACAACGTCGCCATCACTTTTAGTGGTCCCCACACCCGAAGAGAAGCTTGAGGAAAGCCTTTTCTTAGCCGGAGGGGACAACAAGATCAAATGTTGTTGCTGTTGTTGAGGTAATGGCTGAGGGTGTTTTTGGAATTGCATGATGGTTGGCGATTTCAAGCCATTACTTAGCGTTGGCACAGGGGTGATAGTGGTTGACGAGGACATCGAGGAATTGGTGGTTAGTTTGATCAGGTTAATGGGAGCGGACAACGGGGGCGTGTCCATGGCGTGCTCTACGCGTTGTTCCAAGTTCGGAATTTGAGAGCCAGTCAACATTCGTTTGGCATTTGATGAGGATTGCAAGTAAACTTTGGGTGAAGACAAAGTGGCAGGAGGATTTTGAGCGGGAATTTGGGGAGAAGTAGGAAGGTGGTGGTACTCACTGACACTTGTGGGCGGTGTCAGTGGCATCTCCGGGTTGATTTTGAGGCCGAGATCCACGCCCACCGAGGCGATATCTTCTTCCGAGCTCCCGTGCAAAATATGCGAGACATCGATCATTTGTATACGAGAGGAACGCGAACTTTCGATCAAGGCGCTGGTGCTCAATCCGTGTGGTTCGGGGAATTCAAATTGGAGCTGCTTGGTTTTGGCCACAATGTCTTGGCATTGACACGCCCCGGATTTTGCTTGAAGCACCCCTTCTTTCATGAGGTGACTGACTTTTTCCAGCTTTAAAATTCGGTGCTTCAGGTATCGATTGGTGGTATTGAGAATTTCGGCCTGCGTCTCGAGCGACTCGGCTTTGAGCCGACGTTTGAGACGACATCGCTTACTGGCCTCATTATTGCGTTCGCGCATCTTTTGATAATAGGTCGCAGCGGTTCGTTCATCGCTCCCATGGGCATGCGTGGACGCACCCTCGCTCGACAAACTACTTCTGGGACTGTGAGACCACAATGACCGGCTGGCATTGGGCTGATGCGGTCGTGGCACCCGCTGACCGCGTTGATGAGTATCTCCCGTTGGAAGCAGAGTCAAGCCGGGATCTGAGCGGGATTCGGGCGTCAATTGGCCGCTGTCCACCGATAAAGACCGCTCGGGCCAAGCTCCACTCATCGAAATCGAACGCTGAAACACAACACAAA
>CM021319.1:4370677-4440428 GCA_010645155.1 Tigriopus japonicus
CGGGGGGCTCCAATCTCACTCGCTCCCTCCAGGTTGGCATGCTCGGAATCCTCTGCTCGGCCGGCCCACCTTCCAGGCTGTGTAGGCCAGTGCGCGCGGATGCACGAGCGCTCGCTGACTCACTCGAAGCGCTGGCCGTCAAACGTGGATGGACACCGACGAGAGCGGCGCATGGCAAGGGCCTAGCGCGTGCATTGAAGTGAACGTGTAGTAATTAGGGATTGTCACCCACCCCCGGATCCAGATGAGTCGAGATTCAAGCCCGAGCCGGGCACCCCACGGAAAATCCTAGTCTCTTTGTCGATGTGATAAAGAACGCTAGGATTGACATGATTTTTTGGCAAACTTATTTTCTAAGAAACACTGGGTGGTTTAAGTACTTAAAGTGGTTTGAAATCTTAAGCTAATTTAATGAGGAGGGGTTATTGTCTTATTGACATATGAAAAATTACTAAATAAGCCGGGCTCCCAAAAAGTCATTTGTCAGAAGAAATCCATTTGATAACAAACTTAAAGAAATTGCCAATTCAAAAATCCTGCAGAGTGGGCCATTTCCTCGTTCTGGTGCTTCTCTGTCTTTTTTCCCTCTTTAATGGAGGATCTTAGAAGTGATTTCAGGCCAGAGAGCCAATGAAGTTTAATTCAGTTTTAAAAAGCCGCTTGGTAGCTGCCTGGTGACAAAAAAGATAGTGGCAAAACAAGGGCAAAGTCTCCAAATATTAGATATAAACCAAGGATAAACTTGTTGCCAGACTCACACTTTATTTCTTAAAATAAAGATCTCATGAAAGGTGTCCTAAACAGGCGACAAAGTGATCATTCTGAGGAAAAAAGTTCAACACACCAAGCACTATAGCTTAAGCATAGGATGTTCTTTAAAATCCTTTATGTAACAACTCGGGGAAAAGTTCAGAAGAGGCCGCCTTTCTTTGATGTGGGCTGGACACATCCAGTAGTTGTGTTCAGACACATTCAAATAAGCGATTAGGGAGCCTCAAGAATAAATAATTTTCAAGGTTTTTGTGATAAACAAAAAGTCCTCCTCCTTTTAAAGGGAGGAGACGTGGTGTCGTGGTTAGCGCAGTTTCCTGATGTGAGAGAGGTCCCAGGTTCGATTCTCCTCCCTGACCTTTCTCAAGGAAATTTTTAGACGTTAATTCACACCCACAGACGAAGAACCATTCTGATACCGGACATAAGATTGCTTATCGGAAAAACTTTGGATGATGTGATGGCTGGCTTCGCTGGCCGGGCGAGACTCACCCCTCCGACCCTAGCACCCAAAAAAAAAAAATCAAAATTGCTCAATCACTGAAGCAAAAAGTTACATCTGAATGGCTTTACTTTTCCCTATCCACGGACATCTAGAATTTCTAGATGTCCTTGCCCTATCCTAACTTGGTTCTAGACCATGGGTTGGCAACCAGTGGTCTGGGGCCCACAAATTGGGCCAATGATGATTCTTGATGGGTTCAGTAGCTACGTATGTGAAAAGACCAAAAGAGGGGGCCATTCATTCATTGACAGCTCCGTGCTTGTGGACTCACAGCTCTGTGATTGTTCATTTGTGGGCCCTTAGACCCGTGTGTTACTGTTTGATTTGGGCCTCAGATTAAATGACATCATCACATCAAAATATGTGACCAACCTTTTTCCAGACAATTTTCGGCAACTCAATTTGGTACTACTTCACCCATTTGGGCCTGACACAGACACACTATACCTGTTCCTTGTGAGAGGTGCACCATTTGTTAGTTTTGGCATCCATTTAAAACCTAATTTGACCACCTTAAATCATTTTCAGAGGGATCTGTTTACTTAAAAAAATACATGTTACTGGAAAAAACTAAGGCCCTTTTTTCTACAAAGAAGGTTCTCCTAATTACCGGATGTTTCAAAAGAAACGGAGCACCTAGTCATATCGCCTATAACTCGTGATTAAAACCATATATGAAACTCCCTTTCAGTGTATATGATTGGCCAAACACTTGACTTTGAGTCAGAAACATTAATTTTCCCCAAGTTCAATATTTAAGCGACGACGATTTTTCCCATGAAGTGTCATTTCTGAATACTTCTGAATCTTTATACAAAATATTCTGAATCTTTATACAAAAGTTCGTGACCCCGACTTTTTTCTCCCTTCCGAAATTTGGCTATTACGAAAAAAGGCGACAGGAAGGGAATAAAGCCAAATGTATTTTAAGAATTGTTATCTGCCACATCTTTTTGAGCTTCATACATTTTTTGTGAGATCAGCCATATCCGAGTTACGGACACAGTTTCCTGCTCCGTTTCTTAAGAATCACCCGGTACTTCTAACTGATTTGTTTCACTTGTCAATATGGTAGGGCTTTCTCTTATTGACGTGCATTTTGTAACATTTTTCAATGTAATTCTCTTTTTCAAGTAAATGTAACATTGGGTCCGCTCATCCATGGCGCCATCTATATTTTTTCCAAGGGTTCATGGAGCTCTGCTTGGTTTGGCTAAGAGTTAGTTGTTCCAACCCCGCGTTCTATCAATATCTGGATGCAGGCATTTGTTGGCTGATTTAGTACATAATTTTGGACTCAGGAAAATTAGGTGGTTCCCCAATTTCTACCAAAGCTAATACAGGTGCTGAATGCAATCCTGATATCCTTAGGTATTAATCTGTAATAAATCAGTTAGTTTCCGTTTCCATAGTGTTTTTATGAACATATCAAATATCTAAACAAATGTTTGCCTGGTTTGGGCTTATGCTCGGGGGTTCATGCATCCATTAATTAAGTAGTTTCTGCGTTAACCAGATGCAAACCTTTAAGCAGCGTTTGGAAACTCTGTTTTGGGTGGGTGAACAAGATTTTTCTTCCATCCACCTAAGTCTTTCGAGAAGTCTTCATCTAGAAAAGCTCTGGTTACTCACAACCCCGTTTTTTTTATTGAAGAGAGTGATGTTTCTTGCCTGACAGTGTCACAGTTACAATAGATTAGTCAGGCCCAGGTTTGCGACAATTTTTTTTTCTTTCCGCTGGGGCCAACTTCCTTGGTCCCAAAGTAGTAAAATGAGCAAGTGATTTGTTTCAAACATATCTACAAAGGCTTGCAGATGGCTAATCCAGGAACCACTGTACGTCAGGACGAATTTCAAAAAATACACACTGGGTCCGATCATTGTACTAAAATGTGAGGTTTTTGCAACAAATGTATTGTTCCGTTGAAT
The DNA here is from genome assembly GCA_010645155.1 of Tigriopus japonicus. Taxonomy (NCBI): domain Eukaryota; kingdom Metazoa; phylum Arthropoda; class Copepoda; order Harpacticoida; family Harpacticidae; genus Tigriopus; species Tigriopus japonicus. The sequence goes on from CM021319.1 coordinate 4,373,883, forward strand.
TTTCATTGTACTAATCGGACCCAGTGTGTATTTTGAAAGTAATCCTGGCTTGAGCCATCCTTGGCTAATCACACAAATGAGCACAAATTTTAATGTTCAAGAGACAAATACATGCTGTGAAAGAATCATTTTGAATAATTGTCGTCAAAATACTGAGTAATTAACGAATTAAGACACATTTATCAGTTTTGGGACAACTTACAGTCAACCTTGGTTCCAGATGGTTCACATTTAATTAAAGGGGACAACGGGATGATAACATGATAATGAAGTGGGACAATGATAAAGATAATGATGGATGGTTTATTGGAATTGAACGAGAGCTTTCAATGAAATTTCGGCCTGAAAATGCTCCTTGATGTTTTTCAACAACATAACCAAATGTTAATATTTCAATGATTTTGTTGCTTTTAATAGGATAAGAACAGTGAGAAAAAAGGTTGTTGATTTTGTGCTCCGTGGTGTTGCACCGCCCTTTTGTGGTGCGTCTGTTCTTTTCTGTTCTGCGTTCCATCAAGTATTTGGAAACTCCGACTAACGTCCATAGGCAAGAATGACATACGATTGTAAAATTTCAGTGAAGCAGCGCGGCACCAGAGGCCTTGACCGACCTACTGGGGAAACAATGAGGCCCAGCTGATGTTTACTGAGCTTCCCTCATTACAGAAAACAAAGAAGGAAAGAATGTAATAGATTCAGGTAGTAATTTGATGGAGGTTATGGATAATGATGGATTATTATGGAGGAAATTTGCTATCCTTCAAAATATTTCTGAAATCAAATTGAAATTTTGAAACTTGATGGGATACAGTCTAACCCTCCATGTAAGTTGTCCTTAGCAGGAGAAATTCTCTGGACAACGTGCATGAAGGATAAGAGAGTTGCCTATCAAGTTTTCAAAATGTCTAACTGCTTTCAAAAAGATTCTGATGGATGTCAAATTTTTCTTATGACATGTAGAAAATATTAATTTAAAGGTAGTTCACAAACTATTAAAGTTATAAAAAAGTAATAAATGTGACTTTTACATGACTTAAAAGATCTTTTCACAATCTAGTTTTCTGCATCAAGCTCTTCTTTGATGCATATTGAATACAACAAAGTTTTTTATGTAACCATTATAAGTTTATCAGGTTTTTGTCCCTTTGTTCCCTCTGATTAAATGTAAACCATCTGGAACCAAGGCTGACTGTAATCCTACCCTAATGTAAGTTGTCCCAAAACCGTGAAATGGTGTGTTAATTCGGTAATTACTCAGTATTTTGACAATTCTTCAAAATAATTCTTTCACAGCATGTAACTGTCTCTTGGACATTAAAATTTGTGCTCAATTGTGTGATAGGCCATCTGTAAGCCTTCGTGGATATGATTGAAACAAAACACTTGCTCATTTTACTACCATGGGGACAAGGAAGTTGGCCCCAGCAGAAAGAAGAAAAAAGTTGTCACAAACCTGTGCCTGACTGTTTTTGGTCAATATCTAGAAGATTTAAGATTCAGATGAATCTTTAAAATTAATTTATAATAAAAAATTCGTCAATTACATGGTCACAAAGTGTGCACAATGGTAATAAATTACAATGGCAATTACTTAGCCCAAAAATGAAATTGATTACAATGAAATTGCTTAATTGCAATTGCAATTACAATTACTCCCCATCCTTGGCCCTGTTTACATAGAACATAAAGATGAATATGCTCCTAAATTCTCCATAATGCCGTTAGATGGCAACTCCTGAAAAGAACACGGTTTTGATACGTCACCACACATTCGTCTGTTAATTGATGAACATTGGATCCCTGGCCCCATGTGCAAGGAAGAGGCACAAGGACTTGGACGGTTACGACGACCGTGGTCTGGCTCGCCACTACAATGTCGTCATTGACGAAGCAGGAAAGCCAAAAGATCGCGGCAGGCGGAATTCAATGAAGGCCAAGCAACGGCAATGTCGAAACAGGGGAAGACTGAGATAAGAGGTGTCGTGCCAGAAAATCCACAATGGCTTTAAGGCTTTTTTTCCGGCGGCCTCGAAGCCCAAAATCCAAATTCAAGACAGCGATGCACCAAGGCAGTTTTTGAAGTCACTTTTTGCTAAAGTGGCTTAAGGAAAGCTCGATGGCAGTGAAAATTTCTTGTGACATAGAGGTAAGGAGAGAACGTGGTAGAAAATAGCAGTATAAATAGCTCAGTGGCAATGAAAAAAATTTGATTTTGAAAAACGTAAAAAATATCTTGAGACTGACAGAATGTTGCAATTTGGGCTTTATTTTCCTCAAGCAGGCCTACCAGATAGTTGTAAATCATAATTTAGAATAGAAAAAACCAAAATCTTTGTTTTTTGTCAAAGTTACAAAAACTGGGGAAAAACTCACAAAAATTTGCGAAAACTGCTTGTTCGGTTGAAAATTTTCTGAGAAAGGTGGTTCTAAAATTATTTTTAAAAAATCCCATTTCGTTACATTATTTCTTTAAATGAAAAAAATTATATACATTTTTGGCAATTTTTTCAACCCAAATTTGGTGGCCCTGTCCATAAGGCAATAAATGGCAGTAAGTAGCCTAGCAGTAAATCACACTTTGTTTTGTCAATGTCGGCTTGAAACCCTTCAGCTTCGAAGATCCAAGACCAAAGCCACGAACGCGCTCACTCGCTTATGTTTCACAATATCACGCAAATGGTGAAATGGGATCGCCAAGCTTTTCTACACACACGCTGAAAGCAGCTGTAGTTGCTAGAGGAAAGCCGACTAGTGGTGTCCGGAGCAACAAACAAGTCATCACTTAAAAATGAGTCCGAGAGACTCGACTTGAGACTCTCCGATCACCGTGGCTCTCAACATTTGACTCAACTAACACTAGACTCAACCAAAAGGTACGTATATATTTGAGGTAAAGTAAGTTCATATCCAAAAAGATTTTTTTCTTAATTTGTTTGACAATTTCAATCTTGTATGCCTTCTTTTTGTTCTTACTTAGTATTCTAATAATTTCTACGAGGCCTAATTTCTATCTAAATCGAAGAATGCCATGAAAATGTTCTATGTTTAAATGCAAAAGTGCAGTAAAGGGGCGTTCCAAAAAGAATGCAAATGGCTTAATATCTTGAGAACGTCAATATTAATCTATCCAATCATTAAAAGCTATTTCTTGACATGATCATAGTCTAAAGTTTTAACCAAATCCCAAAGCAGAAGCAAGTAGCAAAGGGATCTTTAGGGACCCCTACAGCAGATTTCTTGATGCCCCTCAGATCCTGAATGTTGTTTTCTTAAAGTTCTTTTTCGTCAATGGAAACAATCAGAAGTTTCAAAATGTCATATCCAAATTACATTAACAGTCCACAATTTGGAACTTTTTGGGAAGGTTTGGAAATTCAGAAATGAATTTGAAAAAGGCCAAATTGCGCGAAAATCTGCACAAAAACGGCAAAAATTGCACTAACAATTGCACAAAACGGCAAAAATTGCACTAACAATTGCACAAAACGGCAAAAATGGCACTAACAATTGCACAAAACGGCAAAAATGGCACTAACAATTGCACAAAACGGCAAAAATGGCACTAGCAATTGCACAAAGCGGTTGTGTCGGTTTTAGGAAAGACAGAACGCAGGTGGATGGGTGTTTGTTATTAACAAAAGTGATTATTTTGTTGTTAAGCTTTTTTACGAATCTCTCGTGCCTCTAGTGACATAAGCCTTTGAACGTTTCACACGAGTTTCAGGAAAATACAACAGATGGCGTTAAGAGTTAGTTAGGTCTTTTGATCCAAAAATTTGATATCGAGGCCAAACATGAATGCATAAGTATCAACTTGAGGCAAATATCAATGACTTAGTGAAAAGTTTTAACTCCAAAAAAACGGGAAACATATGTTGGGATGTGCTGCTATCAAACTGATATATTGATAATTGTTCAATGTGAGGACTAGAAAAGTCCTTCATCGGCTTCCCCTAAATAACTGAAATACTTGGAACTATGTCAGCCTCATTGAAGAATTGTACTATACTCAAAACAAGTCTTGGTTAAACAAAACTGTTTTTTGGCCGGAATCTCGGAAAAATGCATGAAAATTGCAAATAAACAGGAAATTGCAATAAATGCATTTACTAGAGACTGACATCCCTAGTAATAAAGATGGCTTGCGGGCCCATTGTTTTGTTCCAAAGCTCCTGGGCCCACCAATGACCACCCTGGGGCCCACAGGTTGCCAACCCCTGCCCTAGATTATACCACAGGAATGTGCACACTTTGATGGAATCTTCAAAATGGTCACTTACATTGATGGCTCAACAAGGTCCCTCACAGGCGCAACATTGTCAACCCATGATGCACATTTCTTCTAATCTTAACTTCATTGGCTTTTTGCACACACGTCTTGCTTATGTTTTTGTCAAATTCGGCTAACTTGACTAAAATAGAGACCCTAGACTTTAAATACCATTCAGTGCGTTTTTCATCTTTGATTATCTTATTGGCCTTGTACACGTACAAACCAATAAAGGGCATTTCAAGAGCGTTTAGCATAAATTTCAGAGGGGTCACTCGATTCACTTTTTTGACAGCGTCAAAAGGAGTGAAGTACAAAAATGTTTATGAAACAAATTTAGTAGCCAAAACTTTTTTAAGACTGAAAAAAATTACGTAATACTTGTTGCTTTAAAATTGGTCGTGGAGATAAAAAATTGAAGGGCCGTGTGCATTCGTTTTGGACACCCCTCGCCGACACTTTAAGTTTGTGGAAGGAACGGTCAGAACTCAAAAAGTCTATTTGATGACCCATAGATATGTATAGATGCGAGATACTCGGTTTTTTTGCCGGACAATGGCTGAAAAATGGATGCGTGAATCAGTTTAATTTTTTTCGAGGAACATTGATGTACTATGCAGAGTTGGTTTAAGCAACTCCATGTCGATTATTTTGACCAAAAATTAAATAAGATACACTTTGTTGCATCTGAAACTGTTGTTTTGATTTTGTTGTCCTCCATTTGTTATACAGAATACACAAAATCCACTGATGTGAATTAAGGTGGGGTAGATAAATTGCAAATGTTTATCATGATCAAACCTTTTATTCAAAGACTGGAGTGAACCAACCCTGAGAGTGGGTCCAATTTGACTTTGACCAGAAACAAGATTACTCCCAGTAATAAGGCTTGAGTTAATAGAGCTTGTTTATGGTTGATTGCAACAGAGTGGTCCAGGTCAAGTTCAAAAGTGGCCTACAAAATGATAGGTGGAACTGGCCCAGTATGTCGTATCTTTTAATATCTGTGGCTTTACCAGGCATGATTAGAGCGGCCGAAAATATTTGATTTAGAAAACCAAATATTTAAATACCACTAAAATAATGCAGATCAAATTAATTGATGACATGTTTCTATGTAACACCCAAATATTAAAAAAAAACATCTAAACACACAAACATTAAGAACACTTCAAAATATTGAATGAAGATTTTTCAATGGCGTTGATAAATTGGGTAAAGTTTCAAGCAGGAATAAAAGAAAGTAGAAGGCATTAAAGTTGTTTCTTCTCAAGTGTCCTTGTTTGTAGTGATTTTTATATTCTGTGTTCTTCAGGTTTGCGAAAGTTTTCAATCCCAAAATTCTAGTTTCTTTTTTGTAGTAAATATTTCCAAAAAAGGTTTCTTTTTTTTTTTTGAAAAAAATGTCAAAGTAATTTCCAAAGCTTGGACTAGACGACCAAAATTTATTCCCAAGGTAAAATCACTAAAATTTGGCGTCTATCAGTCGTAAAAGTTTACAAAAATTAAAAAAAATTATAAATTCAAGCTCTCTCTTAACATTGGTAGAATGTTTTCTCCCAAAGATTTTTGAGGCAAAAAATCTTGAAACCAGTAACGAAAAACGGTGATTTTTCTTTAATTATGAAACAACTAAAGGCTTTATATACAAAGAATCGCAAAGGTCTGGAATCGAAGGTCTTCACTGATTGGAGGGTTCCTCGGGACCCAAGTTCTGATTGGTCAAGCTACCCCTTGAGCCAATGTGACTAGATGCAGCATGCCTTGAAAGCTTTCAGGCCCCAAAAAATCACCAATTCGTGGCTTGTAAATCAAGATTAACATATTGAATGGTTTACGTGACTAAAAAGAGAGGCCCCAACAAATTTGTGAAGTTTTAGACATGAGATTGTATGAAAAAGTGGAAAGAGTCAACCCCTTTCTTTTTTTGGAGACCAGGATGATCTCTATTCCACCTGAAATTGAGCAAGGAGAAGATAGGGGATCTCAGTTGCTGAACAAAGGGTGGCACTTTACATGCCATTTCCAAATTGGTGTTTCTGGACTTTCTGTGAAGAAAAGAAAAAAAATGCTACAGAATGTTGAAATTTCTTTATGTAGTAACATTCCAATTTGTAACTGCGACATGTATCTATTGGATTGAAAGCCATTTAATCGCAATTTTCCTGGGACAAAAGCTTTCAAGACATACTGCATAAAGTCACGCTGCCGCAAGGTGTTGATTGACCAATCAGAACTTGGGTCCCGAGGACCCCTCTAATCAGAGAAGACCTTCGATTTTTGCGATTCTTTTCTTTTCTTTTTGCGATTCTTTGTATATAAAGCCTTTAGAAACAACTTGCCCAAAAATTTGAAATCTGCTGAAAACCTCTACATATCTGAAATAAATATTCATGTGATTCATTACATATTTTTGGCCCCTCTGTTATGTTGGATAGTTTGTTAAAGCCTTTTCTGTGTGTTTGTTAGATTATTTTGTATCTATAGCCAGTCCAAATTTTGGGGCAATTTTACCCCCAAAATGGGTAACTTTGCAACTTTGGAAATTTATTGGGTAATTTCTGGTGTAATTTATGACTTTTCTGGGTATTTTTCGAAAACAAATCCGGCACCACTGCTTGGATAAAGTCTACTCTTGGGTTGGCGAGAGTAACATGGCTTTAAAGGGGATGAAATTCCGCACAATGACGTATGGGGCGTCAAAATTGGAAGTTCTGCTATAAGACAATGGAGGTTGCGATAATGAACATTTAATGGTACCATCCATGAAGGATTTAGGAGTTTGTCATCCAAGATGATGGAATGTTCGATGACCATATCCAGTTTAAAGTGGGAAGGCATTTCAAACGTGTGGCTTGATCCATCGCACTTTAAAGTCCAGAGATAGTGTTACGATGCTAACTCTGTACGAGTCGATTGTTCAGCATCATCTAAAATATATCGCCCATGGGAATATTGTTCCTGCTAATTGAAATTGTTCTATTATATAGCTAGTTAGAGTATTTGTTCATGCCGTCTTTTCAACAACGATTATAGTTTAAAGCTTTTCTCGGGCAAGTGGCAACGGTCTAATTCATGCACTAATCGAGGTGCCCACTTGTTGGTGCAACTGGTCTGATAAGGCCTACACTGTGACAGAAAAGTCGAGACCCCTTTTCAAAACTGTTGTTTTGCTCTGCAACTACTGTGAGCCAAGTTAGTGGTCAAAACAAAGACCATAGGTGCCTTTGCCCAACACTTCCGAGGGTTGTTCAAGTCTCACAACGTGGCTACATGGTACCCTTCTAGTAGAATATCTCAGTTTCTACCCCACTAGCAAACCCTAGTTTTGTTACTTCAAGAAAATTGTGTCATTCACTGATAATGGCCTGAGAGGAAGGATTATCAGCATAATATAGGGTGGAATGACACAGGTCTCCATTGCCAAGAGTTTCAAGCCCTCACTGAGTACAGTCAAGCACTGGTGGTCCCGCCACAAAGCCGGCCAGGGGCTCAAGAACAAACCAAGACTTGGTTGGCCAAGGATTGTGAAGGGAGTTGTCAAACGTGCTTTCCATGAGTCTTGGAAAAAACAACAAAGCACTCGAAAATTGGCAGAAAGATTGACCAAGAAGGGAGACCCCATATCAAGAGAGAGTGTGAGGCACCATTTCAAGACCCAACTTCATGTCACCCCCTCCCGGCAGAAAAAAATCCTCAACTCACAGGTCAAATGAAGACTGTGCATGCGGAGTTTGCCACCATTAAGGTGCAATGGTCCTTGGGTAACTGGAAAAGGGTCATGTGGATTTGGTCTGATGAGAGCCAGTTCTACCTCTTTGCACTAGCAAATTCAGCTTGTGATCACCTTTGGGCCCAGGATTCCAGCAAAGTTCCCACCATTCCAACTGTGAAGCATTAACCAGAAGCAATGGTTTGGGGGATGTTTGGACCTTGTGGATTATCAGATTTGCACTTTGTGCCAGAAAATCAAACTGTCAATGTCAAGTAATATTAGGAGATCCTCTCAAAACTTGCACTCCCTGCCATGCAGAGGAAGAGATGTATGGGCCAGGGCCTTTAACTCTGCACAAATTGACACCTTTAACTTCTCAAGGAATCTTCATGCAAGATAGTGCTCCTCCTCACATGGCCAAATGTATTACCAAGTGGATGGATGACAACTTTCAACAATATTGGAGGAAGGCTGAGTGGCCAGCCAACTCCCTCAACCTCAATCCTATTGAAAATTTGAGGGTGATATTGAAATTGAGTCAGAAATGCAACAAGCATCATCACTGAGTCAGATCAAGATGCAACTGCAATTGGCTTGGTCCAAAATAAGGCTCAATACCCTTGAGGCACTTGTGGAGTCAATGCCCAAAAGGATGAAAATGGTTGTCAAAATGAAGGGGGATTGCACTGGATACTAATGAAATACACATTGCTTGTTTATAAGCCTTCTGTGATCTGTTCTTCATAGGATCGCAACCAAGGGGCGCACGTTGATTTTGGGCTTGTTTGGGAGGCCAGTTGGCTGTTTTCTCGAATTTGGGCAGAATTCATAACAATTTTTCAACTGCTTTTTTAGTGCGTCATTGCCTGCCTTGCACACACTTGCAAGGGCATTTTCAATACAGTGCGCCGTCTGGCGAAATGTAATGGTAACTAGAGTAAGTCAGCCCTGGTCACGACTTTTCTGTCACACTAAATTTGAAATAGTTCTGAACAACTGCGGGGAAGTTAAGACATGCACATAGACAGGAAATAATTGTGATATTCAAGTTTGGCGTAAAAAAGGATCAAATGTGGCAAAACAATCAAACAAACTCATTCCTATACGCCTGGGGAGGCTAATAGGGTTGCGGTTGAAGTTGCTGAATCTGGTATTGGGCTTCTTGAAAGCGCTTTTGAAGCTCACTCTCACGCTCAGTTTGGCGATTCACGTCTTCACTGATCGATTCCAATCGACGAGGAATGGCGGCAGATTCCTGTTCTTTTAAGAAACGGAAAGTGGACAAATCCAAGCGAGATTGCTCGATTTGGTCCTCTAAATCGTGTATCTGTTTGATGAGTCCTTGAGCTCGAGCTTGATAACCTCCGGTGAGAACCTTCAGTTTTTTCTCGATCTTTGCAGCTCGCTTGGCCTCTTTCGTCATATGTGCTCGGTTCTGCTCCAATCGTTCCTTGAATGAATCGATACGGTCTTTCTTGTTAGCTAAATTTGCTCGCGTGTAACGTTGTTGATTGGGCAGATATAAGACTTGGGCCAAGCACTCTTCCCATACCTGAGTGTAGGCCTCCAGAGACACGTCTCCGTGGTTCATCCCTTCCTTGACCACGGCCATTTCTTGCTCCAAGAGTGCCTTGGCCTGAGCAATGTCCTCGTCTGGGAATTTTTGATAAGGATGTTTTTCGAGATAATTCCGATGAACCTGCTCATTTACAATCGCTCGATCTAGCCCTTTCTTCTTACTCCCACCTTCGCCCATTTGGGCGGGTGTGGGTGTTTCTACGCAATCGTGATGCATCATGACAACCATTTCTCGTTTAATTAGCTCTTCCGCCTTTTGCAAGGCAGTTAGAGGTGGATCCGAGTTCAGAGGTCGCAAAATGGTCTCATTCATATCCAAAGGACGAGGTAAGTCACGCTGAACGGCTTGACTACGACGCTTGAGCTCTTGCTCGCGGCGCTTTCGATATTCTTCCTCAGTTTGTTGATCCAGCTCGGCTTGATCTTCAATCCACGTTTGGGCGTCATCCGTCATTTCCGTGTCATCTTCATTCTCCGGCACGACAATCTCAAAGTCATTTTTAGGTTGTGGCAAAGAGGACAAGCCTTGTTTCAGACTCTCTCGCAATTGCTTTTGATGGAATCGATCGGCAGATTCAAGACCCTCGTCAGGATTAATGGCCAGCTTATCCCGAATGGGTGTGGCCCCAATGGAAACATTAGCTGGAGTTCTCCCAGGCGTAAGTCCAATTTGACCCTCCTTCGTGCGAAAAGGTGTAGTCAGCACCGTGTTGGGGGTCTTGATCGGGGCATGCTGGGGCGTGACGCTGGAGAAATCCCCGCCATTTTCGTGAAGTTGTGGATTAAGGCCACCTTTCAGCGGCGTGTCCACATTGGTCAGAGCCATGATATTTTGAGCCTCAGTCAGAATCTTGTCCTGCTGAGGCATAGGCGTGCGTGGAGTCCGTAAGGCTGAGCCCGGAGTGACGGCATAATCGGCCAATAATGTATCGGACGCTCGTTGCGAATCACCCTCAGAATTGGCTACGGCTTCCCGGGCTGCTTCCGAGGCCTTGCCTAGTTTGACGATTTGTTCCATTTCCATGTCCGAAATCTGCGGCTCGGGCAACACGAGTTTGCTGCGCTTCTTGGCCGGTTCTTCGTTATTGAGCAAGGCTTGCGGAATACTATTCTCTTTGCGTTGCTTCAATTTGTCCTTGTCCTTCTTGCGATTTTTCATCTCTTCTTCGTCCCGCCGTTTCTCGTCCAATTGGTCTTGCCGCACACGCCGAAATCGCCCAGCACTCTCGTCCACCTCTTCATTGGCCGTGTCATAAAATCCGGCGGCGGGCTTTTTCTCGAAAGGAATCTCTACGTTGTAATTGATTTTGCCTTTCTTGACGCGGATGAGTCTTCGACCGCCGATGCCGGCGGCGCGCAGTTCTCGGCGCTTTTGCAGAGCGGCTAATCGGCGCGCCTCCTCCAATTGCTTTTCGCGGGCCTTGCGCTTGGCCTTTTTGCCCTGGGTGTTGGCCAATCGGGCTCGAGCCTCGCTCAACATCTCGAGCTCGTCTTCATCCATGTCTTGGGGATCGGGTCGAGCGGGCTTGGTCTCAGGATTGGGGTCGATCTCACCGGGCTTGAGTTTACGGGGATCCTCATGTGCGGCCGCCGCGGCGGGATCGTCGCCGCCCTGTTCCTCCTCCTTCTTCTGGGCCTGATCCAAGAGGTACTCGTATCGCTCGAGACATTGGGCGGCCGTGCGTCCCACGATGGGCGCGATGGTGCGCCATTGCGTGGGCATGAGTTTGGCCAAGTGGAGCAGTTTCTCGTCCTCGTCGCGCGACCATTCGGTCTTCTTGATGGAAGGATCGAGCCACTCGAACCAGCGGGCCTTGCACTGCTTGGCCGATTTTCGGTGGATGAGCGAGGCGATGCGGCTCCACTGGTTCTTGCCGTACTTCATGACGGCCGCTTTGAGGATCTCATCCTCGGTGTTGCGCCACACCCCGCCCTTAATCATGACACGCGGCATCTTGTCAGAGTTATCACGCCAACGCGGACGGCTTCACTTCACACGGGATTCTAAGCGGAGGGGCGTATTAGGATCGGAAGTCTTTTCTTTATTTTCTATCAAACGCGAGCAGACCAGCGAGCAAAGCCCTTTCAGTCACTCAGTCAGCCAGGGATTTCTGAGAGCCATACAGGTCAGCTGACCCCGACAACAAAACACAGTCTTCCGCTTTAAAGTTTTCATTTCTTGGCCAACTCAGTCCTCGATTTCAATATTAGACTGAAAATAGGTTCAAAATGGCAGGATATTCCGAAAAGAAAACAAATATCTATTAGCTTCAAACCCTACAGAAATAGGTTTCGACCATAGCTACGCTGTCACGAGGTTTAACAGATTTTCAAGGTCGGTTTGGACCCAGTTTGATCTGAATTAGCAACACTCGATACTCGGCCGGAGCTTCAGAGGGGTTTCGTGAGCTCGATCTGATCATAACGATCGTAAGTTCACAGGCTATAAATTTTCGTAACTAAAGGCGCCGAAGTCAGTTCAAGTTCCATTATTTAGGGATTTTATTGAAAATATTCCCATAATTAATTTCAGGGGTCCTGGCCACATTCAAACTCGCATATTTCAATAAGGGTTTTTTGCAAACAATCAATACCAGAATATAAGAGTTGAATTCCACGGATTAACACACAAGATTCAGTCTTGTTTTGCCATGTAAAGAAGTCAATTGAAGCTTGAATAAGATATTTCGAGATTAAAGCCTGTTGACACAGGTTGACGTCAGAGAAGTCAGATTTCTGGGGAAATTCGGCCACAACATCTGGACATGGAAGGGAATTCCGAGAGGAAAGAACGCACACTTCTTGGAAAGCTCATTAAATGTCTTACAGTGTACGGTTACAAAGCTATCGAAAGATTCGCCTTTTCATTGCACATGCAGCGCTTACTTAATCAGGCTATTTTGGTAACTCACTAGATTAAACCTATCTTGTGAAGCTAAAATTGGTAATTTAAAGATAAAGTACGATGAAAAATCTAACAAACTAAAAACGTTGTTAAAAGAATGTTATTTCCCTCTAGAATAAAGACTTGCATCGACCCTATTAACAGAGAAAAAGCCTTTGTCCTTGGTATTTCATAATTCGAGTATTCAAAACTATATATTTTACATAAAATGCTCTTGTAAGGAGCTTGAAAGCGGGCTTTGTCTGATCCGACCGGCGAATTGGATTGAATTTGCATGATTTACATCTCAATCGAGAAGAACTTTCGGGCTCTTGTCTTTGAACTATGTATGGAATAATTTATAAAGCTTTTAGTACCCTATCATACCAATGCCATGTCTTTTAACCTTACTTGCGGATTTTTTAATGCCGCTTCAAAGATGAGATGGGTGAGATCCCTTGCAATCGCAAAACAAACAAAGACATTGAGTTTTGTTTTTATATAATAATATGTTTATTGCGACTCAAGGTCATGTCAGGTTGTATAAAATAAAGTAAAATATTGTAAAAATATATATATGTGTTCTCATATAAATGGTTGTGACATGTCAAATGTTAAAAAACGTTATAATAGACAAATTATATTGTGGTATCACAGGTGAGTTGACTAGAATGGTTTCAGTGCGCATGAAAGAAATGAAGAGGAGATTGACAGACAGTACAAATACAATTGGGTAGAGGGAGATGATGAAAATCTTGGTTATTGCAGTAGATAGGGTGGGTCAGATTGAACAGATCCTTCGTCAGTTCCCGTCTTTGGTGGAGTTGGGCAGGAAGCCGGACAAAGGTGCGTGACCGCCAATATTCCGAAGGGATGTCAGGCCAAGGACAATAAGGTGTTGTCAAGTCCTTGACCGGGAAGGACAGCATATGTCCAGACATCACCTCCGGAAAGGTCAGGTTCCTAACACTATTGGACACTAACCTTGCCAGCCCGATGGTGAGGGGCTCGGTTTCGCATAGGAAATGGGTCCATGCATTATTGGCATATTGGGGCACGCAGAGGTATCTTTTGAGGAATTTGGTGAAGGTGGCATCGGCGGATTTGAGGGCGGATTGGGCGGAGTTGGGAAGCCAGAGGTGCAGGCCGTAGAGGAAGATGGGGGTGATGTAAGTCTGGAAGAGTTGAAGAACTATTGGCAGAGGAAGATTCTTGATAGGAAGTTTATTGCATATGTATCCGATCCTGGCCCTGGCCTTGGTTATTGCGATGTTGAGGTGTTTGGTGAAGGAGAGTTGGGTGGTGAAGGTGAAACCGACATAGTTAAAAAACTTGACGATTTCAATCGGACTATTATTGATGTGGAAGGCGGTGGGAGGCAGACGACCTTTATGGAAAACCATGGCCTTTGTCTTGATGGTGTTGACTTGAAGGCCGTTCTCTTGGCAATAACCGTGGAGAGCATCATTGATGGCATTTTGCAATTCCACGGCTGAATCAGCCAAGAGAACCAGGTCGTCTGCATATTGTAGATATTGTATTCTATTGTTGTTGATGATGGGGCCTTGGTGAGAAAGGGCTTCGGGCAGGTCGGATACATAGAGGTTGAAAAGGATTGGCGATAGTGGATCCCCCTGCGGAAGGCCGATGGATGTGAAGTAGCAGGGGGGTAGGTCCTCACCAGATCGAATGGAGCATCTGAGTCCCGCGTAGATGTCCGCAAGCAGGACACAGATGGAACGCGGAATTCCCCATAGTTGGAGTTTGGAGAATAACCGCGTTCGGTCCACCCTGTCGAATGCTTTGGAAAAATCCACAAAGCATCCATATACTCTCCTCTTAGTGCTGATGTTTGATTGCACAATTTCGTAGAGGAGAGTGGCTGCCGAGGTGGTTGAGCGGCTTCTCCGGAATCCGAATTGGAACTCGGGAAGGAGATTCCTTTCCTCGGCCAATCCGGAGAAGCGGGCAGCTAGCAGGGTGGACATCATCTTCAAGAAGGGGTTTTCCAAGGCAATGGTCCGATGGTTGTCTGGAATGTCTTTGGGCCCCTTCTTATGGATGAAGATGATTGCTGACTCCATCCAGTCTGGTGGGAAGATAGATGTTTGGAGGGCGTGGCTGAAGAGTTCTTGAAGGAGTGGTTGGATTTGGGTCCGGAGAAGTGCAAGTTGGAAGGGAGAAACCCCTGATGTCGATGGGGCCTTGCTCGTCATCTTCTTGAAGGCCTCATCCATCTCGGATTCCGTGAAGGGCTGCAAAAGGGGATGATGTTCTTCCAAGCAGCCCTGGACCTCCTCCACCACTGTTTCGGATGACGATGAAAACAGTTCTTGGCAGTGGAGGAGGAATTTGCTCACCGGAATTTCCGAGTTGGCGGCGGGCTTTCTTGCACGTTTGTACAAGCCCGCCATCCTGGATGAAGCTGATGAGGAGAGCAGGTTCTCCACTTCCATTCTTTGGTGGACCGACTCGGCGCTCCGCAGAGACTTGTGGTATGCCATCCTTGAAATCGCATATTGCTCCCAAGTCTCTGGTGTTTGGCTCGTCTTGGCGTTTCGCAATTTTTGGAGCATTTGACCCCTCAGTTCTCGATGGTATGAGTTGAACCAAGGGGTCTTGGGTCCTCTTCTCCTCGCCTGAACTGAAGAGGACCCTTGGAATGCTTGCGAAATACCTTGGGCCACTGCAGTTGGATTGTAGTCCTTCCGGGTGTCGATGGATAACTGCAGGGCCTCAAGTTGAGCCGCGCACTCCTTCACATTGACCACGCACCTCCCCTTTCGAGTCACGCCCAGATGATGGAAGTTTCTGGGCATTTTGAAGGTGACTGAAATGGGGAGGTGATCAGAAACGGCCAGTTGATGAACATAACTGGCCGGAGATGGAAGATTTTCTGATATGAAGATGTGGTCAAGAACGGAGGCGCCCCGGGAGTAGGTGTGTGTTGGGACTCCCGGGTCGGAGCGCAGAGTGATTCTCCATTGACTCAGAATCTTGGCGAGTTCGGAGAATTCACTCGAGTCGGGACGGATGTTAAAATCACCACCAATGATGACTTTCTCCGGATTCTTCACCTTCTTGAGGATGGATGTGAGGTCCGAGACGAGGTCGTCATAGTCCGTGGTTGGCTGATAGTAGACGCCAATGATGGTAAAGCCTTGGGCATCCATCCACGGCTATGCGATGAGGAGAGGACGAGAGTAGGGTGGGCTCAAAGCGTTTGGTAATGTAGAGCTCCAACCCTCCGCTGGGCCTACCACGCCCAGCGGGCTTTCTGGCGTGAACCACAAAGCTCTGCTTTCCAGCAAAGCAGCTCTCGTGTTTCTCCTCGGTGACCCACGTCTCGGACAGGAAGGTGAAGGCGTGTCCTCGGATCTTGTTGAGGCACTGACCCACTCCAGCCACTCGCAGCATGTTCGCCCGTCCATGGCAATTCAGGAAAAGGGCCGACACCGGTTGAATCCCTCCTCTCCGCTGTTTCCGCCGCCGCCGATGATTCCTCGCGATACCGAGTTGTTCAATCTGACCCAGAAGAGATGAGTTGATATGGGATTGAGGGGGAAAGGGAAAGGAAGATTGGGAAGAGGAGGAAGAGGACAAGGGCGTTGAAGGAGGTTTGAGGGCAAGCAGCTCACGTCTTGAGTGAGACGTGGCTGGGGGATTATGGAAAGAGGAAGGATTGGAAGGGGAAGGAGTGCACTGAAGGGGGGTTATCACAGGGTCATTGGGGGCCACGGCAAATCGTGGGCGTGTCCCCACTCACGGATATCATAGATTTGTACTATTAAAAACGAATTAAAATTTTTTTTTGTCACGAGAGGTAAAAAAGCGTGTTCGCCATTCGAGGCGTCAGCTGACGATGGGACTTAGGATTAATACGAAATTTGGTCAAACAACGAATTAGCAATGGCCGCTCTGGAAAAGGTTGAACGCAAGGTTGATCAAGAGATGCATAAATTTGCTAAACCCTGTCTTAAAGCTTTTAGAAAATCAGCTCTTATATTTTCCCTAGAGACAAGCTGTGAGGCAACAAATTGAACCAGGGCGGATTACGGTAAAGAAGGGCAGAGGTCTCTGTTTTTCAACTAGATTTCTTAACATTTAGAGAGGCTCTCAGAACCGAAGCCTTTTCGGTTATTTCGGTCAGAACCCATGGAGACATGAAACATTCTGGAGTTGGGAGTCTTTGTCAATCTTATTTAAGGTTCTTAGAGAAACGTCGTTGGACGTGCTCGATCTATCGCAAACCGGCCGAACTTTTTGGAGCCCAAATGGATGAAGCACCTTCCACCAAATTACATTACAGCAATTACAAAAATTTTCATCGATGTCGGAGGGTTGAGCAACACATCGTCCAAAGTTATCCCGATAGGCAATCTCATGTGCGGTATCAGAATCGTTCTCCGTCTGTGGGTGTAGATTAACGTCTAAAAGTTTCCTTGAAAAAGGTCGGGGAGAAGAATCGAACCTGGGACATCTCTCACTAATGGAAACTGCGCTAACCAAGACACCACGTCTACTCTCTAGAAGTCCCTTAAAAACTCCCTAAAAACTCTCCCTATGAATCTTTTACCATAACCAAAAGCTTTTGAACGGGCTAAAATATCAAAATCATCTATGCCATCCATCATAAGTAGAGGTGTCATTTTGGTGCAAATAAAAAGTGCAAAAAGTGCTACTAAAAGTGCAAAAAAACAGGAAAAAACGCAAGTAAAAAGTGCAAATAAAAATTTTTCAAAAATTTTTTAGTGCATTCATTCACACACATACTTACACTTACGAACTCACTCACACTTTCCCACTACACTAGAAGGAGGAGTTCCTCAAGGAGATTATATTCCCTCCGACGGTTGATTCCTTAAGCTACCTTCCCAAATCCAATCCCAAGTCGGAATGGAATTGATAATCTCGTCGTGCACAAAAACAGCTATTTTGAAGCCAGACACGCCTCTTATTTGTTTGTTGGACTTACTTTTGAGTGGCGACTCTGAAAACGTCGGATCTCGTAGAAAGATCTCCATGATGAGCTGAGAGAAACACATGCAAATCCAAGGAGAGCTTTTTTTTCTCCTCGTCACTCACTTTGAAGTTAAACCAATTACGATTTTGGTAGCGGCTCAAGTGCTGGACGATATCGACAAAAAACACCTTCAAAAACCAGGTTCCAAAGCCATATGCAACGATAAGTTCGAGGAGGAAATTGTTGTTTTCCATTGCCTTTGCCAATCTGGTGGTAGCGATCACGAGAGATTTTTCTGGATTAAGAAAGAACTGATATTTTGGTTTCTCTATGCTTGTGTTTGTGTTCGTATGTGAATGTTTGTAGATGTCAAGCACAATAGAGAAATTCAAGAAAATTGAATCTCTGACTTCAGATAAAAAAAAATTATGTTCAAAAAATAAGTTCAAAAATGAGCATTTCAAGTACTTTTGGAATTTTAGTCCAAAAATGGCAAAAAGTGCAAAAAGTGCAAATAAATTGTGAAAAGTGTAAAAAAACATTTTGCGCCAATGCGACATCTCTAATCATAAGGCATATTTTTCTTTTTATGAAAACGTAAACTTTCGATGGAGTAGGACAATTTAAAAAAAAAAATTGTACAGTACTTTTCTGCCATTGAAAAATCATGGTCAAAGGCTCTTGTGGTTTGAAAGTAATTGAATGCAGTGAAATCTCGATTTAACAATCTCAGATTTAACGATAATTTTAGGAGATAACCGTTTAACCACGACTCCTACGACAGCTACTTGATTTAACGATAAATTTCGATTTAACGATATATTTTGGGGTGACGGACGATATCGTTAAATCGAAATCTCATTGTATTATAGCTTGGCGTGTATTTCAACATCAGTTATTTGTTAGTGGGATCACATTGACATCAAATTGGTTACAAAAGTAATTGCTTCGCAAGTGAAAACTGAAAAAATGGTCTTTACGGTCAATTTATGGTATGAAGATTTTTAAAAGTAATTGGTAATTTGTATTGAAAATTCGTCAGTTACATAGCCAAAAGAGTAATGAATTACAATCACTTGGCCCATAAATGTTAATGCTTACAATCACATGTTAAATTGTAATTGAAATTACTTAATTGTTTTTGCAATTTCAATTACAATTATTCCCCATCCCTGCCATAAGGTTTTAAAAAAGATTGAAAACCATTTTTAAAATTCAAGGCGAAAACTGATACGACAACACAAGTAGCACTGCGTTCGAAATTATTGTAAAATCAAACATCTGGGGAAGAATGACTTTGTCTTCAATCTTGAAAAATCCATGGCACTAAAAATCAAGATAAATTTAGGAAAAACAAGTTGTAGTGGCACCAATTTTAGTCTTAAGTTTGCAAGATTCTGTGAACATCATTTATTTGGATTGGATTGCAGCTCAAGAACAAAGCCTAAAAGCCGTTGTTTTATTTTCATTTTTATGTAGCGTTTACAACCCAAGGTAACGATGTAATGATTGCAAAACTTGGTACAGAACTATGACAAATTACAAATGAGCTCGCAAGCAAATGATAAATCTAGCTATCAAAATCACATTCGAAGGACCAATTTACAATGAATCCCTTTCCTTGAAGCGGTATTAAAAATAACCCCCCCCCCCCCAAAAAAAAAAAAATCATTCGAGACCTAGATTACATAACTTACTTAAATTTATAGCTTGATCCTAGTAGCGATCGCCGTTCCGATGATTGACTTCCAAGTTCTAACCGGCGCTTTCTTGTTTTTAATGCTCCAAGGACCCTACCCAACATCTTGAAATGAGTAAAGAGACCTTATGAAATTCTCAAATGTATCACTAATGTTCCCCGAGAGAACGGGGTCTAAATCCCTAGTATCTTGTCAAAACTGCCCAAAAACGAAAAGAGAGAGACCAAAAACTTCTACAATTGTGTCCAGAGACCGGATAACGAATTTACAGGTAATTTTGAACAGTTTCTTCGCCGAGGCAAACGTTTTGAGCTTTATGCGAGATGGCCTCTGAACGTAATATTGACGTCAGATGGATGATTGTGGACGACACCAGATTCAGCTTAAGCACATGACCAATCAAGAAGACACTCGGTTCCTCATGTCAAAGTAGGCATGTAGATTAAATTGAGATGCCTTAATGAGCTATGCATCTTCTACCTTGAGTAATTTGTTTGTGCGTGTGTGTGTGTGTTATCTTGAATTAATGGATGGACGGACGTGGCCATGACGACACGTTGTAACCTTGTCATTTCGGATGGATTTGTTATATTAATACCCTTTCTTAGGTCATTCTCTCTCAGATCGTCTTGAGACCTAGAGGCGAGCATCACATTCCAAAATGAGGACAGTGAGCTTACTAACAGTTGCCTTGGCCTTGGTGGCCTCATCCTTGGGCCAAAATTGTGACGTGGCACCAGTTTGCGATCCTAGTGTTTGCTCCTTGCCCGATTGTGTTTGTTCCAACACGGTCCCCACTGTTCCTTTGAATGAGCGGCCTATGGTATGCTAACCAAAATTTCGAGAGTCGCTGATCCTTGTCTAATGGGCTGAATTTGTTTCCTAAAACAGATTGTGTACCTGACTTTTGACGACGCCATGACCAAATTAGCCTCCGACGATTTCTACTCCAGGCTCTTTGACGGAAGTATGACCAATCCCGATGGTTGCCCAATCAGAGCCACACATTTTTTGACTCATTTGTACACGGATTACTCGTTGGTAAGTCAAATGTTTCTTTCCACCATCGTCATAAATTGTTGAACTTAGGAAATGGGAACATAATTTGAGCGAATCAGTACCAAAGGGGAGAAGGAAAAGGGAGACAAAATATCCTCCCTAAAGAAACAACCGGAACCTCCAGAATAAAATTAGCGTTTTATTAAGGTTTAAAAAGATAGCTTCTGCAACTTTGAATTCGCTTGGAGGAACCACAGTAGTCGTGCAGTCTCAATGTACCGCAGTAAAATATAAGAACTATTTTATTGCATAAAAGGTATGGTTTCGAATAGCGACTCATCTCATTTTGCATCGAACTAGGTTACTATTGATAGGGGGTTTCAGCGAGATATCAGGTTGAAAATCACAAATTCCAGCGTCAAAATCAGCCGATCAAAAGATCGTAATTGCCCGTGCAACTCAGTTAACCATGGTCCATGGTCTCCCTTGGTCAAACTTTTGATATGGCGTATCAAAAGTAAAGTGACCAACCAGATGCAAACCCAGATTTACGAAAGAGTCCGAGCTATTTTTCTAATTGACTTTGACTTAATCAATAAGTAATAACTGGAGAACTGTGATACAGTGTTAAATATCTCGTTCATGGACTTTTCCTCAAGCTGAATTGGCGAAAGATTTTTTTCTCGAATCGGATAAGAAGCTCGCGAACAACCTTGGCTATTTATTTATTAGATAATTAAATTCTGCCATGTGAACCCATATCATTTCAATGTTTATCTTTCAGGTGAACAAATATTGGCGGATGGGTCATGAGATGGCTTCGCACTCCATTACGTAAGAAACAAGATACATATTTTACTTTTGTACATGCCTCATTAATTAGTTATATAACGGTAGCTGAGAGCATTTTCAAACAAGCCTTTAGCGAATTCAAGAAGCACTGAATTGATGGAGAGGGAGGCTAACGGTGAGAATTTTGAATTCCAAAAGGATTTATTCAATTGCGTTCTGCTGCAAACCAGACCTTGCTTGTATTCAGTCGACGTATTTCAACTTTCAGCTCAATCGAGTGACGGAGTGACAAGTTATGCCTTCTCAAACTTACGTACTGCAGAGAGCATAGAATGATTGAACTCGCCCTTTTGGGGCAAAGCAACTACCAGAAAAGGGTTAGTCAAGAACATCTAAAATTTGTTGAACTGCGCACGACCGACCAAAATCGAGTAGATTTACTACACAGAAAAAACGAAAAGCCCCGTTTTCCCCTTTTTCCTGTGTAGCAAACAACTCGACCTTGGTCGGGCGTGTTCAATCCAGTAAATTCTAGATATCCTTGGGTTAATTCATTCATTCTCTGTAGGATTTGCACTGAACTTTGAGAGAGCATAACTTTTGACTCCGACGTTCGATTAAGCTGAACATTGAAGCACAAATTTAAGTCAACCAAGACAAGGTCTCATTTGTAGAAGAACGTGATTGCTTCGTTCTAACAAGAGATCATGATTCTTTTTGTTAACCTCTCAGACCAGTGAAATTCAGTGGTTCTTGGCTAATTCAAAAAGAGGAAAAAATGTTTCTTCTCTGCTGGCAGTAGTTTGAAAATATTTAATTTGGTTTGGGCTCGAGTTCACACGGTCATTTGGGCAAAAAACAACAAAAACAATGCGTGGTGTCAATGTGTCAATTACCAATATGAAGTTTTAAACTTCCATCACCATCGAGTGATTAGAGTAGAATGCCCAATAAACAATAGAATCAATATCCTTTAATTCCACAGCCATCGGGCCAATGCCACCTATTGGAAGACTTTGGGCAAAGATGGCTGGGCCGACGAGATGACCGGCATGAGAACCATTACGAAGAACTTGGCCAATATCCCCGAAGAGCAGATCCGCGGAGTTCGCGCCCCCTATTTGCAAGGTGGTGGGGATAACCAATTCCAGATGATGTTGGACGACGGATTCGAATATGACTGCACTATGCCTAGCCGAAATTTTGGTTACCTAAACATGGCCAACGGCCGATGGCCTTTTACCTACGATTACCGAAGTGAAATGGATTGCCAGATCGAGCCTTGTCCAAAATGCTCTTACAAAGGAATCTGGAGCCAGCCCATTTTGGATCTAGATGACGCTTGGTTGGGCAGTGGTGGAGATCCCGAACATGGATCGCCCTGTGGGATGCTTGATAGCTGCATGTAAGACACCACTCACTACAGAACTGACAAAAACATTTTAAGCACCACTCGAATTCTTTACCTAGTTGTCCCGAATGTGACCGACCCAAGCAAATTGCCGACATGATCATCAAAAACTTTGACATCGCTTATAATGGCAATACCCGTGCTCCTTTTGGATTGTACGTGCATGCTGCTTGGTTCTTCGGACAGGCCTTCCACTTTGAAGGGTACTTGCAGGCGGTGGAATACATGTTGAGCAAGAACGACACCTTTATCGTGCCCATTCACGCAGGAATCGAATATCGACAAAATCCAGTTCCACTTCAGACGCTCATCAACGGAGAATACGAGCCATTCAAGTGCCCTACCGAGGCTGAGATCGATCCCAATGACGAATATACCTGCACCAACCGTCAGAGTTGTCGGTAAGTGTCCCACTCATCTTGGTAAACAAACTCATTTCCATTTGATCTACAAAATCTTTTCGATTGAGGAAAATTTCCCCAGAGCCCAGAACTAAATTTAATCTTCGTGTGACATCACAAGCACGTGCATTTGGCGCGGTTGGTTTTTGATGTGAGCAATGGTTCATTTACCCTTTACAATCTCTCCTAGATACCAAAACGTGGAAAACGAGGACTTGAGTTTGGCCGAGATCTACATGGTGTCTTGTAATAGCTGCCCTTCAAAGTTCCCTTGGTTGGGCAATCCCGAGGGCAACCCTTAATTCAACCCGACGATTCACTTCAGTTTGTTTACGTTTGAAATAAATCAATATATTTACCCAAACAAACAATAAAAACCAAGAACAATTAGGGCCAAGGCAAAATCGATTTTCTTGCGCTTGATGCCTGACTCCAATTATGATTTGTAATAAAGATGACAATATTCATCGCATTCATGACGGCAGTACTTTAAATAATATAATAATAACAATAGTAATGATGATTGATGATGGAGGATTAGTAGTGTGAAGGAGGGGACGGGGGGAGCGTGTGAAATAAATGGTGCGAACCAATAACGACAACTTTCGTTAAAATAGTAGCATAAGTTAAAATAATATTAGTAAAGTCTCTCAGTCCATGAAATAGCTTTTAGTTTTGAACAAAAGTACAAGGCAGGAAGGCAAGATGGACTCATTAATGGGATTGAGTTGGGTAGCAGCTGTTTTTGGTATTGAACAAAGTGAATATATTTCCATCTTTTGAGAGCCATTTCGACTACTATTGACAGTCATTTGCAAATAAATACTGCGGAGATAAATAGAAAATGAACTTGATGAACTTAAAAGGGGCAATGAATGGTCAAGAAATGAATACATTTTTAATGGAAGTACTCGTAATGGTCGACGTTTTGTGATTGGACTACTGTAATTTGATGGTCATACATACCCACACACACACATACATTTAGTATATGCAAAGTGGAGAGTAATTATCAAATTGGGGCATCTAGGGGGCAGCCAAAATGGAGTAAAGTACGTACGTATGTCATAAAACAAATCGATAAATATGTTCATGATGATCGTGAAAGGTTGACCGCATGCCAACGTTTTGTTAAAAATAAATACTTTTGAAGTTTGTAGGGTTCGAGAGGCAGCATCAAAATGAGACTATACGTGCAAGAAAGGCTGGAAAAAGAGATGACGGGAGGCTCATAGTAGATACCGCAGAACTTTCCACATTAAAAGCAATTCTGGGACTGGTTGGGGTAGTGCAGGGGCTACCTATTTGTCATTGGTTATTTATTCATAGGTACTGAAAGTGTATGGATAATCATCATTCATATTTCATGTTAAAATCATCAGTCTCATGAGGTATTTGTTCTTTAGCTTTAGCATCGGCATGGATTCTTGTTCTTCTTTTTTTTCGTCACTAACAACAACAAAAAAACAACGACTATTATTACCATTACGTTTTGTTGCCATGTGTATTGGTTGATCTACCTACATGTTGATACTGAGTCAATACGGATTCTTGAGTAATCTCCTCTGTCGGGATTCATAAACACGACGACACAAGAACACCCGATCGGGTGCCACGCGTTGAGTGGGAAGGAACTCGGCACGTTCATAACCCGGCACTGGATCAGGCACAATCGATGTCCCACTCGAGAGACCCTGATCCACCATCCGAAGAAACTTGCGATATCTACCCGAATGGAAACAAGATTGGATTAATGAATGAATGTGGTGCTTTGGCGACTTGGATCTGAAGGAGCTGGACGAGATCTCACCTACAATACTCATTGAACGTCATAACATAGCATTTGTCTTCAATGCAAGCCACCGAGGTATTATCTCGATGCCGAGAGGCGTAGACTTCATCTGACATGTCATCCGAGCGACGACCGCTCTCCAAATGTTCTGGACGATAATACCACAAAAGACTCATCATCATGTCGCCTACAAGAAAAAAGGACATCATAATAACACAAGTGTAATCTTCAACTGAGCAGAAGAGCTTCACAATACGTGTGACTCGAGCAGAATGATGACCCTCAATGATTGAACACCAACTCACCATCAGTTGGGTTTTCCCAAAGAGCCGTAACTTTGGCAATGAATGGCAAGTCTTTCTTCCGATTGCCTGACGCGAGTAAAATGCAATCCCGGATCTTGACCACATCACCTTCGGTGCAGTGTTTCATGGAATCATAACATATTCGTGGGACGGGAGGCTCCTCATTCTACAAAAAGAAAGGAATCGTACGTTCAAGATCTACGTGCTGGCATTGTGCATTCAGTGATTGGGTCACGCGAATCCGATCAACTCTTTTTCTCTTCAAACTTACGTTGAGGTAAACTTTTTGCTCGGTTCCATCACCAACCCATTGCCAGCCATTGCAGGATTTCAGCACACCATTGTGCCGCTTGCTCCAGGGGATCAAGGGTCCTTGAATTTGGTTGATCGTCGCCTTCTTCTTGCTCATAGAAGACTGACCACGAGAAAGTGGACTAAGAGGGACTTTTCCACTTCCTCCTCCTCCCCCACAACCACCACTACTATTACTACTCCCACTACTGCTGCTACTACTACTCATAACGGACTTGCCCCCTCCAACACCTAGGAAAGGAACCGTGGATGATCCCTTGGAATTCGAACCTGATCGCTCACGAGGGGATAGGCTACTATTTCGACTAGATGATCGTGAGGATCCCGGACTTCCTGTTCCCATTCTCGAAGACGCCTTAAGACTGGATGTACTTCTCGCACCACTCGGCAGAAGGCTCGGCTTGTTGTTATTGACCTTTGGAGCCTTCAACAAGGTGGATTTGGACTTTTTTGGCATGAGTTTAGGAACGGGAGGCTGATGCGGATGGAGAGCCATGGCTGCGCTCTTGGCCATGCTCACCGATATCGATGGTGGAGGAGGGGGTTGACCGTTTTTTGACACGCTCGTGCTGGAAGTAGAGGTGGAACAAGGGGTCGAGGCTTGATAACCGGTCGTCGGGCTTTGATCTTGGCTACTGGAGCCCGACGCCATTGATAGAGCTATTTTGCTCAGAGCTAATTGGGATTTCAGATCCTTGGGCACCACCTTGGTGGCAATCTTCGGCGGAGGGGGTTGAGATTGTTGCTGTAAGGAAGTGTGGGCCATTCGGAGCAAACCATTGGGTAGTCCTGGATGGCCTGTCGAAGTTGGAGGGGGACGACGGTTTTTGTGGGGATCAGGAATGTTGATTACCGGCATCAAATGTAATCGATGTCCGTTATTGGGTGGTGTGGCCAACAACGATGTACAAGACGAAGAAGGAGACGAAATCGACGGCGAAGACGACGTCAAAGAGGTTGTTGGGATTTGGCTCGTGGTTGCCGTTAAGGTTTCGGAATTGGATGGAACAGTGGTAATTTTGGAACCTTTGGCAGACAATTTGCTCGACAAGGAACGAGAGCGGTCAATTTCAGTTATGGTCAGACCTTTGGGTAAATGTTGATAAATCGTGGTTGGTGGTGGCGGATTTCCATACTTTCCACCGGACTGATTTGTTACTGGCAAGGGTGGGATGTACTTCAATCCGGAGGGTAGAGTTGATGAGGATTGTTCCTGTGTAACCGACGCCACAGAAGAGGATGCTTGATGCTTGGATTTGGCAGGCTTGCGATAGTCTCGCAAAGACGATTTTCCTGTGGAAGAGGACATTCTCGAGGCCACTGTCGATACGACTGGCACCATCTTGGGTGTTATGGTGGCCATTTGTGACTCGGCAACTACGGGTTTGGGCGGTTTTCTGATCGCATTCGGATCGACCGGATGAATTGTGGTTTGACCCACCACAAATGGTTGTGCGGGATTAGGTGGATTGCATGGTTTCACATTGGACACTTTGGCTTTCGAGGCTGCCACAACAGCAACCTCCGGGGGACTACGGGCTCGATGGCTACTACTACTTTTGGACTTGCTGTACCCAGGTGGACCTTTGTTGGGTGGAAGGGGTTGACGAGGTAAAATGGATCGGTAGACTTCATTGGGAACGACTTGGCTCGGCAATGCGCTATGAGATTTGGGTGTTGGCACTTTCAGAGTCGGTCGAAGGTCTTTGCTTGATGGGGCGCTCACAGATTTCAGGGCCTTCTTGGAATTGGCTGAACTGACCGACTTCGTGTTGACTCCAGCTGAGACCACAATGGTGGTGGCTGTAGTGGGCGTGGTGGCAAAGGTTGGAGGAGGTGGTGGTTGGCTGCTCAGCCCCTTACCAACCGGTTGGGACCCAGCCTGGACGTTTTTTGGATCGTGTTGCACCGAGTACGAATAAATCGATGTTTGGGCTTGATGGTGCTGAGTGGGGAAGCCAGGTGGAACCGCCGAATGAGGAGGGGGAGGTTGATGTCCCGGAGGAGCTGAAATACAAAAAAAACGAACAAAATCAGTTCAGCCTCGAGAAAGGAAGAACCATTTGGTATTTAAGGGATGTAAACAAGGATGCATAAGCGTGCATTGCTTGCCAAGGGTTTTGTAACTATTTCTCGTTCAACTCCAATAGTTCAAATTTGGATGTGGAACCCAGTTCAAAAATGTCATAGAATGGACAAATCACAGACTGAAATATTTCCTATTTACATTTGCAAATCGCGTGGAAAGTAATTTAGAATCCACAATCCGCACAGGGATGAAGAAAGCACGAATCAACTCAACAAAATATGAAAAACCGGAAAAACATCAAATCGAAAATAAATCAAATCAAAAGCGAAATCAACACACCTAAGGCTAAAATTGGGGTCACTATCCTACCCGCTGCCGTGTACGGATATGCAGCAGCCGAATAGCCTCCATAGTAGAAAGTTCCGGCGGGATGAGGGGCCGACAAAGCGACTTGGGTCCCACTCGTGGAGGAAGATGGGCTGGTGGTGCTGGCCAATGCCGACGGGTGATAGGGCAAGGCCGGTGCCAAATAGTAAGGACCTTGCGGAGGGTACCCTTGGGCCGTCGCCGCCGTGTTGGCATGATGGTACAAAGGATACGGATGGCGAAACTCGGCAGGATGATAGGGCGCGTAATGCAAAGGGGCTTGAGGAGGCGGTGGGGGCCCTCCTGGCAACTGAGCCCCACCGGGATGATAAGGCATATGATGAGGCGGAGGCGGAGCCACGTAGCCCGTTGGGAGATACTCGGTGGGATATGGATACGGATAGGTGGGCGGGTACGGCGGGGCGGTCATTGCGGCGGGAGGCACGCCTGCCGGAGCCTGGTGAGGAGTAGGCTTGACGGGCGAAGTGGAAGGGACATTCTTTTGGTTGGATGGGAACTCAGAATCCCGAGATGAACCCGAGGTGGAGGGATGCCCGCTAGTAGATCGATGGTTTCCGCCCGATCCAGAGGCTGCGCAAGAGACCACAGTGGGCTGAACCGTTGCGGTGGGTGGGACCACATTGCTGGTGGGAGATCCCGGACGAATCAAAGGACCAGCTGGTTGGTAAAAACCTTGAAAAGAAACACGAAGAAGTCAAGGAAGGCTTGGAAAAATTATTGCATCCTGGAATGGTATGTGTCTTCAAGGTTAGATTTTGATAACGCATGATTTAGACGTAAAAGAATGCCAATTCGTAAAAGAAGGCCATTGGCCTTCATTGGTCAATTGTCAAGGTCATTGACAAATGAACGCCCTTTCGACTCATTTGCTGAATGAACATGCCTTTACCACGAACATCAAACGGATGGTGGGGGTTTCAATTATGCAACATGCGAACAATTATGTCAATTGGACAGGATAATTTCTCTAAATTTTAGAGTCATGCATCAATTTGTTTGCTCATGTGAAAAAAAATTATTCATTCAAGTGTGTTTTGTTAAAGCAATCATGAGCCAATAGGGCAGTTGAAGCATGGCAGTGTTGTGCCTTTTCATGGAGCGAGAGCGTCGACAAGCCTCATGGCTAGCTCACACCGTGGATGCACTTGGAGACAGACATAACTCAAAATAACTAAAGCAAATGGGTCAAATTTGTAACAGAATGGCTCATTTGGTGTCGCTAATCCAGTAATAAACTTTTTACAACTAATCAATGCAACAGAATTAGGCCCGAGTCCTGAATTATGCCAAATCTTGTCGCTTTGCGAGTGCATGCACAGCATGAAGTGGTCGCGACGCTTGTCAACTCTCTCGCTCCATGAAAAAGCACAACAAAGCCACACTTCTATTGCCTTATAGAGCAACTTTTGCTCTGACTCTCTAGTTCTTTGTTTTTTTTGGTATTTAAAAGGTTACGCTGCATTAGCTCAATATTTGAAAAAACTACTATGAGTCTTCTCTAAAAATGTAGCCTTTAGGATGTTCAACAGATGGTTATTTCATATCGATGTTCAATTCTGTTGTCATTTTAGTCATTTCATTATTTTGTCATTGGCCATCACAGTTAGCGAATGGTTTGCTTACCTTGATACGTGGATGGGAATCTGGGTGCGGGTGCTGGAGGACCAGGTGTGACCCCTGCCTGCGATGGAGCGGAAGCGGGATGGCCATTTCCAGGCTGAAGTGATGCCAGGGCTCCCAAGGGAGTGTATTTTCCATTCCCAGGAACAGTACTCCCATCATCCTGGAATAAAATCAAATAGGTTAGTTTCAAGTTTACACAAGTTCTTAAATACAAATGACGCAGTCATTTATGGCAGCAGCTACCAGTTTCCATAAAGATAGCCAACCACAACATTGACCAGTTAATTGATCTTGTTAGATCTCAAAAAACTTGAAATGAACAGGATTCTGATGTGCGAGGAGGCATCACTTCTGGTAAAAAAAACCGCTTAGAGCGGTTTTTACTATATTTAAAGCTCATTTTATGTGCTCATTGCGTCTGACGCCAAATGGCTTGCCCAACTCGTACAGTTAAGTTAACCAACTCCATGAACTAGCGGTACTCAAGTATTGCAAACATCTGCTCCAGAACCAAGAGGCACGAATTCATCTTCAAGGAAGAGTGCGTGCCTCCTTCATATCAGTTTCACTTCTCAATAGTTGAATGCACAAGGTAATAAACCATGATTTCAAGACAAATTCTAAGAGGACGGTTAAAGTTTGCTCCCTTTAATATCAACCATGGCCAACCAAACTTTGCACATTCTCAAATAAATGTTTTTTTTTATATATTTGCTTAAAAGGAAGAAGAGTTGAACAACCCTGAATTCGCAAAAATCAGAGTTATATTAAAAGAAATTAACAAGAGAAGCTGTGTTGACAACATCCATATGATGTCATTAAATAAAAAATAGACAAATCTACTATTTTAATGGAATGCTATTTATCTAGTCTTGGCTACTTATTTTTGCTTTTTGGATTAAGGTTCACATAATCAAGGGGTAGAGTGATAGCGACAAATGCAAGGTCTTGTGCCAATTGCCCAATCCCAACTTTTTCATCGATGATCTTATCTTATCCATACTCAACGGCTCCAATAGGGAAATGTGAAAAATAACTTTATAATAATATTCTGCTATTCTAAAACTATAAATTAGTAGTAAAAGGCAAGAAAAATTGCGATATTTATGATAGCTTTTAGGGGTCTGCACTTGGTCCGCCGACCCTGTAACTTTACTACATCGCCTCAAAGCTGAAATATATTTAGCTTCCATGGACCTTGTGATCACAAGATAATCTCCAAGGGTCGTAAATTGTTAGATGAAACACTTAAAGGTGTAGTGTTACAGTCCATCTGTGACGGAAAGCCACCGACATGCGCATAAGTGAGCAACTGACAGATTCATTGGACATTGAATAAAATGCGTGTTCCTATATTTCCTTTCGTGTTTTCGTTTATCGCCCACTTCTTGGCCACAGAATCTAATGGTAAGTATTACAAGATAAGCCAATTAAAGAACTGTACCCTTACAACACTTTCATGTGTTTTTAGGGATGACATCAAATCGAACCGTTGAAATGAAGCTCAATTCAACGACTGAATCGACGATGAATCTAACCCGGCTTCACGACAACCATCCCCAGACCACCTTTTTCGCGTCAACGAACCCTTGCGCTCATTTAAACATTTCTGATTGCTTTGCATTGATCACCAAAGCCATGAATGAAACGGAGCAAATGCTTAATTTAGCCAATGCCACACTTAGGGGAGAGGAAACAATTCTTTACGATCAAAATATCAGTGAAAGAGATCACGAACCCGTGGCCAAAGCGGGAAATGGAGAATACCAAGAGCATCTATCTGATCGACAATCTCCAGAGGAAGACACGTTTGAAGGGAATAACATGGGCTCCATTTTCCCTTTCGCCACCAACCCGATGGATGCTGCCAAAATAATCGAATCGCAAAGTGTGATGATGGTAGCACCACCACCACCACCACCACATTCACTGTCTCAAAAACAACCAGCTGACCTTTTGGATGAAGGCCAAACACAGCCTGATTCGAAGCGAGACCACCAGGCAATGAGCGAGCAACAACAACAACAACGACAGCTTTTGCAACGACTCATACAACAGCAACAACTTCAAAGAGCAATTTCTTCCCCACAAATGGGCCAACAAAATTCCACGAGGCGCAAAAGAGCTCTTCCACAAAAGGCTCGTAGTGGCAAAAGAGAAATGGAACACCACAGATGGAAGTTCCCTTCAGAACTGTTTCAGAATCTAGTCGATTTTCACAGGGTGAGACGTAATAATCAGGAGGTAGATCAAGGGGACAAAGAAAACCAGATCAAGGACACATTCAGTTTGGGAAACAGCTTCAATCTGGTCAAAATTTTGACGAGCAATAATCAAGAACCATTAAGCGAAATTGATCTAGGCTTGGAGATGATACGGGACCCGGAAAAGCTGGAAGAATATATTCGGCAAGATCCCAAGCTTCCTAAGAAATGGATGCAAGATTTGAACGAGACCAAGCTAAGGAATGAGTTTGTGCACCCCGTCTTAATGAACGACACCTTACATGATATCAATCGCATGCATACTACGCTTGGGACGCTCAAAAAGCTCAGGCATGATGTCGAAGAAACTCTAAATTCTCCCAAAAGATTCCGACGACGGACTAGTTTGCTCGACTTTCTATCGGACCCAAAGGAGGAAGATGGTTTTCAGCCCGCAGACTCATTTTTGGCTCAATGGGCTTCAGAATTAAACGATTTGTCAAAGTCCAATCCAGGGAATGGAACCCAAGCGAAGGAGGGTGAACTGAAAAACAACACAACTCAGAAGAATGACCATCCTAAGGAAATCTCAGCGAGTCCACTCAAAAGCGTCAAGGGATTGGTCCTTAAAGTAATCTTGGCTGGTGATTCAAATTTGACAATGGGTCAATTGGTGGATGAGAATTTGGTTCCACTAAGACTGGTCCCAGCGGAAAACGAGGCCAAGGAAGAGAGTAATACCCAATTTGTGAACAATGAAACCGTGACTGAGACCTCTCCTTTCCCAGTTACTGGTACGCCTTCCCTTCATACTGCTCCTTCTGAGCACGAAGCTAACTTGACATCATCCGGGAGGAAGCAGATTGAACTCAACCACTCACTTGAGGCCTTTCAAACGAACCTTATTGATGACAACGAGAAGACTCCCAAGAAAACAACTCCAATTCGTGATGTAAGCAACCTCAAACATTGGGAGGACAATGGTCTTGATTTAAAACACATTCCTAGTCCGATCCTGCCGGACTTTGCCTATCACGGTAATCAGGACAATCAAGATATGAGCCAAGAACTATATTTTCCAAAGAGAATGATGTGGGAAGAAGATGAAGTAGAAGACGAAACTGATAACGACGTAGTTGGTTCTTTCAACTCAGTCACAAAAGACTTGGAGGAGAAGCGCTTTGAAAGACAAAACAATTTTCTCCAGCAAACCCAAGAAAACAACCATCGAGATCCAAGACACATGCATTTCCACTTCAATAGGAACTGAGGCATCAAAATCAATTTCCAGCTTCATGCTCAGAATGCCGTTTTTGTCCTCGATGAAATTGCTCGGTCATGATTAGACACTTTCTCAGGAGGCTGGATTTAAAAGTCGAAAAATCCAACGTGCTGCAAAAAAATGCTTGATCATGATTATACGAGTTCCTGCTCCTATAAGTGACAATTCCCCATTTCACTGGCGTACGTACGTACCCCCATTTACAGTGGGAACTCTGTGGTAGTGCATTTATGTTTTGGACTAGATTTTCAGTCAAAAGTCAAACAACTTTCTTTTAAACTTGATTTCACAATTATGTTCATCATCTCTATTTTTTTGTGGATGCTGTTTTGAGAGGTTTGAACATCGCTCAGTCAGCGAAGCCAGCATCACAGTGACCATGTTTTTTCCGATGGGAAATGCCAAATCCGGCATTGTAATGTCTCTCTTTACATTGACGGGATTGATTTAGCGTCTAAAAGTTTCTTTGAGAAAGATCGGTGAGGAGAATCGAACTGGAGACTTTTCAAATTGTGTGAAACTGTGCCGATTCAGTGCCGACCCAGAGGATTACATTTTGCTTTGTAGTGACATGTTATAATGAAGGCCTTGGGAGTTTGCATTTTTGTGATTTTTAATTAGGCGTATCCTCAGCCTTCGATACAGAAAAGTCTTGAGTCACCACAAGCCATATAAATAGAATAACACCCCTTCTTTCCAAAATGGTGTCACTTGTTATGAGGGAAAGAGTAAAAATCAGCTGATGGGTTTTGGTCATGCCTCATGACACCATCTTAAGCAGGGGTCGGCAACCACTTTTGGATCAACGCCTACCAAATTTAACTTGTGAAGTCTGGGATGGCATAAAAAGAGTTGACATTCTCCGGATCTCATTAAATCGTGCTCGAGTCAACTGCAAAATAGGAAGCTAGGATATCTGCCTTAACATTAGGCGCACCTTGATTACTCTAAAAGGTTAAGAATATAGGTTTTAAAGAGAAAATTTGAAGCTTGTGCACGACAAATTTTCACACAGCCACTAGTTATCTTTAACTTTAGCGATTGTGGCTAAAAGGATGTTTCTGTGGTGAAAAAAAAAGACACAAAAAACCTAAATGGTGTTTTTCTCCTTGAGCGTAAGTTTGGGTATGGCCCAAAAATGTGTTTGTGATTCGTCAATTCATGGTGTGGTACCTTCACTCCGAGATCCAAAATTGCTTTTTATTAATGAACAGCTGATCATCTTCATTTTAAAATCTCTCTTCAATCTCTCACTTGGTGAAAAACATCAATTACGTTTATGGTGGTTTTTTTTCGCCACAGTCAGGTCCCAAAATCTCTAAACAGACAGACCCTTCGTATTTGTAAGCAATCTCTAGTCAAAAGGCGAGAGGTATATGTAAACACACATCCACGCACACATGGAGTCAGTCACTCAATGACGTTGGGACTTTTCAAAACTGGTTTCCACTCACTAGGACCGAGCGTTACTGATTGACGAATGAGCCGACTGTCGAGGCCAATTCATCCACTTTAAGGTCTTTAATGAAAGAGAACTGACTTCAACTTCTTGAATCGGTGGTCAACACTGTTTTGCCTTTACAATTCTGACGTCGACAATTGATTGAAGTCAAAATGAAGAGATGGGTGTTACATCTTTTTTCGATAACGTGTTGTTTTATACATTTTTCTCTATCAACTTTGTCTCAAATGGTTTGACGGAGATTGGGCAAAGAAAAGACACAAATATCCCACGGCTAATTTTTGAGCTTGTTACACTCCGTTTTTTATTTCATTGCATCGAGCTTCCAACTCTCATCACAGAAAATCAAAAGAAGCATTGGCATAAAAATTGATGCCCTTGAAACTTGGGGGTCCTCTCGTCAAATCTCAGCTCATCACTGCAACCATTTCACATCTTAAACTGCAACGTAGAACTTGTTAAGATACGAGGACCAAGCAAACATTTTAGCCAGCCCACTTTTCGAGAGGATAAGTTGGAGTCTTCCAACAGGAAAGAGCATGTATCTGATACCGCGTCAAATCACATTCTAAACAAGTTCTTGGCCACAGATCATTCACATTGGGAGCAAACGTGTTGGAGCAGCATTACAAGTTACATGACTTGAT
Source organism: Tigriopus japonicus (assembly GCA_010645155.1). Lineage (NCBI taxonomy): Eukaryota > Metazoa > Arthropoda > Copepoda > Harpacticoida > Harpacticidae > Tigriopus > Tigriopus japonicus. Next base: position 4,408,639 of record CM021319.1, read on the forward strand.
GACTAGAAAAATTGCCACTTGTGCATGGTCATAAAGTTTGAGTGAACCACTCACGCTCATCTTCATTCATTGTATGCTAATGTTTCGTTATTACTACATCAATCTCTGTCCCAGTCAACTTTTGGCTCCATCGGTTTGAATGACTTCATGCGGACAATGTCCAGGATATTGGTTTTGCAGTGGTGGACGACACCTTTCCGCCATTGATCGAGGACAAACTCAATTATGAATACATTTGCTTTTGCTCCAGGAAATTGGGTTTCTTCCGAGTGGGCGCTTTCAAAAGCTAGAAATGGCTCTAAACTCGAGTTTGATAAAACCGAGCGCCCAGGTATTGACAGAGGCCAAAAGCTTCCCGATATGCATACACCCAACGCTATTTCAGAAACACTAGTTGACAAAAAAAGACTTCCCGGGAAATGACACATACCTTTGAGAAATTTCTCCAATTGTCTCGCCAATCGGATAAGAAAATTGGAGAGAGCAAGAGAGTTTTGAAGAAAACCGATCAACTCACTTGCACCTCTCATTCTGAGCTAAAACAATTCTCAAGACAATCGAGGAATGCGTGGCAAGGCCACACAAATACACAAGCAAAAAACAGGTCATGATTTAAAGGGAAAGCTCGCTTGGCAGAAAAGTTTCGGGGGATATTTGTCATCTCAATCTTTTAAAATGTGGATCAGAGGGAAAACTTATTCCTCCCGTCGACGACATGCACGAAGGTAGACACATTTGATAATGCTCCCGCTTTCATCATGATTGGTGAAACTTCCAGGTATAAAACTACCTCTACTACTTCAGATTCCTCTTCTTTTGTTGAAAAGAACCTCCAGCTCATGCATGGGCATGCACTCCTACTGTCAGACGTACGTATGTACAAGGTACCACCTTTTCTCTGGCGTGGTCTTCCAAACCTCTAATCCTCGGCGAATTTACAGCTTCGCCTACCGTCTTTTTTTTTGCAGTCAACTGACAACTGCTGCACTGCACTCCTACGACAAAATACGCTCATTGATCTCGTAAATAAAAATCGCAAAATATTTTCATGAGAAGGAAATTTTGAAAAGATTCGAGAAGGTTGAAACAAGGAAACGAGGTTCAACAGACCAGTAAAGTATTTGTTTATGATGCATTTCAGTCTCAATTCGTACATAGTCATTTGTGACCATTCGACCAGAAAGGTTACTCCAAATGCAATGGGGCCATAATTTTTTTGCAAAGGTTGTTTCCGAGTTAAGTCATAAGAATACCCCAATATTGTTGATAATTATCAGCATCTCATGTATGGTTGTTCAATGTGATTTCTCATTTAAGTCTGAAAGTAGATAAGGTAGGAGGTCCGCTTCTTGAAATAAGATTTAGATTTGCCACTATCGTTCATAGTTCACGCAAACAAATGCCTGCCTGGCCAAGAACAACTGACCTTGGTTTGGTCATCCCGCACCTTCAAAACAGCCAAATCCGACCAACTTAATTCATGCTTATTCATTTTGATCCCACTTCAACGAAATATCAAAAACTAAAACTTTTCGGACAAATACTTCTGTAGCATAAAGTTATTATTCTTTATTTTTTGGTCACTTCAAAGGTGAACATAATTAAAAGCAAATTAATCAAAGTATTACGTTAGGTCGTGAAAGGGCTCCTAAAATCAGTTTTTTTGTACGTCTATTACGCAAAACAGCGGGCACGGCGCTTAATTGAACTTGAGAAGTTATTTTCAAGTTCTAAGGATATTGGAGACCAGTTTTGAGCTGTAGAGACTTAATAGCCCCATAAGTAATCGAGTTTTGTTAATTAGGTCACGGGCTAAAAATGGATGTAATGTTACTTGAAACATGCTTTAAAAAAATTCATACATATTTTCTTTAAAACAATTGTTAGGCACACTTAAATCGGCGATGGGCTAAAATATTGGTGAAATCTATTTGGCCTTTCAATCCTCATGGGCTAGTTTTGAACAACGTTCTCGAAGAACAAAATCGGACAAAATTTGATCAACGGGTCAATAGATTTTAACAATGTTTCAGGTACGGGTGAGACCACCTTGGGAATGAGTAAAAAATCATTCAAAAGATTGCTCTTAAGTATGTTTTAAGTGCCTTTATATCATTTTTTGGCCCTCGACCTTATGAACAGAACTCGATTACATATGCAACATTGTCTCTTCACCTCAAAACTGGTCTCAAATGTCTTCGGAACTTCAAAAATGACTTCTCCGGTTCAATTAGGCGCCATGAGGGTTCTTGTATAAATCATTGCGAAAAAATGCCAACTAGACTTCAAAGTTCGGTGCCTCTTCGAGTTAAAATGGATGCTCTCAAAAAGAACCCGAGAAAAATAATTTCAAATTTCAGACGTTGACCAACAGATGTTGACAAAGCAAAACTAGCCAAACTTTACAGGATCCTGAAATTGTCATTGCCACTTTAACTATGGTATACTTCGGATGTAGAACCCGTTCTGGTTCTATCTACGCATGTATCTGACTTGAATGAACAGAAAAAGCCAAGAGAACAAACAGAATCTTTCTTTGGAAGCGGAAAAGCAGCACAAAAATGGGAAAGTTGGCTCCAGCGGTTAATACGCTAGGAATCCGACTACGTGTTCGTGACCCTCCCTCCCCTTGGTCCCTTCTTCTTGGTCGTATTTTCCACTTGTTTTGTTCCTTCGTTGCGTCGAGACTTGGTAGAAGGCAGGAGCGCAAAGCAAGGCAACTGAAGTACCATACCGAACGAGGAAAAGGACGACGACGAGGACGACGACGAAGAAGAAGAAGAAGATGAGTGGAAGGAGAAAGAGAAGCAAGAATGGAACGATTTCACCACCGCCGCAAAGGAACATCAGGGTCCAGGAAGAGACCCGGTTGGCCCGAGTTCCGACCAAGCGATGTCTCTCAAATAGAAGACAATCATTTTGGCACATGTAAGCTTGTCGTTGGGCTTAGAAAATGTCCGTCCGGTCAAGGGAGAAGAGTTTCTTCCAAGGCTACGAACGTGTAGCACTCACTGCCGAAGGTGGTCTTCTTCACATTATTCTCAACCTTGGGTTAGAGACCGAGGGGCCTCTTAAAAGGGGCGAATGAACAAGTGCATTTCGCCTGCGTCAAATAAAAACAGAGGAGAAAACAGAAAAGAAGAGTGCACGACCGGGGAAGACCCCGATAGTTCCATTCAGCAGATCACCTATTAACGAGGAAGCTTCCACTCATATTATGTTCCACACCATCGCCATTGTAACAGTGGCCTCGGTGTGTTCCTCTTGAATGCTTTGCGAACTGCCTTTTCTCCTTACCAGCCTATCACATTTTAGTCCCCATCAACGATAGTTTCAACATTCTAACCCAATCATTCCTTATGATGTTGATTGAAGGGCACACATGAACAACAGACATAATGGTACCATTTTAATGGTAACTTCATTTTGAAAGGGTCTACTTCGTTCCCCCGTCATTGGGCAAAACCGAGATCCTTGGCAAAACGCACGCTTTCCATTCTTACATTTCATGACTAGTATCCTTGTTTTCAGTCGCAATAGGTTCCAAATTGACCGTGGAAAAACATTTTCAGTTAAATGTTGATCTTGTTTCGTGTCACTTTGTATTTTTTGGATACAAAAGAGTCAATTGGCACTCGATTCTGAGTTATCTGATCTCCCAAATACCTAAGTGAGCAAGTCAGCCAAATTGCTCCCAGTTAACAATAGGGGTTAATTTTTGGAGTAATCGAATTCATAGAGGAGGCAAAGGCCTTCTGAAGAGTACAATTACAGTGTCGGCACTGAGGTTCAACGGCAAATTAATCGATGACTTACTTTTTGACCTGCGAGCAATCAGCGTTCAACCACTACATAACAATGCACCAACTAACCAAAATGAGACTTTGAAATTATACATTTATCACTCGGTGTTCACTTCGTGTAAATAAAATATGATACCATGGGAATAAACAAGGGTGTTTAATACCCAAAAATGTTTGAAAAAAGCTGCAGTAGATACCAAAGCATAAGTAACTTCACTCACATTTTGTCTCACATGATCGACAATTCATGGAAAATATTGTGGATTCAAAAAGACGTCAATTTCTTATTTTCAAACAGGACCTTTGAGAAACATCTCGTTCTTCAAATAACGATTGAATTGGCAAAACTATGATTCTTTTATTATCAAAGCCGGTTCATCAGCCATGAGCAATTGCCCATTGATTATATAAGTCCAGCAAAGTTTGAATCGAAAACAAAGCTAAAATCTTTAGAAATGAATGATTGAACGTTTTATAGCATAAAGAAACACCCTATTTTTAAAAAAAATGTTCTCTAGTTTGGCAAATCAATGCATTTGAATTCTGCCATCTACTATTCAAGGTACACACGGTGTGTATTTGAGCTCAAGAAGTCATTTTTAAATTCCAAAAACTTTTGAAACCACTTTTGAGGTGTTAATGCAATACTGCATATGAATTTAAATTCTGCAAATTAGGTCACGGGCAAAAATACGTTATAAGGTCACTTAAAACATACTAAAAGATAACTGTTTGAACATTTTCTTCAATCCGATCCTCAAGTAGTCGTATGGGTGTGTCTACCTAAAATATTGTCGAAATCTATTTCGCCATTTGTCTGAATTGATGTAATGACCCTCTCGTTTGGTCCTTCGAGAATGGCGATCAAAAAGGCCGTTGAAAATAGATCCACGAAATAGATTTTCAAAATATTTGAGAACAACACTGATCTTACTACATCTAAGACTTAAGGCAAAATAATTTTTCAAATATTTATTTTTAAGTCCGCTTTAAGTAACATGATAGTGTTTTTGCTCGTGACCTATTTTACCGAATTCAAATAAATATTCTGCATTGCATTCACATCTCAAAAGTGGTCTCAAAAGTTGTTGGAATTTATAAATTACTTCCTGAGCTCAAAAACACACCGTGTACAGACAGAGAACTCTTGAGAATCTACGTCGAACATTTAAACTCTCGCACTGAAAAAAAACGCAAGCCACAGCGACGATGCGATAAAACTGTAAGAACACTCCAGCTCAGTAATACCAGCAATACTGGGGCTCTAATACATCAACTGGCAAACTAGAAGAAGAAAACATCTACTCTTCCATGCCATTTTTTCGACTACAAGGCCATCTTGCACATCACAGCGTGCGCGTTGGGAGATGCAATCTGACGACGAAATGAAGACAAGAAGACAAAAACGTGGATCAAAAAGTGTCATTTCACTTAGAAATTAGGGTAGAGGAAACCAACCGCGACGAGTAAAGCGACAAGACAAGAAGAAGCGTAAAGAAGATTACCAAGTTTGGAATGATTTCTGACGGCACTCCTATAATCAGGACTCTAATAGTAAAAACAGCGTGAGCGCCTACCTGTTGAACTGACTGATTTCCTCTGCTACCAGATCGTGGCACCATTGAAGTAGTGGTGGAGATGGTTTCAAATCGGTGATGGACCACTTGATGGTGATGAATTACCCTGCCACTGTCCATAATTTGCACATCTACCTTATTCATCTCCGTTTTCAAAGCCATCGGATTTTCAGCACTAGGTAAAACAGCTTGGGCTGCTCCTGGGATACGCGACACAATACCCTCACTTCGAGCTCCTTCGGTGAAGATGGTTTCAATCTCGTCGTCGTCATCATCATTGTCAACAACTTCAATTCGCTTACTTTCAATGTCACTTTCTCCTGAGGTGACATCCGAGGCACTGTCATCACCACTGCTGCTTGAACTGCTACTCAAATCCACATTGATGTTCTTCTTGCGTTTCTTCTTTCGCTTTTTCCCCTTGAGACTCTCGTCATTTTTGAGGAAACCAGATTGCAGTTTCTTCTTTTGAGCTCCACTTCCAGAGATGGGAGTAAGGGCGCATTTTTCCAATTTTCGCTTTTTGGGTGGAAGCTTCTGAGACTTCTCATCCTTGCCCAACAAACCACTGTTGTTTCCGGCTTTTTTCATGGCACTAGCAATGAGTAAAGACTTGATCCGCTCATCCTCTATCTCAAAGATGATCGGTTGTTGTTCATCCGGTGGCAAAGAGGAAGAAATCTTTCGCTTCTTTAGCGTGGGGGAAGACATTGCTGTGAGGATCGCTGCCGATTTCTTGCCAGTCTTGGAGGCCTTTTCGCCTTGTTTGGGTCCCAACTTTTTTGATCCTCGCTGGGTTGAAGGGACAGTGACAATTGGCTTGGCTTGGTCAGTTTTCAGCGCCAAAGCCTTAATTGGATTCAATGGCGGTGACTTCAACTGCGAGTAGCTAGCTGACATGATGGCCGATGCGTTTAAGCTTGCAATGCGCTTCTTTACAATCATATCTCTGATATCCATTTTGAACTCATCTTTTAAGGTCTTCTTCTTCTTTTGATGTTTAAAGCTTTGCGATGTCTCTTTCTTGGCGTCCGAATCAGTATCTGACCCGTCTGACAGTTGATTCTCATCATTACTACCATCTTGCTCTAAGGGGGTACGGCTTCGCTTCAGACTCTTGAGTTGGGGTGGCTTTTTCTTGGAGGAGGTGGATGGCTTACTCTTTGTTTTGGGGAATTTGAATTTCTTTTCCACCTGACGCTTGGTTTTTGCGGCTTTTGCTTCTCTTTCTTCTTCTTCATCTTCCTCCTCCTCCCCATCCTCCTCGGTCTCAGAAACAGATCTCTGTTTCTTAGGGGCTAACCTGGACTTCGGAGGAGGCTTTTTCACGAGCTTTTTGGCCTTTTTGGTTTTCGGACTCTTCTCTGCATCAGACTCATTTTGACCTCCGCTTACTTCTCCTTCCTCATTTTGGTCAGGGTCTTGTTCATCTTCATCTGCGTCCTCATCCCCTTCTTTTGCTTCTCGCATCTTGGCTGTGGCACTACGTCTAGGCTGAGGTTTGCTTGGTTTTGGGTCTTTGCTGTCCTTAGATGTCATGGGGCTTTCGTTCTTCTTTAATTTGGCCGCGTTTTTCGCCATTGACCCTCCTTTGGAGGAAGGCAAATCTTGATCATACATGCAATGCATGACTGCTGCGGCATTTAAAGATGCTGCACGACGCGGAGGAGCGCCCCAAAAGCCAAGGCTTTGCATCTGTTTCAACTTCTTTTTGGCCATCAAAGCCTTTGAGACCGTTTTGGTCTTCTTCATCGTGGACTTGAGTTTGGCTGCAGTTTTCTTAGCAATCACTTTTTCTCTTCCCTTGTTGCCCTTCTTCGGATTTCTCTTGTCAAGCTCATCTTCAGAAGAATCGTCTTCCACCTCTGAAGAGGATACAGGGTTTTTACCTTTTAGAGGAGATCGCTTTTGGAATTTGCGCATCTTGTGTGCCGAAACTTGAGAAGAGTTTTTGTTGCCCTTAGGCTTACCATTTTTGGCTTTTGAATTTTCGTCCTCGGAATTTGACGATGACTGATCTTCTGACGAAGAATCATTGACTCGCGATTTGACTGGCATCTTTTTGGAGGTCCGAGCGACCTTGCTATTCACTTTTGGGACTCTACTTTTCTTTGGTGTTTGTCTCTGGGAAGACCTACTCCTCACGTTATCTTCTTCATCGTCCGTATCACCGTTGTCGTTGTCTTCTTCTTCCTCCTCTTCCGATGTTGGAATACTGGAGGCATCGGCTACAACATTCGATTTCCTTCCACCACCTGCCTTCTTGACTGCTTTCATTGAGGACTTTGCAGTTAGTCTGGTCGGTATTTTACTCTTTGGAGCAATCGCAACGCGAGATTTGCGGCTGGATTTTGCTGGTTCGTTTTCTTCTTCCTCTTCTGCCGAGGACACTTCGTCACCGGACGATGAATTTATTTCACCGTGATCGGAGAGGTTAGTCGCATTTCGGACACTCTTAGCTTTTCCAGGTGGGTTGCTACTTACAGAAGGATTGGCCTTTTTCTTGGTCAGGCCCCGCTTGGAGCCTGATCCTCCTTGTTTCTTCTTGGGCGGGGACTTGCGTTTAGTTGTTTCTTCTTCAGACTCGTTGGCTTCATCTTCGTTTTCGGATGGCTCCTCGTCTTCCACCACGGGCGTTTTCCTTCCACTGGCCGCTGGTTTCTTCGAGGTGGCAACTTTTTTGTTGGCACCTTTCCCGGGCGACGATCGCTTGGCTACAGACGTCTTAGGCGAGCTCTTTCTTTTGGTTCCAGAAGCTGATTTTGTTTTGGGTGATTTGGCAGGGGTGGGCCCCGACTTCTTGCCACCGGAGGACGGGGATTTGACAGACTTCTTCTGAACTAACACCGACACGCCACTTTTTTTGGTCTTGCTCGGACTTTTGATTGAGCCCGACCCACTCGAATTGGCGGGCGATTTTCTGCCTTTTTTCACGGATTTCCCAACACTGGCGGCGGCATTACTTTTACTGCTTCCACCCGCAACACCTTCGATTGACTTCTTGGCAGCGGCCTTGGGCTTAATTGGGGAGGAGGGTCGACTCTTTTTCGACTTCTTTGGCCCGCCTCCGGCGCCCCCGCGACTCACATCACTGCCCGCCCCACTAACACTCGCAACATCAGCACCGACAACATTCGAGGGCGAAGTCGATAAGGGCGGAACGGAGGCTCCTCCACCACTACCACTGTTATTAACACTACCACCAAGACCCCCTCCTCGAGCTTTGCCCGACGACGTGGGTGTCACCTTTTTGTTGCCTTTCATGTCAGGTGAGGCCTTCTTGGCGAGTTTCACACCTTTCACTGCACTTTTCTTGGACTTATCTGGAGGCGTTTTCACCATTTTCTTTTGAACACCCATCGTGAGCGACGAGTTTCACAGACCGCATGAAGGACACGGCCACCATCGACCGAGTCCAACTCTCAACTGAAGCAAGTCATTCACAATCATCCGAGTTTGGCCAAAGTTAGGGTGGATTTTGAGTCAAAAGTTGTTTCGAAATGGGCCAAATCCAGGAACGCAACTCGGGTTAGGGGATGGATTTTCTTAATGACCATTTTGGTATACACTGCTAAGGCAAGGATCACTCAACGAAGGACAAATCACAAAAAAATACTTACTAACATGAAAAAACAATTAGAGTAGAATAATGTTTTATTGTTCCGTAAATGCTCTAGCACTTATGGTACCTTTCATAATCAAATAATATTTCAGAGATTTTTAAAGGACACATTGAAGATGGTTATCTTTTCCAGTTGCATGAAAGTGCTCCCTCTCTCAGAACAATAAACATCAGTGCCATTTCTTTGCGTTTGGTACAATATCCTCTAGTTCAGCAACCCTGCTCTTCACACACACAACCCCGCAGTGAGAATACGAGGAAGAGAAGGTGGACGAGGCCACTGCGACATCAAAAGGAGGAGGAGGAGGAAGAAAATGATGATGAGAGCGCCAGAAAGAGCGCGAGTACATCAGTACAAGCTCAGGAGGACAGAAGAAAGAACCGTCCCGACCTGGATATTGGCTTTTCTAGCCAAGGCCTCACCTTACCGTTGGACTTAACCACTCAACCGATCCCTAGACCGTGAGGGCGAGCAAAAGTCTGCAGGAAATCGCAAAGTGAGAGGCAGACCGATGGAAGGAAAGGTGGGTGCCAAAGACAAACACCGGATCGACTTTTGAAGGCCGACAGGAAGACCCAACTCGGCTTTGGGTGTACATCCATGAAGTCAAGCAGCGCCAATGGACTGGACATGTGTGTTGTGCACACTTTGGCTCGCCCGCGAGGATCGCCCTGGGAAGCGGAGCAATAGAGAGAACTGGCACGCTACGAAAAAAAAAATTGTCCTCGCCTCCCTCCCTCCGTCCCTCTCTCTCTCTCTCTCTATCTTGCCTCAATGACGGGAAACATTTATTTTGTGATCGTTGATATGATGATGGGTGGTATTTTTTCACCTTTTTTCATTGAGATTCACTCCGCTCAAAACTCCGCTCACCATTGTCTTCAATGTTCGCGCGTTTTGACCCTTATGGCTCATAATTTCATAATTGGGCATCCGGAATAAAGGGGAGCGGTTCCCATATCAACAAGATTATTGAATGAAGAGAAACCAATCAAACCACGATTCTATAAGTTGCTTAAAATGTAACTTTACACGTGTATATTTGAAAACTTTAGTTGATATCCTAGCCATATTATAAGAAGGAGCATAAATCAGAACTAGCGTTCGTGAAGTTAAGTGAAAACATTAAAAAAGTGCATAAGAGACAACTTTGGGGAGCAAAAAATCTTCATTTTTATTGTTTATGTGTTTTATATGTTTCCCCAAAGGATTGCTAATTTGGTGAAAACTTATCAGTTTAGATATTTTTGGCAAAGTTGGTGTTTTGCAAATGCACGTTTTTTAAGGAAGATTGGTGGACCAAACATCAGAAATGGTTATGTGTATGCAATTACGTTGATGATTAACTTTCTTTACGTGGAATCCCATTCCTTGGAGCGGTAATAAAAAGTCTGCAAACCAACCAAAAAAGATTGTTGGCAAAATTTGGAAAATAGCCATCTTTTAAAATGTTCTGTCTCTCAGTTGAGGGCACTACTAATGCAGTTTTTTAGAGCAAAATATGGAACTATAAACATGGATTGATCAACGCATAGTTTGTCTTGTCAAAATCTACACTTTCAACTAATTCCAACTGGCACATGTACGAGCCAATTTTGTGGTGAACACCTACGTCCTTATCAATTGAATAACTTACTGTTTCTGCAACGATAATGATGCTAAAGCATCGCGACAATAAACATTCATACAATTATGGTTTTCTCGTCACAAGTACGAGGAACGAATCGAATAGTAGTTTCCACTTCAATAATCAATGAAACATCACAGACGACTTTTTCCAAATATATTTCTCAATTTAATATTAATTAAAATCTAACTTTTCACAAAAATTGTAAATTTTGTTTGTTTGTTGAATTTGTCAAGCCAACATAAAAAGTGGATTAATCAAAAGGTTCCAAAATTGAGGGTTGTAGAAAAAGCCCCTATTTGAATGATATTTTTGTGGAATAAATATGATGGTTTAAATCTGCCTATGATCATAAAGGGATTGACGAATGGTAAGGTCCAAAAAATGCAAAACATAAGGTAGCATCTAGCATTTACAAAACACATATTTCACACTTTCTATCACATAAAACTATTTTGACCACACAAAGCCGTATTTTTTAGCATACAAAAAAAAAACATATTTTCCCGTCTTTTGGTCATAACTAGGGCTCGGAATGAAGTTTCAAAATGCAAACTCTAACAAAAAATGCAGCTTTTGGTATTTTAATAAAATTCAGCTACTTTCTGACTCTTTTTGCAACCAACAACGACCCTTGTCCGTTTTTTGTATCAATCACTTCAATCCTGCGAGAAATTGTTCGAATTACATTACAGGAACTTTTAAGAGTACGAATGGTGTTTTAATTCTAAAATAATTTGTCCAAAGCAAACCTGTGTTCTTAGGAAAGCCAAAGGTTACAGGGCTGGCCGTCCAAGCGTAGAATTTGGCGGTTTTACATAAACAATGTCCATTTTAGGTCTCTGTATATTCATATGTATCGAATATCCTTAAAAGACACAGTCTACTACCATCAACTTACTCAACTGCAAAAGGACATCATCGTCCCCGGCCCCATAATGGCCATCCCCATAATGTCTTGCATTTGTCCCTCAAAGGGAGTAGGGCAGAATTTTGGGTCCGAATGGACTGTTTAGTCTCCAAATGTATCTCACTTTTAAGTAGTGATGGACCGAAAGGGCTCATAACCGAAACCGAAAGTTTCGGCCGAAAGAGGGCTTAACCGAAACCGAAACCGAAACCGAAAGCAGCTGATTACAAAATTGTTCAAATGCAAAATCTGCCTTAAAAATTAGAATGCTGATGTGTTCGATGTTGGGTAGTCGCAAATTTTGAAAAATCTGAAAACTTAACTTTCAGAGGTTTTTGGACCATTTTTTTTGATTTTGTTGTCAAACTCCATTTTACATAGTGCTTGTCTGCTTTCGGTTTCGGTAGGCATAACCGAAACCGAAACCGAAATTTCGGCCATAATTTCGGCCGAAAGCGCTTTCGGTCCATCACTACTTTCAAGGATAGGTCAAAATAAGTCTAAGTAGTGTGCAACCATAAGTATGTATGTGCAAACTTCTGGAATCACTCCCAATACGAGAGCTCTCTCATTCCTGTGATGTTCCTAGTCAAGGACCCTTGTCCTAGTGCATCATTTTTGGACTTGCTCGAACTTTTGCAAACCTGCCGAACTCATTGGAGCCCAAATGGGTTATTATATTATATTCAAGATGTGGCTGAACAATCAACTTGTACAAAGTCAGCACCGTAACACTATCCCTGGACTTGAAAATGCGATAGACCCAGCCACACGCTTGAGATGACTTACCTACTTTCAACTGGATATGCTCATCGAACTTTATATCATCTTGGATGACAATGACTCAATGCTTTATAGATGACACCTGCTCAATATTACAACCTTCATTGTCTTTGAGTGGAACATATAGTTTTGACGCCCCATACGTCATTGTGCGGAATTTCATCCCGTTTAAACCCATCTTACAACACAAGAGTAGACTTTCTCCAAGCCATCGATTAGTCTTTTAGAACCTTGACCATTCCTTAAACTAACCAATTTTAGCATCATCAGCATTTTAAGAAATACTGGCTTTGTACTTAACTTCTGAAGAGGAGCAATAATAAAGGATAAAAAAGGAGCGGACCCAAAATTGAGCCTTGAGGAACACCTGACAAGACATCTTACATGCAACTAAATGATCCTTCAACCTTAACCATTTGCTTCCTTTCACTAACGAAGCTTTCAATCCAATTCAGAACCTTACCCTGGATCCCAAACTCTTTGAGTTGATTGAGCAAATGTCCACAATCCATCCTATCAAAGGCCGTGGCAAAGTCAAGATAGAAATGAGCTCGAAAGCCCAAGGGGAATGAATTTATGGACTTCCGAATAATGTCAAGCTTGGACTTCATGATCTTCTCAAAAACCTTTGCAAAACTGGAAAGCAGAGAAATGGACCTAAAATTACAAGGGAGACCTCAGGGGGATCTGAGACTCATCAGAAACTGAGATGCCACACCATCGGGTCCAGGGAACTCGAGAGCTTTATACTCTTGATGGTAAATTTACCCCAATATTTGGACTGGCCATAGAGACAAAAATAATCTAACAAAGGCACAGAAAAAGCTCTAACAAAATATTATCGACCATGACTAGAACGGGCAATAATATTCAATCAAATATTTAAATATTTCTTTTAAAGTTGTTGCTATATTTTAGCAGATTTTAAATGCTAGGAAATTTTCTCCCAAAGTTAATGGAAAATCACCTTTTTCATTAATTGTTCATAGAACGTTTATGAGTACAATACATTCGTTGAATTTTGTTGGCGACTCTGTTCATGAGGGCTGCACATTTCATGAAAATGCATTTTAGTTCACTTTTTCCGATGGTTTTGCATTTTTTCTCTATCTTAATTGAAATGCATTTTTTACATTTTGTGGCGTTTTAATCGAAATTTTGTGCATTTTCTGGCATTTTTTCTCCTTTATTTGCATTTTGGCTTTATCAAAATTTGGTGTTTTCCCCATTTCTTAAAGAACATTTAAGTTTTCAAACCTTTGAAATTTTCGCCAAATTGAACAACTTTCTTTTCTTTCTACCCTTTGGGATGCTTGCCTGTCATTGTTTTTCAGTTGAGAGGTTTTCATGATCGCTCACATCTATTCAAGTGCAATTCCTTGATTGGATGAAAGATATAAAAAGATTTAAAGTCTTTGTGTCCGATTTGCTTAGTAGGATTTTTTAAGGAAGCCAGAGTGGCCACGCGTACTAGCGCGTTCTTAAAAGTGCCGAGTGTAAGTGCTTCCCCAGACGGCGTAGGTTCGAATCCTGTTGGGGGTCGGATTGAAGCTGTCGGGAGAAATCCTCCAAATCCTAAGGAATCAAGGCTAATTCGAACAATGAAGTCCTCCTCTCTTCTTTATCGGGCTCCTTCATTGTTCACTTCATTGTTCAATTTGTTGCCCATTAATCTTCGTCGGGAATATGTAGGAGCTGATCCTCTAACAGCATTTAAGGCAGGATTGGACAAATTCTTAAATACTATTCCTGACCAACCCACTATACAAGGGTTGTATAGATCTGCCAACAGTAACTCATTGGTAGATCAAATTTCATATAAACATTAATTATTGAAACTATAATAATGATTAACTCTCTTTACAGGGAACCCCATTCCTTGTAGCGGTATTGAAAAATCCGCCCCCCCCAAAAAATTATATTACAAGTATTTTTGTCCACCATTCTAGCTTCAAAGATTTAAGATTTCTCTTTGACATTTGTTTTTGAAGTAATGCCAAAAGTTTTTCAGTGAAAGACTGAAAGTGTGAAGAGGAATTTGTTCCAATTGCAGATTTTTCAGACCCAAAACACAATGTTTTACTACACTAATAACAATTCAACTTACAACCATTATTTAAATTTGATAATTTTTTAATGAAAACCCAAGAGCTATGAATGTTATATTAGTCTTTATGGTTTAATCAAAAAATTGATTTGAAACAGAAATGTCATGACTTCAAAGAGACTAGGATATTTAAAGAACCATGGTTTCACTTGTTTTCGAGTTTTGTCATTATTATGAAATATTTCAACTTTGTGAACTTTGATTATTTGGGAAAATTAGTTTATAAAAAGGCAGAAGTTTTACTTTTTCACCTTTATGGCGCAAATCCTCAGATATTTGAGTTTGGGTAATACCAAGAAGCAATGAAATTCAGTGGTTCTTGGTAATACCCAATGGCCAAATTTGTTACCAAATTCATGTCAAAATTACCTCAGAAATAAGTAATTTCCTAGCATCTACGAGGTGGGGTGAAAAGTAACCTCCTTGACCGACAAAATGCAATCCTACAGCAAAATATACTTATAGTGCTTTGAAGTACGTTCATATTTAGACATACGTTTCAAATTTCAATGGAGTATTGCCCTTAATTTTGTTTTGACAACTCATTGATGACGACGTGTTTGGCATCATGTCGAAAATGGTTCAACACGGTTTTCATTTTGTCTTAAAACAATATTTTTTACTAAGTAAAATGGCGAAGGAAGCAAAAGAAAAGTTTGATAAATGTAATGAGATAAATGCTCCGTCAGATCATACCATTAAATATTAGTTTTGCCACTTTTGTGGTCTCCAAAACTTCACTACCGATCAAAGACGTTGTCGAAGGCCCTTGGAAACAATTACTTATGAAAATGAAAAAAGTTCAGTATAGTCTTAATGTTAGCTACCAGCTCACGCACCTTCACTTTCCGGTCAGCCAGCCCCATTTTATGCACTTTTTTGACGTTTTCATCCGTAAAATCATCAGATTCATTTTCAGCATGATGCCAAACACGTCAACATCAATCAGCTCTCAAAACAAAATGAAGGGCAATAATGCATTGATATTTGAAACTTATGCCTAAATATGAATGAACTACAAGGCATTATAAGCATATTTTGCAGTAGGATTGCATTTTGTCGGTCAAGGAGGTTACTTTTCACCCCACCTAGTAGTAACACTGTTGTCAGAAAAGCTCTTTTTCCTTCCAAAACATGTTGATTGTTCATTTTCGATTCAAATGAGATGCATTTTTGAATTTCTTGGAGTTTAAAATGATATTTCTTGGTCTGAATGAAATGTTATTGAACAACATAAGAAAAAAGATTGCTTTGGTCAAATAAAAGGCACCAAAGTCCCTTGTTTTTTTAAGATCTTGAAGGCATTGCTCTCAAAAAGCAATTTCATAGCTCACATGCCACACTCTCAAATAGGTATATTTTCCGTGCATTTTGGCACTCAAAGGAATAACTTTTTACTGAATTATGTTTGCATAAAATCTTGTACTTGCCAGCTTAACTACTAACTAGTTAAGTACTTAGCTTAGCTTGGTACTTAAGTCTTTCGACCGAAACTTTTCCTATTGCTCAAGAACCCTTTCAGTCCGTTCCTATTTTGGTGATAAAATTCACGAGTCGTTGTAAACGTATATTCTCGCATAAATGGAGCACCTGATAAACAAAATGGATAAGTTTCTCGGCATGGAATCACAAATTAACTACTTGAAACGGCCCAAAAGAACTCTCTCGATCTCTGACCGATCCAATTTGCGAGCGACCATTAAACGCAGACGAAGAGAAAGATGAGCCGACGAAGTCATTCGTGGGGGTTGGATCTTGCAAAGATTTTGTATCAAAGGCTTCAAATGACTGTCTCTGAGGGGTTTCGTTCCGACTCCTTACTTTTGAAGCAGTGGCACTTGGAAGAGAGGTTCTTAAAATTGACCGTTCCTCATTGGTGAGCTGAACACTTTGACCTTCTTGACCCCTTCTTCTGGCATCAATACTTCCATCCGAACCGACTACAAATCTCCCTTGCGACAAGGGGATCCCACCATTTGAACTAGAAGGTATAACAGGTTGTTGAGGCTGGGCAGACACCTGAGGTTGTTGAGCTTGTTTGACTTGCTCCCTGGTTTGAACAGTCTGAGGTGAAGGCCTCGATTGTCTTGCCCTCAAGGGATTGAGCTTAGTGTTTTCTTGTCGATTATCTGAAGATCGTGATGAAGCAAATGAAGGTAGCGGAGGGATGGGCGCCTGGGCGATGTTGCTATCTTGAGCTTGGTTGCCGAGTTGTGATTGAGTTGGAATGTTGCGAAACTGAAGGCCACTTTCTGGCAAATTTCTAGAGGCTGCTGCAGCCTGTGCTTGAGCAGGGACAAAGCCAGAAAATTGAGGTGATCTTTGACCGGTGGTTCCGGAAAACTGCTTTGAATTTTGGATACTCTCGAAATTACTAAAACCATTGAAATCTGGGGAGCTGAAAGATCGGGGTTGTTGTTGTTGTTGCTGCTGTTGTTGCGTTTGAAATTGACCCCCTGAGATGCGTTGGGAATTGGCCGCAAGGTTCTGATTTTGCAATCGAGGACTAATTGGCCTGGACGGCTGTTGAGGTTGCAAAAAGGGGCTAGAACTAGTGACCGAGGTTCCAAAAGATTTTGTTCCAGCAAAAGTTGGCCTAGGTGCTGTATCAGTTGGGTCGAGTTGGGCTGTGGGATCAACGGGCAATCTTTGAATCGATCCTTCGATTGGTCTTTTCCTTGCAGCTCCATTCGGTCCTGGGCAAGGGTTGCAGCCATCTTGGGTTTCTCTGATATCGCCCAAACAAGTAGGGTAAGGGAGCCAAGTTCCATCAATTGTGCATGTAGAATTGATCGAGGGTCCATTAGGGCAAGGAAATTCGCAACCTTGACCTAAATATCCTTGAGAACAATAACCAGAAATTCCTGGACACACTCCAGGGATTTGTCTATCATCGCCAGGTTCGTGCTCTATGCAACGTGGAACATCTGTCCAAGTCAAATCATCCTAAAAAAATAATCAAAAAGATATTTTTCTTAAGGAGATTTACATGATTTTTTGTTTTGTCATATACACGTTATAGCCGTGTGTGTAGACAGATCAAGTGAGCGTTTTGAATCATACTGCTAGCGGTAAAACGCTCGCCCATTTTGGCAAATTCAAGTCATTTCTATTTGCCATCTTTTCAAAGAGTCAAGGTGTGTGGAAACGATCGGCCTTTCTCGTAAGAATTGGGTCAGTAGTATGCAACATTCATTTTCAGGATGCTTAAGTAAAAAGCACTTAAACCAGCATTATCCTTTTGCAAAAGTAAGATTTAACACTGATCCAAACAATGATTTAAATGTGCTCATTTGTACAGTGGGTTCCAAAGATACATTCCAATATCTCACAACGTTATCCATAGAGAGAAATGAAGTAGTATTCAATGTTTGTTTCAGGTAATGTGCGATTGGTAAGTTTGGCATTCATTTAAGTCGAACTACTTGAAATGTATTTTGGTCAAAAATATGTTTTGGGCAAAGTCAATCATATTTTTCGCACTACATTAAAATGAACGGATTTAACTGAAGGAACACCTATTGTTCAACAGAATGTAAAAAATTGTCAATTCTTTATTTAATTAATAGTTAATACACTAGTGGCGTGCAATTTATGACATTGGCAACTTAGCATACGTTAGAACGTAATAAGTAGTTTTTGCCAATATATTTGATCAAGTAACATTTCTTTTGGACCAAGAAATCACAAACATAAATCTAGAGTTCTGGATCAGAAATGAAGAAAAACAACTCATAAAGAGGCAAAGATAATATACAAAAAATCTAACACAATGCACAATTTTTGTTGTTCCTACGATGTGGTCAAAAGATCTTTTGTAATATCCAAATACGTTCTACATTTGCTACCAAGTGCATTTTTTTGCCACCGAGCTACCGAGTGATGAAATTTCATGCTTTCGTGGATCATCAAAGTATACCTTACATTTTGAAATGACATTGGGTATTTTCGGAAAAGGGATTCAGGAGAAAAGAGCTCCTCATTTTGGGAAAAAAACAGGGACTAAAATCCGTTCATTTTTTTAGAATGGGACGACTGAAGCCTTGTTTGTGCAAAACTTACTTGGCAAAGTGGAACATTTGGTCTTCCTCTTGAGCACACGACAACACAGGTGTGGCCTGGAAATGATTCGGAGCAAAATCCAGGAAACCCAGGACAGGTATTGGATTGACTATCGACCAATGCGGCTGTAACACATTCAAGATGATTTTACTCATTACTGAATCCCACAGTTGGATGTGCTAACATTTTTAAAAGCAAAACGAGCTATCTTAATTTCAGTTACGTTTGATTTTCTGAACAATGTGATTCAATAACAAGCGTCACATATGAAGTGTTGAGTTCCCTCGACTTTCAAATGAATTGATGACTCAGCCAGAACTATGGAAGATTTTAATCAACGATTCGAAAAAGAATTTAACGCCAAAGAAGGCAACTTCAATTATAACCTTTTGTACTTGCCAGTGATCGTCGATGTGGACATCTAAATCATTTGGAGAGCAAGGGAATTAGGGGGACCACAAAATTTTAGCTAAATGATAATGCTCGTTCCACATAATTGCATTTTACAGCTTACGCAGATTTGAAAGTAATTTAAGCATACTTCATTAAGAGTTAGTTTTAAGAAACGGAAAAGTCAAAAACGTTGCAGTAGACTATTTCTAACTAATTTTGATGTTGAAAATAATTGCAACATATGTTGGTATTGTATTGTAAGACACTTTAAAGAAAATACTCCAAACACTTCATTCTCATTAAACACCATAGGAGATTGCTTCAAACCGTCCATTTTCTAGCAATCCATGATTGATTAAACAAATATTATGGCATTCTAAGACTACGCTTGAACCTATTGTGCCTTGAACATTGCAGATGCTTCAGGGGTTAGAATGGAGCAGAAATAATCCAGATAAATGCGTCTGGTTAGAGGCAAATGAGATTCGTTGGAAGGATATTGTAAGCACGTACTGAATAGCGCAAAAATGTCTAAATTAAAGTGGATGTTTCTTTTTAAACTAAGAACCACTAAGAGGTGTTTTTTCTTTCTGTGGGATTTGAAGCCTTGGATCAGCATTTGAGAATCTTGTGTTGAAAAATATTTTAGGTTGTGCGAACGTACCCATATTAAAAGATATCACCAAGGTAATTACAAGAGACTTCACCATTTTTACGGCCATGGCTTCAGAATGATTCTTTAAGAGCCGAGTTCCGTTGGTAAGAACTTCTCGAGACAAAACGGCAAAGGCAACTGAACTTACAGAACAAGGGTCTCACTTGCCAAATGCCCTTCAAAGAACTACTATTGCTTCAACGATTGCAACAACAACAGCAAAACCCGGACGTACCAAGGCACAACCAAACAACAATGGCAGCATACCTTGGTACAACTCCTCCTCTTTCTTCTCCTTCTCTTCGCCATCTTCATGATTTTCGATGGGTTTTCATTCTTCTTTTGTACGTGCATAGGGTACAGTAGACACTTTTGAAAGGCAATGCGCTTCAAAGTCATTGGCACGACGAAGCGTCAACGCCGATGAACCAATCTGATCAGCCCTCCTCCTCCTCCTCCTACTCCTTGTCGATCCTATATAGCAATCAAACGAACCAAAGAACGCAATATATGATTAGTTCGAGTATTACTTGTCGTGATCGTGCGTAGGGGTGGTTTTAGTCTTTATGAAATGAAACCGAAGGTGTGGAGGATGGATGAGTGAATGGCTGGTTCGCTAGCATCCTCTTCTCGCTTTTAAAGGATGATTCACACAATCGCCCACCTCAAACCATGCCTGTGGTTGTATTGGGAAAAAGACAGATGATTGTTTGGAGAGCTAATCACGGCCCGAAATGCCCCTTTTTGTTCCGTAATTGTGCGAGTTAATTGGGTTAAACAGAATCAATTTCGAAAAAACATTAATGCTTGTGGTTTCCGCTCTTTACTTGCCAACAAAGACTTCATTGAACCCAACGTTGTTTGAAGCATTGTTCCACTAAAAACTCGGTTCGAAAACGTCACTTCGTTTTGCAAGCTTTACGTGCGTGCTTTTGCAAAATTGCTTACGCATTTGATAAATGGAACATCACAAAGTATGTCTGCAACTTCTACCTGAGAATGTCTGGAAGCCTCAAGTGCAGATATTTCGCTAAACAGGCTGTATTTGCTTGAGTTTGCGTAAGAAAGTCGGCAATAAAAGAAAACAAAAAAGGCGACACGAGTAAGGTCAAAAGACAATTTATTTTGAGAGCTCATCGCAGCAATATGCGAGCAAATGGAATTTAAATAATACGTATCACAAAATATACTGAATAAGAGGTGCTTCTCCGACAATTGGAGCTAATCGCTTGGATGATATCGTTCAAACTATTCTGAATCACCCTCATAATCTGGTTCGAAGTTGGCCTCATCCTCAAATCGAGACCGATTTCTCTCTAAACGTGCATTTTTGCGACTGTCTCGAAGAGGAGATAGGGTCTGATCGTTTCCATCTTGTTCGTTCTTAACCGATTCTCTCTGTTTGAAAGACTGCTTGGTCTCCTCGTCTTTCGGGTCTCTTCTTTTATCGCGCAATTTTGTGATGGGCTGATTTGACCTTGATTTCGATTCATCTCGTCGTCGTCGTCGTTCAGGAGAGTGGCGCGATGATTTTCCATTGCTGTTCAAGTTCCTCGCAGATTTGGAGCTGAAGAATTGAATACATTCAAGAATCACGTTAGTTGGCAAGAAACATAGACGACTGACATGAAATGACTAGCCAACGGACTTGGGAATGCCTTGCATGTGAGTGAACACTAAATTTACAAAAAACGAATGCTAAATGAGAGATTCTTATCATTAGAACTTCCTACCTGCGAATGCTGCTTTTGGGCGATTCTCTTCGTCGAGGGGGTGGCGATGCTGCTTTACCGCTCTTGGACGAGCTCTTTTCAGTTTCCCGACGCGATCGTGAGCTTTCCATGTCCGCAGACGAACGCTTATGTGGCCGCACTAAGGGGGGCTCCTCTCGAGCTTTTCGACCGCCCTCGTGGAGATCCCTGGAGCCAGTTCGTTGTCTGGTCGGCTCCCATCGCTCTGGGGATCGAGTTTTTCTTGAGGCACTTCCTTCTTGGACTCCTCGACTGCCTCGAGAGGAACTCGATTCTGGCTTCTTGGCTGGGATCGGTCCCAGACGATCTTTGACGGACTTCCTTCGGGGAGGTTCGTCTAAGATCTTGGTGCCGCTCAATTCCATGAGCTTACTTGCTATCACAGGTGATAAGGACCTTTGCGGACGATCCCGAGTTGGTTCCCTGCGTCCCCGACTTCGACTTGGAGACCTGGCAATGGTCACTTTGATGTTGTCATAATCATGAATTGCCGGGGGTGTCCTTTCACTCGGAGGAGATGGCGATCGGTCGGAATGAGTTTCCCCGATTTTCTGCCGGAGCAGCATGAGTTCTTTTTTCAGTTCTGCGTACTTCTTTTCTTTCTTTTTCTTCTTCTTCTTTTTGGAGCCATCGTCAGAGTCTGAGCCGGAATGGTGGCCTTTAGATTTCTTTTTGGTTTTCTTCTTTTTCTTTTTCTTCTTGGATGACTTATCTTCATCTGATTTGTCCCCTGTCATAGCATCCTCGTCTTCTTCTTCCTCCTCATCCTCATTTGTGGCACTCACGGGGGGTTCCAAATCGCCATCTTTTGGCTTGGTTTTCAACAAGGCGCGCAAGTCACTTCTGGGGTCCTCTTTTCCTTCGTCATCGTCGGTGTGAACCAAGTCCCATTTTGATGTGGGATCTTCCATCTTGTCCTCGAGTTCGCCTTCGCTAATAGGATCTGACAAGCCTTCAATCTTGGTGCTTATCGCTAACGCATCATTCTCTGGAGGAATTTGCTGATCGTCACCAACCTCGCTTTTCGCAGGCTTTTCTCGAGACTCGACGTGTTTTGGCGATATCTTATGGGCATCCGGATCCTTGGTCGTCTCCGAGTGATCTTCAATGTTGTTTGAATCAATATCATCTTTTGACTTGGATTTAATCTTTTTGGCCTTTTTCTTTTTTTTCTTGGAAGAATTTTCCACATCAGACTCTTCCCCAGAATCAGCCTTTCTTTTCCTCTTCTTTTTGTCTTTTCTCTTTCGGTCCCCGTCTTCGGATTCTTCCTTGGGCAATTCTGATGGCTGCATGGGCTCATCAGTATGATGTCGAAAATGATCTCGCTCGGCAAGAGCGGTTCTCTCGGCAGAGGGATAATCGGATCGGTTGCTATTGCTTGGTATTTTTTGGTGATCTCGACGATCTCGACTGCTTTCACGAATAGGTTCTTCATAACGACGCTCACGATCATCGCGATCATGGGATCTGCGTGATTGCTCCGGCATTCGGCTGGACCTGTAGCGTTCAGCCTCAAATCGTCTGTCTACATCCATCATATCAGGTCTTCCACGGGGATAATCTCGGAGGTCTCTGTCATCGGGAAAATGATGCCTTCTTCCGCCTCTTTCATCTCGATACTGTTCGTCCCTTGGGCGTTCCTGTCGGCGATGTAAAGAGTGTTCATATCTGGCGCGATCGTCTCTCAAATGCTCTGGTAAATGATGACTTCGATAAGCCAAATCGTGTTCTGGTTCTGGGCTGAGACTTGGCGTTCGATTGTCGTGGCTTTGAGAACGTCGAAGGCGAGATGCTAGTTGAGGATCCTCATGATCTCGGCCTGCTCGCTTGGACTCGTGCGGAGAGCGATAACGGGAGGGAACCTTGCGATCACTTTGACGTTCTCTATGGCGGGGCTCTCTGCGATCCCGAGAATCATA
The DNA here is from genome assembly GCA_010645155.1 of Tigriopus japonicus. Taxonomy (NCBI): domain Eukaryota; kingdom Metazoa; phylum Arthropoda; class Copepoda; order Harpacticoida; family Harpacticidae; genus Tigriopus; species Tigriopus japonicus. The sequence goes on from CM021319.1 coordinate 4,431,852, forward strand.
TGTACGTTTGTAAGAACTTCCACGAGGAGAAGACCGAGCTCGATCATGCGACGGGGATTTCTGACGCATTGGTTCTCGGGAAGAGCGATGATCCGGGCTATATTGTCGATCACGTGATGGAAGTCGATGTGGTGGAGTTCGTGGACCGTCCGGCGCTACCCCCATACCGGGTGATCTGGGACTTCGGGTGCCAGGGGCTGGTGGGGTGTTGCCTGAATTCATGAGAGGGGGTGGGGTGCGAGGTCCACGAGGTGATCGTTTCAATAATTCTCTATGGGGACTCCTCGGGGACACGGGTGACCTCCTTCCGGGGGATCTTGAGCGTGGAGGGCTGCGTGCCAGATAGGGAGACCTTGGTCTGGATCCATACCCTGGTGAGTGAGCACGGCGATAGTGAGATGGAGGGGACGGAGGTCGACGAGAATAACGGTGAGACGAACGCACGGAAGAACCGTATCGTCCTGGCGAATAAGAGCGAGGCGAGTTGCGAAGCCTGCCTTTTTGACGATCTTTCCGCTCCATGATGGCTTCAAAGGCGGCCAAGGGGTCGACAATGTAGCCATTTTCTTTTTCAATCCGTCCGCCTCCACCTCTTCCACGGTGCATACCGTGTCCATGCCGGCTAGGATACTGATATTGAGACTGTCCGTGGTAACCGGGAGCTGATGTGTAATGTGCGCCTTGAACCGGGTAGAGCGCAGGTACGGCGGTTGAGGATGGCAACTCAAACCCAGGTGGCGGCAGGGATGTATCCGGCAAAGGTACAGCCCTGGATTTGGGTTGCTCTTCTAACGGAGTTTCCGAGGGACTTCGGCGTCTTCGGGGAGATCGCGAAGCTGATCTGACCACGGCTGCTTGGGCTGATGGACTCGTGATTGCTGTCCCCTCAATGGTTACGGATTCAGCGGGCACATCGTTCGGTGTGATGGTTGGAGTGTGATTTGGGGAGGTACGTTCGGTTTCAAGAGGAGTTCCGGGAGATTTTGTTTCGGGATCGAAGCCAGGAACAAGAGCCTCAGACTCCATTGGAGTCGATTGAGGCGAAGGACCACCTGAGGACATACCAGGGGACATTCCATAGACAGGCGAGGGTTTCAATCCGGCAACCGTATCAAAATCGTTTTGCCCAGGAAGCTTGATGTCCGGAAGAGTGGGTTTCACTAAAGACTCGGGCACATTCCGCTTCAAGTTCGAGGTTGGTCCCATCGAGTTTTTGAACTTATTCACTTTGTCCCGTTTTCCTCTCCATGGAATGAGCTCATCCGGCGAGTTTTTGGGTTCTCCGCACACCGGACAAGTATTTTCTTCGGATTCAATCAGGGCATTTCGCGCACATTCATCGCACATTTCGCAAGCACACTCTGGCATCATTATGCAGTCCCTTAGAAGATCTTTACACACTGGACAAATAAGATCGGACGGGATTTCAACCTTCGGAGTTTCCATTTGATTCGCGTCTTCGTTCTCCCACATGGGCTTGTCAATTTTCTTCTCCACGTAAGCTCGTTCTTCGAGTTCATTAACCATGAACAAACCTAGAGGATGAAAAAGTTAGAGTTTTTAATATGTGTTGATGGATGAACGAACACGTGTCACAAAACATTCAAATAACACTTTAAGGTACGGTTAGCAAAATTAATGATTCTTTTTTAACTTGCTAGTTTATTTCTTGAACTTGCGAAATCACTTCAACTTAATTTGAATGTTTACAACAAGCTGGCAGTATTCTCTGTCTTAATCTTGCTTGGCCATTTTCATTTCCGACTGATTCATGCAAATAGGATTAAATTGTTGTTGCATGGATATCGTCACAAGTCGTTATTTAGCCGGCATTGACTGCGACTGATTGATAGGAAACCCAGTTGTGAAAACCAAGCTTCAAGCTACTTAGTAGACTCGAATAGGCCCGACATATTGTTTCAGTTACTCGTGATCCCTTTATGATTGAAACACAAGAAACTCATGAATATGAGTTCAATAACATTTCAAGGAAAATTTTTCACTAACAACCAAGTTGTATAACTGACTTGTATATAACTTTGTGGTTGCATTTGTAACAACTTTTTATAACTCAAGTCATTCCTTATCGTTCTTCTGGATTTGATGAGTTGCCTACAGTGTCATTTTTCTCTTTCATTTATATTTCGTCAGTATCATAGAACGTACAAATTATTTACGTAAATTTGTCATCACTTTTTGGACACGATTTGTTCATCAAGATTTGCGGAATTATAATGGTCAAAGAAGCGTTAAAGAGATCTCTGGGGATTCACACTTGTCATCTGTCGCATCCATCATTAATTGCCCATGGCAATACGCTTGGATGTGAATCTTAATTAAGATTGACAGGACGCTGTGTATGTTTGACGGCACCCACAAACCACTCTGTTCAAATTTCTGGTCTGGCTTACCTTGGGGGTTGATCTTGGCACCAGGCGTGTCTTTGAGGGCGGGTTTAAGGAAGCTCCTGGGTATTCCCGTGGTTCGTTTCAATTCGCTACCCAAGAAACCCGTCTTCGTGTTGGGACACTCGCTGACCCAATGGCCTGGCAGATTACACTTGATGCATCGGTATGTGGCGGGTGGGAACTTGCTCGGATAGTTGGCTCGTCCGCGCAATTTGAGCCAATTCTTCTGGTCGTACATCTCGGTGGAGTTTGACATCATGGCACTCAGCTTGTCTTCTTCGGAGCGATCGTCACCCGCGCTACTGGAAAAACTGAGGGCGGACCCACTCCCGACGTTGGAGTTCATTTGCGGGGCTAGCTTCTCTTCTTCCCACACCTTCTGATGACCCGCGGGCAAAGGTCGTCGGACGATGATCAGGGTCGAGTTCTTGGGGATGAGCATGTCTTCGGATTCGAAAGGCTTGTTGTCTTGTTGATTGATGACTTCCAGATCGAAGTCGGTGACCCGTCCCAAACGCTTAAGACGGACGATGGCCCGCTTGAGGTCCAGCACCGAAATGTGAAACCCGTCGCAAGGCAACGCCGTGTGTTCCAAGTCATTTTTGAACTTGAACCGGACAGACATGATGGTTGGAGCTGTGGAGAAAGAGAGGGCGGGCGCTCGTGAGTGGAAGCCAGCAAGGCACGAGAGATTAGTGGGCGTAGCAGGACTGGTCAGGGGTCCAAGAATCTAGCTAATACATATCCCGACCCGACGTAGACACGGTCCACTCGGATTTCGACTACCAAGACTTTGCAAGAGAGCGACTCTGAGCTGTGCCAATGATTTATTACACGTCTCCGATCGAGGCGGAATGAAGTAAGCAAGTACAGGGGAAGTGAGGAGGCCGGCCAGCGGGCACACAGATCGATATTCAGAGATTGAGCGTATCAAACAGCGGTGTTGGCTATGAAACCGTTATGAATCGTAATGGTAAGTATTAAAGAAATAATTGTATGCAGTTGTTAAATACCAAATATGCGTCGATCTTGTCGCTGGATGGGAGTGGAAGCGAAATCACCCAGAAAACTGAATGGAAATGGATAGGGCTATGGCGAGCGACGAGGGTTGAACTTCAATAAACCGAAGTCAAATGAATCCGATTTTGTTTGCATCAGATCTGTCGGGTTGTTCAACTCGATATGCGTGTCCAATTCACTGGAGTGTTACGCCGACAGTCCTGGGTCTAACCATGAGTGGCAGGCACGCGATGGATCACTCCAGGGTTCACGAATGGTCATTGACCGACGCGCTGGCTGGCGTTGGCTGGCGCAGGCTACTCTTGAGACTCCGCCTCCCCTTTCGTTTGGACTCGGGGAGAGCAGGGCGGAACTCAAGGCCGCCGGTGAGCGAGGGAGCGAGGGAGCGGACGGCTTTGGAGCGGGCAAGGAGATGCGATGAACGGGAGACAGACGCAGAATAATCGCACGAGAATCACGGTTGGTCGGTTGATGCGGCGTGCCTCTGCCTCCTCGTGTTTGAAGAATCACGGATGGGTTTCCTCCCTCCACTCGGAGCGAAGGAGAGCCAAATAATGCACCACAAGGTGGGAGGATGGGTTGGTTGGTTGGGTCTCCTCGGGTGCGAGTTTTCAATGACAAAGGCCGAACCGGGCGCGGTTCAACAAACTGACGAGCCAAACAATTAACCAATCTGGCAATCAATCAATCACGGCCGCGTGTCCATAGACCACCCAAACCGGGAAGAGTCAGCGGGCCACTCGCTCATGGGCCACTAGTAATACCGCAAGGTGGGCGGGACCTGGAGGCCAGGACGGAGGCGGATCAGGCTTTCCGTCGCAATTCGTTGTTGGATAGATAAATCGACGGAATGTCGTGAAAATCGCGTCCTCGGAAAACCGAAAGCAAGCCAGATCTCGAACCAATCAATGAGGCGCAGTCAGCCCCAGCATACTATGAACAAGGCCACTCGCCACTCACGCTATGGACAGCGATGCCATTTTGGACTAAGTGATAAGTGCCAACGAAACTAGCCCAACCAAACCACATCGTGAGTTCTTTTTAACTAGGCTGGAAATAAGTGAAACCTTCATGAGGGCAATTCGTCTTTTCCAGCGGTATGTTGGAGTCTTTCGTATCCTAATTTAACACTATTTAAGACGAAACATGTTCCTTTTTTAGTACTTTCTCATATCTCGTGATCCAATGCACGTTTTCCCACAAAATTTTGACTGTACATGTGATTCTTTTAAAAATATGAAGAACTTTTTTACTCTAAAACCTAACTTGAAGAATACAAACAGGACTTTTTAGCCGTTCCTCAAGTTGGAATGGTGTTACTAGCAACAAAAGTACTTGGATCTAAACGCCAGTTTTGTCGAAGATTTGTCGCTTTTATGTTATTAGAATTGCTCAAAAATAAATGAAACTTTTAGTGTACACTAGTATTTTGCACTGATTTGTTCAGTAAAATCAATTCGTTGGAAACCTTGGTAGTGTCTTGAAGTTATTGGATCGTAAACACTGATAAAAACGAATAATGATTTAAAAATCTCACTAGAACCAACTTTGCGCTTGTCCCATTTGTTTAACCCAACCTATCATCATTGTAGAAACCATCATGTTAGCAAAATCCTTTAATGGTCGAATCAGAATATTTCCGCCAAACTTGCGTTGGACATTGCTCCAATGTGCTCATCGTGACAATGAACAGATTGGACTGCAACATCTTCCATTGAGTGTTATGGTTACATCTAAATATTATGTTAAACTCGTCACATGCAAAACATTTCAGTTTTTGGCCAAAATTCAACCATTCTTTTTCATCAAACTATAGCGGGTTAACTCAGAGTCATAGAATAGGGTACTATTAACCATTGACTTAACTAAAGCCGTTGTTAACTCGGGTGAATATCGTCTTGATTTTTTGCAAAAGCCCCAAGCGTGAAACTCTGTGGTTCGAGATGATTGGATGGCTTTGCAGTAAGATTGAACCATTTTAGACAGCCTATGAAATGGAAGCTTTTCAGCCCCTTCAACAACTGAGTCGTGCAGTTGAAAAAAAAAACTTGATTTTATTAGTCGACTTTCGAATTCAAAATCGTTCATTCCCGTCATGTTGGAATTAGATCTGAATTATCGCAACACTTGACAGATTTGCTGCTGTTTGCTCTAAAGTTGCTGTCGCGTCTCTTAGAAGTCAACCGATCTCAAGGTTCGGTGGCGACAACGTAGTTGCATTTCAGGCTGGCGGAGTTTGCCCTCAATGGTATGAGCCAAATTCGTCCAAACATTACATTGGCAAAAGTAAAGGACGTGAAAAGTCGGTGGATATTCAAAAAAAGCTATCGTATTTCGATTCACATTTGAGATTCTTTGCTGAATTTATTTTGCTTTTCTGATGTTTCATTTCACGTTTTCACGTCTTCGGCATTCGCAAGATATGGCAGCCCTGATCCGAGTGACCGCTGATGGGGACTCCACCAGGGATGGCTAACAAACAGGATGTGAAGTGAGCTTTTTCTTTTTTAAATTTTTTTTTTTTAAATAAAACACGTTCCAATTCAGCAAACGATTGGAAAGTATCATGGACTCATTTTTCCCTGTTTTATACCATGTGTATCTGTCTCTTAAAGTTAACTAAATGTGCCTCATTCTTCGGTAAATCATCTTGTCATCAATTTTATCCAACTCATGGTACAATACCAATGGTTTAACATTGAAATTACTTATCAACTCTATCAAAATGAAAATTATGATGCTCCAAGAAGATAATCTGTAGTAAATTACATTTCACAATGTAATTACTAAAATGTTCAATTTTTGTCAAAGATTACAAAAATGCGGAAAATTGCAAAAATTGGTAGAAAATATCTTGTACCATTGAAAATGTTCTGGAGAAGGTTAGTTTTTCAGTCAAAAACCAAAGTTAAGAAAAAAGCCGATATAATGTATATTAGTTTAAACAAGAAATATTTAGTTCGTCTGGGCCACCAGATACTTGTAAATCATCATAAAATAATTACAAAAATCTGCAATTTTTGCCCAGGAATACATACAAATTTTGGAAAATTTCAAAAATAATCTGGGGAAGGAGCTCATTGTGGCTAAAATATTTCCAAGAGTTTCAGCTGTTTAGAGGGAGCCACTGACAACTTTAAGACCTCAAAGAGTTGTACTTGATACTAAAGACAGATAGTCGAAAAAAGCGACCTCAAGCAGCGTTTATCGCATTTCTTGTAATGGAAAGTAGAGACATTCCTAAAATCTGCCCTTCACTTTGCTAAGTTCGAATGCTTCTTGTACTTTCCAAGTGATTTGTAATTGGCAGGTGTTAACAGCAAGTTGTTAATTATTGTATCAAGAATTATTCTTAAATTTTGAGGACCTCAAGGTTTTCGCCTCATTATGAAGTAATTACAGGTTTAAAATGCAGACCTGTTCAAGATACTTTGAAAAAGTATCTAGATAAGATAGTATTTTCCGCAAAGTATCTAGATAAAGATAGTTTAAGATACTTTCCTGAAAAGTATCTAGATAAAGATACTTTGAGATACTTTCCCGAAAAAAGTATCTAGATAAAGATACTTTAAGATATTTTCCCGAAAAAAGTATTTAGATAAAGATACTTTAAGATACTTTCCCGAAAAAGTATCTAGATAGGATACTTCAAGATACTTTTCACAAAACGTATCTTTATAAGATACTTCTAGATACTTTTCTTCATTATGCATATTGTCAAATTATTTGTGCATTATGCACATTGAAAGTGGATGCATTATACATGTTAAGACTTGAGAGTGGACGCATTATGTACATTGAGAGTGGATTCATTATGCACATTGAGAGTGGATACATTATGCACCCTTCCTCGAAGTGAATAATGAATGCATCCTCAGATTCTTCACTCAATGTGCATAATGTGTCCACTCTCAAGTCTCAACATGCATAATGTATCCACTTTCAATGTACATAATGCACAAGTAATTTGACATTATGCATTATGAAGAAAAGTATCTAAAAGTATCTTTTCTAGATACTTTTTGGAAAAATGCATAATGCATACTAAACAATGCATAATGGATGCTTTAACACAAAAGATTGAGAGAACACATTATCTAGATAAAGATAGTTCAAGATAGTTTTCCAAAAAAGTATCTAGATAAAGATATTTCAAGATACTTTCCCGAAAAAAGTATCTAGATAAAGATAGTTTAAGATACTTTCCCGAAAAAAGTATCTAGATAAAGATACTTTAAGATACTTTCCCGAAAAAAGTATCTAGATAAAGATAAAAGATAAACTATCTTTTATCTTTATCTTTTATCTAGATAAGATAATTGAACAGGTCTGTTAAAATGTCAACTTCAGTTTCAAAATTAGTCACTCTCTACATAAGAGGAAGGAGAAAAAAAGGAAAAGGAGAAGGCAAGAGTGATCAATTTCAGGCCTTCAAAAAGAAGATGCGGAAGCTTTCAGACTTATGAATTCTTGAACACAATTGTGACAAACCAAAGCAATTTTGGTGCATTGCAAGTACACGCCAATTTACTTAAGTGAAATCATATTCCCCACTGTCTACCAGCCTTCATAAACAGGTTTTTTCTTTAAGAAGTGCCAAAAGGCAAGGCATCCCTGACTTTTGTGACTTCTGAGCAAGGTTGCAAATCAAACTCAAATTCGTATTTGCTCATATACAAGACACGTCAGCATTGAAGAGATTTGAAGAGGAAGGCTGTTAGCAATGACTGTCATTACGATAAATCATTCACCTGGATCACAGAGAGTTCGGAGGATTTTTTTCAAATTCCTGTACCACTCAAAATTGACATCTTTTTTTAAATTTTTTATCTCATGTCTTCAGGCTTTCTCGAAATCAACAAGACATAGAAATTGTCTTAGGGTGGCCAAATGCAGACTAGTTATGCGACATTCAAATTTTCCAAAAGATTTCTAAATTATGAAACGATCTTTTGGTAACCTGAAAAGTTTAGGAAATAAAGACATAGTTTTACGTAAGTGTTCACTTTTTGTTTTGCTTAATCATTAGGGCTGAATATTTTAGGTTAACTTTTTGGGCAAATTATGACATAATTAGGTTGCCCAAAACTACGTTTTAGGTTTTTTTTAGGTTGAATAGATTACCCCTTTTACAGTGGCTTTTCAGACC